>JAVGWX010000008.1:52535313-52952813 GCA_036924085.1 Ariolimax columbianus | reverse complement strand
CTACCGCACGTCGTTCTGAAGTGGAAGTAGGAGTTTCAGTTGTTAGAAATGAATGTTGAGACTGGTGTGGAAAGATGTTCAGAGTGTTGAGACTGGAAAGATGTTCAGAGTGTTGAGACTGGAAAGATGTTCAGAGTGTTGAGACTGGTGTGGAAAGATGTTCAGAGTGTTGAGACTGGTGTGGAAAGATGTTCAGAGTGTTGAGACTGGAAAGATGTTCAGAGTGTTGAGACTGGTGTGGAAAGATGTTCAGAGTGTTGAGACTGGAAAGATGTTCAGAGTGTTGAGACTGGAAAGATGTTCAGAGTGTTGAGACTGGTGTGGAAAGATGTTCAGAGTGTTGAGACTGGAAAGATGTTCAGAGTGTTGAGACTGGAAAGATGTTCAGAGTGTTGAGACTGGAAAGATGTTCAGAGTGTTGAGACTGGTGTGGAAAGATGTTCAGAGTGTTGAGACTGGTGTGGCAAGATGTTCAGAGTGTTGAGACTGGTGTGGAAAGATGTTCAGAATGTTCGCAGTTCAAAGAATTATACGATTCATCATCGCGTGTGGGTAATGGGTCCATAGAACCATTTCATCACGAGACGTTCAAGCTCCACAACATATCGGCTGTTCCATACACTATGTGCATAGAAGTAATCCATGACCTAAGAAGAATGAACTTCTAAATAGTGTTTCCGTGACTGGAGAGTACAATGGCATTGGGGAAATTATATGTAGACAAAACTAGAGTGTGAAAGAAAAGAAATCAATGAAGGAAATGGCCGTCATAAAGGGGCTGTTCTGAGCCCTGCCACAGACGATGAGTCGATCCCCTTTCCTCTCTTCTCGCCTCACTCTGTTTCATTTGACTCTGTCCTACAGTCACACTCTTGCACAACTTTCACACGCGCCCTAGTGGTAAAGCCCTTCCATTGCACTTTGGTTGGGCTAGCTTCTGAGGGCGCACAAACCTAGCATAGGTACATACAGATGCACACATGCATCCAAGCACTGGTTTATGCGTCCTGATATCGCCCAATTGACTACGGTCTGGGGTGGAAAATGGCGCGCCTCCGCCAGTAGAAACTAGTGAGGCAAACATTTAAGCAAAAAAAAAAAAAAAAATGCCACAGACGATTTGTTAACATCTATGCCAATATTTGATACTTTCACATGGGCAGAAACTTCCTTGGGAGTTTTGGTACAAAGGAAGTAACAGTATTTGTATCTCAACACTAGAGTAAATAAGACATAGTTAAGAAAGACCTGGATGAATGGTATGAATTTAAAATATGTGCAAAAGGTCGGTCATCAATCGATTTACTGGAAACGTCAATGCCTTATGGTGACAGATGTCCTGTTCTTTTGAAGCTCCTAAAGATTGCCTCTGCTCTATATGTTTGTGCAGACAGGTGTGGAAGTGATTTCAAGCAGATGAATCTGATTAAAAATAAATTCAGATGATGTTTAAAGACTGAACGTTTAGATAATCTTTTGAAAGTGAATCTAAATGGACCTCCATTACCACATTTTAAACCTACTAAAGCCATCGATAAATTGGAATTCAGTACCAAAACTGCCAGGCATATTCAAGAATACAAACGTCATGCCTCTGACAGAATTTTCTCTTAAGATGAAATAGACTAATACTGTGCAAGTAGTACACTATATTTTGTTCTGGTACGCATTGTTACGTAGATATGAAAAATAGACTAATACTGTGCAAGTAGTACACTATATTTTGTTCTGGTACGCATTGTTACGTAGATATGAAAGTGAATGAGTGTCTAGTTCAAATTAGTTAACATAAATTACGCGGCTATAATCCGACCATGATGACTGATGACATGTTTAGCTGACTGGTGAGCCGCCTTACACATTTTCAAAACCTGCGCATATATATATATATATATATATATATATATATATATATATATATATATACATATATATATATATATATATATATATATATATATATATATAAATATATATATTTATATATATATATATATATATATATATATACGTATGTGTGTGTAATTATTTTGTGTGTGTGTGTGTGCGTGCGTGTGGGTGTCTGTGTGTATTTGTGTGTGTGTGTGCGTGCGTGCGTGTGGGTGTGTGGGTGTGTGTGTGTGTGATTGTGCGTGCGTGTGTGGGTGTCCTTTTTGTACTGTGTTTTTTGCTCTTTACTACAGAATGGCTTCAACATTTGCAGACATTTTATAAATGGGTGTATTTCTAATTAGGGGTACTGAATGGATGTATTTCCAATAGAGGTACTAAATGGGTGTATTTCTAATAGGGGTACAAAATGGGTGTATTTCCAATAGGGGTACTAAATGGGTGTATTTCCAATATGGGTACTAAATGGGTGTATTTCTAATAGGGGTACTAAATGGGTGTATTTCTAATAGGGGTACTAAATGGGTGTATTTCTAATAGGGGTACTAAATGGGTGTATTTCCAATAGGGGAACTAAATGGTGTATTTCCAATAGGGGTACTAAATGGGTGTATTTCTAATAGGGGTACTACATGAGTGTATTTCTAATAGAGGTACTAAATGGGCGTATTTCTAATAGGGGTACTAAATGGGTGTATTTCTAATAGGGGTACTAAATGGGTGTATTTCTAATAGGGGTACTAAATGGGTGTATTTCTAATAGAGGTACTAAATGGGTGTATTTCTAATAGGGGTACTAAATGGGGTGTATTTCTAATAAGGGTAATAAATGGGTTTATTTCCAATAAGGGTACTAAATGGGTGTATTTCTAATAGGGGTACTAAATTAGTATATTTCTAATAGGGGTACTAAATGGGTGTATTTCTAATAGCGGTACTAACTTGCTAAATCCGTACAAATGCATTTCGTTTAGCAGCTACCCCCTCCCCCCTCCCCCTTTTCTGATTTTCACAAATCCCCTTCATCTTTTCACACCTACCCCTCCACTTTCTTGTAATAGATTTCCAGTCCAAAGGTACAATGTATACTTCAACATTATTGTTAGGGGCCTCATTGTTTGTTGTTAGAACAGATTTCGCGATTATATTAGTATGTCTCCAGAACACACAATCATGAAAATACTGGTTCTACTTAAATCCATAAAACTCTCTCTCTCTCTTTCTCTCACTCACTCCCCCTCTCCCTTTCTCTCTCCCTTCCTCTTTCTCCCTCTCCCTCCCCTCTCTATCTCTCCCTCGCTCTCTCTACCTCCTGCTCTCCTCCCTCTCTCTCTCTCTTTCTCATGATCATTGTCACGGCCTTGTTTGCTAGTATGGTCCTCCCATTTTCTATGTGTCCTCTTTAACTAGTGCAAATCTCTTGTTTCTAAAATGTATACTGCCGTCTGGTGCTTGCCATGAAACCAATTGTTGTCTTCTTATCCGCGACCTTGGCCGATGTGAGCCTTTGTGTAACTTCATGTCCTAGCTATCGTTCATAATACCTAAGCAATATTATTTAAAAAAACAACAACTTGTAAGCTTCCGTCACACAAGCCCCGACACAAATATCCTAACCCCCCCCCCCCCCCCCCCCACCCCCCCTTTCTTCCCTCCAGCTACTTTATCTTAAAGAAAAACATTTTTTTTAATTTTGTAAAATTAATATTATTTTTCTTCGTAATTTTATATTTAACTAAATAACGATAACAATGTTTATGTTTGCACATAATAACTACAAATTTCAAACAAATCTTTGTGTGAAACATCAATTTAAATTTTCGATTGGGATTTTGGGAATTGCAATATGGGAAGTAAATGGTGACATTTGAATTGATATTGCTGTGAAACCGCTGCTGGAACGATCTCACACAGTCAAAGCTTGGTTGAGTCGTCAGGGAGTCATCACTATGTAGCTTGTCCTTTATAGAACGTCGCTCCCGTCACAGTCTGTCTAAAAGATACTCTAGCCTATGCTACAGTCATACCTATGCACTCCTGGATATCTTGGTGCCATGTCTTCTTGGTCTATCCTGCCTCTTTTGTCTGGCACCTTACCTTCCATCACTGTTCTCTCAAGATAGCTGTGTCTCTTGATGTGACCAAAGTATTTACATTTTCTGATAATAATGGAACTGATTAACCTGTTATCCTCTATGTTCAACTCTTGCCGAATGTATACGTCTGTCTTTTTCTCCAAACAGGGTTATTGGTTAGGGGGTAAGAGAGACAATCGGACAAGCACGCCCAGTCGCCAATGATTGTGCGGTCAAACAACACCTGACTAGTAATACTGAAGGTTGGGTGGCTGGCTGGTGGGAATAATAACAGGTGGGATGATGTGACATGGTGTTCCTTTTTGTTTAAACAATTTGTCTTCTTTCGATGGGACTTTCCTATGAAAGGGCTAACCAGGCTGGAAGCCGGGAAAGGATATTTTCCTCTATTTGTAGCACACTGATGTGTCCTTCGTCTTCACTGAGGGGTGGTGATATTAAAGAGATTCGTCCTTGACCTCTAACGTGCACTGAACAATTTCTCTCATGTATAATACGCATGAATGATTTAGCCCAACATTGGAATGGTGAAGCGAAAATTCGTATTTCTTCTTCTTTTTCTTCTCTTCTTTCTTAGTATCCATTCAGACGTCGACTTCAATTCGTTCAAAGAAAGCAGCGGTTATCCTGAGGCTGTCAACACTGCCATTGAGCTTGTCTAGTGTTGGCACTGGTGATGGGCACATGTGCTTTCTATGGTCCTCGTATGTCGGGCAATTTTTCAGCAAAAGTTCAAGAGTCATTTTCCCCTGTACCACTGGTGCATTCGTCAATAGCACATATCTTCCGTTAATTGATTAAATTGTACCTCAGTGTTGTAACCTGTGCAGAGTCTGAAGACCACCACCTGCTCTCTTCTGTTCAAGTAATAACAAGCATCCTTTCTTATTGAGCCAGTATGCTCTGTTTCATATTTGTCAATGCATCTGACCCTAATAAATCTTACGGACTCTTCGTAAGTCACACTAGAATATGGTGGTTGTAACCTTCCACATTCTTCCGCCAGTCTGTGTTCCTCCTTGTTGTCTTGAATGTTACAGTGGGATGGGGCCCAGACTCGACTTGGTTTGAACCGCTGGCATAGTTGACAGCGTATTGATCGCAGGTCATTTAGGACTGGGTTTTTTTTTTTTGGACTCCATTGTTATTACTATCACTAGAAAGAAGCTAGCTCATTTAATGTTGTCGAGCGCGAAATTTGTTTTGCAACAATTTTCTTTCGACGTATTAGTGAATACATGGTAAATTCAATCTCACGCCATTTTCACTGTCAAAATTGTCAAATATTTTCAATGTAAGTTACTTTCCATATATAAAATGACGCATTTTTGAGTACTAGAGTATAATGCATACCCGAGTTTTAGCAGAAAAAAGGAGTAAATATTTAACGAATTATACGCGAATTTTAGCGGCAAAAAGTAGTGAATACTGTTAGTGTTATTACCTGAGTTAAAGCGGGAAAAATAAGTAAATAGTGTACGTATTATGCAGGAGATTTTACAGTACTTCAAATAATTGCCAGAAACTTTAGTTGACCTTTGTCTGGCAGCCTGGAGTAAATCCTGTTTATTGTCATTCAAGCAGCCTTTTGGTCATTGTTAAAATGGACTAGATATTTTTAATCTGGCAGATACTTACACTGAACTGTGTGGATAGTTGGGCGAGGAGAGACGAACGTGATACAAACTGCCCAATTGACCTGCATGAAGTGGGGTGGCGGTGTGCTGGGTGCTTGGTGTAAAAATAGAACATTTTTTGTTAAAATTCTTTATTGCACATAATAATGTACGAAACAAAGTGGATGAACAGAAAAGGTACAATATTTTGCATGAATACATGGAAAGACAGCGAATACAACTGTTCTGATACCTTACAAAAATGCAACCAAAGTTACCAGCTGCGCGTATCCACAATACCAGACATCACGGTTGCAAAGCAAGAGGCAGATCATGAAAAAGATGGATAGATGGTTTAAGTGAGAGTCTGACGAAACAGGAACACGTAATGACACCAACATCGGCAACAAAGCTGGCACAACAGAAAACTAGACCTCACCACAGCCTCTAACGACACAAGTGATAAAAAATGTTTGTGAATAATGATTACAATTGTTTAATTTGTACATAACAATGTTAACAATTTTCAAATGTGTATATAACAATGTTAACAATTTTCAAATAGATGTGAGTTTGATGGGAAGTGAAATGAAGTGAACATTTTCACTGCGATGAAACATGAGATGGTGGGCGTTATATTCTGTGAGGCTATTGAGAACACAGACTCAATAGAGAGATAAAGACGAGAGTGCAGATGGTAAATGCTGTCACCTACAAGCTGTCTCTACTACTAAGACACCCCAAGATTTCCCCACAAGCATAAAAGAAGATGATAAATAGTATCGTCTTTCCCATCATGTGCTACCAGTGCCAGACATGGGCTCAATAAGGCTCAGCAACGAAAGCTATAGTCCGTCTTTTCATTCATAAAGAAAGCAATTGTCAGATTCAAATGATTTTTTGCATGCAGTCTTAGAATATCCATGACATTATGGAAATATTGTTTTCCTCTAAGAAATTTGATGAATTTTGTAAACTTTGTTCATTAGTCTATATTAAAAGCAAGCTCAGTGAATGGGATATACTTCTAACACGTTTAACATCCATAGACGGACTGTTTTAAAAATAAATGTTTTGACCTTTAAATACGCTCTATAAATACAAAGTCCAGATTTTCCCGTGCATCAATTTGACACTTTGTCAAATGCGGAAAGCAACAAACGTCATTCATGCAAAACTGTCGAATAGTATAGGCGTATATTCCAGTGTTGGGATGAAAGGGGGGGGGGGGCGTATTACAGGACATGAGAGACACCATCGTAATCGCCTTTTACAAGAACAAAGGAGAGGGACGAGACTGCAACAATTACAGGGGAATATTGCTCCTCAACACCGCAGGCAAGGTGTATGCTCGCATCATCCTCAGCAAGCTGTAAAAGACCCTGAGTTTTAGTGTGGTTTTCGCGCAGAAAGGTCTACTGTTGAAATGGTCTATTCACTGAGACAATTTCAAGAGAAATGCAAAGAACAACACAAACCACAATTTCTTGCCTTCATTGACATCACCAAAGCATTCGACCTTGTAAACATAGAGGTTTTTTTTTAAAGTTGGCTTCCCACCTAAACTACGCAGCATGATTAAGTTTTCATGTGGGCATGAAAGGCACAGTTCTGCAGGACGGTCAGGAATCTGAGGCCTTCAACATTAATAGAAGAGTTAAACAAGGTTATGTCCTGGCTTCTACTCTTTGGCATTTTATTTGCCATCGTGCTTAAACACGCATTTGGAACTGCCACCTAGGGGGTCTTTCGGTATACTAGGTCAGATGGGAGACTATTCAATCTAACCATACTGCGAGCAAAAAGTAAAAGAAGGGAGATTGCCATTCGGTATCTGTACTTCGCAGACGATGCTGCGCTGGTCGCCTACACGGAAGCCAAATTACATATCCTTATTAATAGGTTGGACAAAATCTTGTAATATGTTTGAACTCACCATCAGCGTACAAAAAAAAAAGTGATGGCTAAGGATGCAAATCTTCCAGACATTGTCTTAAATAATGACAATCTGGAAGTAGTAAGTCACTTTAACTACCTAAGATCTATCATCACCAACAATCTTTCACCGGACGCGGAGCTGCAGACGCGACTAGGAATGGCCTCATCAGCAGTTGCCAGGCTATCATAGAGAGTGTTGAATAACATCATTCTGACCATCTCCACACTGGTTGTTGTGTACAGATCGTGTGGTATGAATATTCTGCTCGATGGCAGCGAAAGATGGACTCTGCATGTCTCTTATGAAATAAGGTTAAATGTTTTCACATGCGGTACCTGAGACGCATACTTGGAATTTCATGTAGTGACAGAGTGACTAACAGAGACGTGATTCACAGTGCAAATATTGCCAGTTTAGTTACGATCATGCGCCAGCGCTGCTTGCCGTGGATTGGTCCCCTGTGCATAATGAAGGATGGGCGAATACCAGAAGATATCCTATACCGAGAGCTGACCACGAGCAAACATAGAATAGGTAGAACAAGACCACATTGTTCATGCAACCTTCTACAGGAGACCATCAGGAAGAAGGGTGCGAGATTGACTGAGGAGATGATGGATGAACAACGTAAACGAGATCTGACGTTAAATAGGATTAAATGTCACTCGGGCCACGAGAGAAGCGAAAGACAAATACATACCACGACACTGGGCTACAAGCTGGTAGAAAGTGAGACGACACTCGGCTACAAGGTGGTAGAAAGCGAGACGACACTGGGTTACAAGCTGGTAGAAAGTGAGACGACACTGGGCTAGAAGCTGGTAGAAAGTGAGACGACACTGGGCTACAAGCTTGTAGAAAGTGAGACGACACAGGGCTACAAGCTGGTAGAGAGTGAGACGACACTGGGCTACAAGCTGGTAGAAAGTGAGACGACACTGGGCTACAAGCTGGTTGAAAGTGAAACGACACTGGGCTTCAAGTTGGTTGAAAGTGAGATGACACTGGGCTACAAGCTGGTAGCAAGTGAAACGACACTGGGCTATAAGCTGGTAGAAAGTGAGACGCCACTGGGCTACAAGCTGGTAGAAAGTGAGACGACACTGGGCTAGAAGCTGGTAGAAAGTGAGACGACACTGGGCTACAAGCTTGTAGAAAGTGAGACGACACAGGGCTACAAGCTGGTAGAGAGTGAGACGACACTGGGTTACAAGCTGGTAGAAAGTGAGACGACACTGGGCTAGAAGCTGGTAGAAAGTGAGACGACACTGGGCTACAAGCTTGTAGAAAGTGAGACGACACAGGGCTACAAGCTGGTAGAGAGTGAGACGACACTGGGCTACAAGCTGGTAGAAAGTGAGACGACACTGGGCTACAAGCTGGTTGAAAGTGAAACGACACTGGGCTTCAAGTTGGTTGAAAGTGAGATGACACTGGGCTACAAGCTGGTAGCAAGTGAAACGACACTGGGCTATAAGCTGGTAGAAAGTGAGACGCCACTGGGCTACAATCTGGTAGAAAGTGAGACGACACTGGGCTAGAAGCTGGTAGAAAGTGAGACGACACTGGGCTACAAGCTTGTAGAAAGTGAGACGACACAGGGCTACAAGCTGGTAGAGAGTGAGACGACACTGGGCTACAAGCTGGTAGAAAGTGAGACGACACTGGGCTACAAGCTGGTTGAAAGTGAAACGACACTGGGCTTCAAGTTGGTTGAAAGTGAGATGACACTGGGCTACAAGCTGGTAGAAAGTGAAACGACACTGGGCTATAAGCTGGTAGAAAGTGAGACGCCACTGGGCTACAAGCTGGTAGAAAGTGAGACGACACTGGGCTATAAGCTGGTAGAAAGTGAGACGACACTGGGCTACAAGCTGGTAGA
This sequence comes from Ariolimax columbianus, assembly GCA_036924085.1. Classification (NCBI taxonomy): domain Eukaryota; kingdom Metazoa; phylum Mollusca; class Gastropoda; order Stylommatophora; family Arionidae; genus Ariolimax; species Ariolimax columbianus. The sequence goes on along the minus strand of JAVGWX010000008.1, from coordinate 52,943,390 downwards.
AAGTGAGACCACACTGGGCTACAAGCTGGTAGAAAGTGAGACGAGACTGGGCTACAAGCTGGTAGAGAGACGACACTGGGCTACAAGCTGGTAGAAAGTGAGACGACACTGGGCTACAAGCTTGTAGAAAGTGAGACCACACTGGGCTACAAGCTGGTAGAAAGTGAGACCACACTGGGCTACAAGCTGGTAGAAAGTGAGACCACACTGGGCTACAAGCTGGTAGAAAGTGAGACCACACTGGGCTACAAGCTGATAGAGAGTGAGACGACAGAAGAAGAAGAGCAATGGTGATTACATGTTAAAATGAAATAGAGTTGTTACAATAAAGGGTGTGGTGATATGGAAATGATGTTTGTTCTAAAGACTTTTTTCGAAAGGAGGATGGTGAAAAGATAAAGACAAAGTATTTGATTCAGGTTAGGGGATATGAGGGGATATTCTCTTTATGTGTGGCGCACTGGTGTTGTCTTTATAAATGTTCTGTCAATCAGATAAATATGCAGACAATGCAACTTTTTGTTAATGCATGACAGTACTATTTTAAGCTTGAATCTTGGCTGGCTACACGCTTATAATTTATTAATTTTTTTTACGGCATTAATATTGATGAAAACAACAAAATGAAATGTAAGATGTTTTCTTTCAATTCTTGCTAACAATTACATACGATCAAACAAGGTGAGAACCAAAAACAATTTATGGATATTTATATGTTCTTGTTAAATGCCAATGATGAGTGTTGTTTATTCTTTCGTGCGCCCTGAAAACGGCATTAAGTAGAAACTTTTCTCAGATCTCCAGCTTGGAGATGAAGGTGGACCGTGGTCCTCCAGGCTGTTGGGCTATACTTGACTTCACCTGCGGGACGCTCACTACTACGGGGGTCACGTCGATCAACATCTCGTTAGCCAGGTTGATTTTAAAACAGTATATTTTCAAGGAACGGGACATGGAAGAGAGAAAGTTGTCTTGGTCAGTATATGGCGCCTAACCCTGACGCGACATCCTGGTCAGTATTTTGTGCCTGACCGAACTAGCGTCTGAGTTCTGGCTAAGAGAATAAGGATTGCAGTGGGAAGGCAAACACGGCGCTCAAAATCGGCAACTGAAATCGGATATGAGAAACCCGCGCTTAGGCCTATTTGTCCCTAAAATGACTTGCCCTTGTTATTGAATGCCATCAGTGAGTAGGGTTACTCTTTTGTGCGCACTGAAACGGTTTAGTGGCAATCCCGAGCGTGTTGATGGCTGATGAAGGTGGCTGTGCCATGCTTGGCTTTATCTACGTGTCGTTCACTACTAGGGGGATAACGTTGATCTCCCACCTCGTTAACCAGGCTGTCATAAAGAAAACAGCCCGTTTCCAGGGAGGACTGCAGAAAAGTCGTGGTGTGGGTTTTGACCAGTATATTTTACCTAACCCTGACTAACATGTCTGATCAGTATGTTTTGCCTGATCCCGACTAACATGTCTGATCAGTATGTTTTGCCTGACTCTGACTAACATGTCTGATCAGGATATGAATTTCGGTTAGGAGACGAAATCCCCCTTGGTGCTGGGGAGGGCCAATTTCACATTGATGCAGTTAGTTTCATTTGACGCCAGTTTCCGTGCAGAAGCTGTTCATTCAGTTCAGATTGTCAGTTCCAAAAGTGCTCCACTAAAACTAAAGGTCAGGAGTCAGGCTAAAGCAATCCTCACCCCATAGTAATATGGGTCGCCCAGTACATTTGCTGATGAGAGATCGTCTTCGAGGGGATAGAACAACAGCCAACAAGCGTACATACGACAATCGTTACTGAAGACTGAAGCAAGAGTCGGATCTAAACAGGACTTCGACTTCTATCTTGACACTTTCTCTGATAACACAAGAAATGTACGGGGAGAGCGCTTATCCATATTTGCTGAAACTCGAACACTAAATGACCAAAACTGTTTTCTGCCGCCCTTGGCGGAGTCCTTAGAAAACTAGATTGGGAAGATACATATTTAGAAAGAGAAATGCTCGCCCACTTCATGTCACAGCGCCAAGCAATGCCTTAACGACTTAAGCGAGGCAAGGGTTGGCAATAAGTCTTAACATTAATAGAAAGAAAACACATAACATCATCATCATCAGGTGCTTTGCTGGTTGAAGTTGGAGAACATGGACCTCAATCAGAGACCATCATGTGTGTAACAGAGTCAGGGAAGCCCTGAAATACCATTTGTGGTACCCACGCATAACTTAAGAACCCTGTCCGAGAGATAGAGTTCATAGAACGTGTCATTGTTCGGAATTCTTAAATTATACTCGTTTAAGACTGTTCGGCCAAAAGGGTTACCATCCCATGGTTTCTACTGGAATCCTAAGATCTTGAAGGTCATATAGTAGGTTCAAAGCAAGCTATCTTTTATCTGGCTACACCATAGTTTACGTAAAGTTGAGGCGAATGAGCTGAAAACAAGCTGAAGTCTTTGGCCGAAGCGCTGAAAAGATGGTATATGATAAGGGATCATGATATTTAAGACAGAGCAGAGACAAATCAGAGATAGAGCAGAGAAGATAAGACTACCTTGCAGTTGGTTGGAGGGAGATCATAGACAGAAGAATACCGAGAAGGTTGCTGGGATAGACTACAGAAAATAGCCAGTGATTAACTAGAATAGAGAGATAAAAATAGAAGTCACCGAAGCAAACTAGCACTGAGAGATAACCAGAGACCACGCACGTGTAAGAAACTGACTGTGTGATGTTCTGTTTGAGGCGTCGCTGACACATGCCACACGTGACGCCGACTTCGTCTGCATACTCGTCAGAAGGAGACGTGTTGCTTCAACACAAATCTGTCGTCATGGACAACACGCCGCAAACATGTGTTACTCTTGGCCTGACAACCACAGTAACATAACCACTGTCGTTTGTCGTAGGCACGAGAACCGATGCAGATCGAGTTCTTGACTAAACGACGAAGAAGAATATCCAGTAGATTTAATCACTCTAAACATCTTTCTGAGATTAAGATGAGACAAGAGCTGAGTAGATACCATCGTTAAAGAAGCTGAGAGGTGGGACGTAAGGCCGATAGACGAGCGAGGACAGGACTAAAAACAATTAGCTAGTCAGAATTGTATCAACGCAAATGGATATAGAATGTGAATGGAACATTTTCTTGAATTGACCACGTGATAAAACTCTCGGTTATTTTAGTGCAAAAGAAATAGTCATTCTTGTTAGAGTTGGTAACGATATAAAACGATTCACATTCCTAGTATTAATATGTATATTTTTTACATTTTTTTGTTTGTTTTGCGGTTGTGTGGGTTGCACTGTGGTTTTTATTTTGCACCTGTCGTCCCAGTGCATCCGATTTGCATGCATGTTATGTAAAGGTCTGCTTCCTCCTACATTTTCTAAAGGTTTGCTTCCCCGGGGTAACGGTCGGTGCTGTGATGGGGATCGAACCCAGCACCTTCGAGTTGTGAGCCGTGTCACTTAACCACTAACCCACACAGTCCACTCAATATGTATTATAAAATGGTGTTTACTAAATAAATATTCATTGGCTTTCGCTTTTTGTTGTTAAATAATTGTTTATGTTTTAATTAGAGCTGTGAGCTAAGAAGTGATAACTGTTTTATCAACTATGTTGCTGATTGTCGCCCGTGATATTTTCTCAGGCTGACCAACATCTTCTCTCTCTCTCTCTTCCATCGTCTCTCTTTCCTGCTATCTTTCCAGTTGTCACAACGTGCTTCAAGCGACCTCTTCTGGTAACATACCCGAAAAGGATGACTGCTTTGTTCTGATCTTTGCAATAAGTTGTCTTTGTGTTTGTGCCTCCTCGAGTACTGTACATTAGTCTACCTTGCAGTCCATGGGATCCGGAGCATTCTTCTGTGAAACCACATCTCCGTTTTTTCCAAAGATCAATGCGGTTGCTTGCTGGTTGTCCATGATTCACTGTTTTTTTGTCAATACTGGTTCCATGTAGCATCCAAGAACTATCTTTATCAGTTCCAGCATCAAAGTTTGATTGCGCAATATTTCCTTTATGGTCTGGAAGACAGATTTTGCCTGTTGTATTTATAACATACTGAACACTGTTTTCCCATAAGAGGAACTGAGGTTAAGATTAAGAAAACGAGTTGAAAACGTAAATTCTTACATTTACCTAGATCCAAAAAATTACAAAATCCTACATAGCAGATCGTGAGATTTCATCAATGGTATATTCAGGATGGTTTAACTTCGTTCGTAAAAAAACTATACGTTCATGTTCAAGTCTGATGTGTCGGACCGAAAGGTGCAAATATCGCAGCAAACTCCAATGCATTCCGTTCTCCGGACTACATCCTGCTACTTCCAAATTCCGTTTCAGGGTTTGGTAGCGCTAGTTTGAGAACGAAAAAGAACAATACGAAATCTGTACTTAAGCAGACGAGAAAGGACAAAGCATGAGATCACACCTTCAGCAGCACGGTATTCCAACCATGACATACGGCTGCGAGATATGCAATCTACACAGGGCAGAAACAGAGAAGCTACGAGTTCCTCAAAGGGCAATGAGGCGAAGACCATTGAAAGTCCACCTACGGGGCCGAACTACCAACACAGAAATCAGGCGCCAAATCACCTTCAATGACATCGTAGGCACTCCATTGCTTACAAAAGGCAGATGGGCCGAGCATTTGTGTGGAAGACTGACAACGGATGGACACGACAATTGATATCATGGTGTCCCTAAAGCTTTAAACGTTCAGTTGGACGACCACTAAGAAGACGGATAGACGTCCCGAATAAAGTCATTGATTAATAATCATAGACATAGTAATCAAAGGCAAATGACCGAAAGGAGTTAAAACAACATTTTGCTACCTGGCAGACACTTGCTTTGCTGATTTAACATCAGGATTACACATTTTAAAAATGCATTAACTCCTCCATTAATAACAAAAGTCATATGTTCCTCCATTAAAAACAAAAGCCATATGTTCCTGAGTTAAAAACAAAAATCATATGGTCGTCCATTAAAAAGGAAGGTCATATGCTGCTTCATTTAATATAAAAGTCATATGTTCATCCATTAAAAACAGTAGTCATATATTCATTCATTAAAAACAGTAGTCATATGTTCATCCATTAAAAACAGTAGTCATATGTTCATCCATAAAAAACAGTAGTCATATGTTCTTCCTTGAAAAACAGTAGTCATATGTTCCTCCATTAAAAACAGTAGTCATATGTTCATCCATTAAAAACAGTAGTCATATGTTCATCCATTAAAAACAGTAGTCATATTTTCATCCATTAAAAACAGTAGTCATATGTTCTTCCTTTAGAAACAGTAGTCATATGTTCATCCATTAAAAACAGTAGTCATATGTTCATCCATTAAAAACAGTAGTCATATGTTCATCCATTAAAAACAGTAGTCATATGTTCTTCCTTTAGAAACAGTAGTCATATGTTCATCCATTAAAAACAGTAGTCATATGTTCCTCCATTAAAAACAGTAGTCATATATTCTTCCTTTAAGAACTAAATTCATATGCTCCGCGATTAAACAAACGAGAAATATTATCTTGATTATCCTAGGACGATAAGGCTAACGTCTGGTCAGGCAAAACACACTTATAAAACAATGTTAGCCAGGGTCAGGATAAATGTACTGGCCAAGATCTTCACCTGACCTCCTGGCTGGTCGTCCTGGAAACAGGCTGTTGTCGAAGAGAACAGTATGGCTATCAAGATGAGGTTCGACGTGATTCCTGTAGTAGTGAGTGAAACGCAGATGAAGCCAAGCATTGCTCAACCGCATGGAGGACCCTGGTCTACTTCATCAGCACACTCGGGATGTCAGGAAAGCTTCTACACTTTGCCAAGTTCCCCCTTTTTCAGGACACAAAAGGGTTGCCAACCCATTGTTGGTATTAGCAACCAATCCTTGGTTAGCCTCGTATATTTCAAGGATTATTCCTTCCAAATGAAATTGTTGTGAAATTGTCTGCCCTTAACTTTGCCCATACGTTGACCAAAAAAGATGTTTGGTAACCCCAAAGTCTTTATCTAGCGCATGTCAGATGAATGGTCTTGTTCGTCTTAATGGCTGCTACATTTTTCATGAGACATTGCTGCTCCAAAATTGACTTATTCTACTTAGTCATGTGAATTACATTATATTTTAACTACAAAAGTCACACATACGTTAAAAATGAAAAATAAACTGGTTAAACGTTATATTGTAAAGAAAAGTTCAAATTCCGTTTATACCTTGTATGGCATATTGAGGATCTGGCGTTAGGCCCATCTTTTCTTGACCAACAGCACACTGGGAGGGAAGTGGTCAGCAACACACCGATCGCCTTTACTTTCCAGTCTTATTCTTGTATCTTCTTCTTCTTCTTCGTCAGCTGTCAGACGTCAACTTGAATTTGTTCGAAGAAAGAAGCTGTCATACTGAGGCTGTCCACACTGCCATAGAGCTTGTCTAGTGCTGCCACTGGTGATGGCCACATGTGCTTTCTCTGGTCCTCGTACGTCGGGAAATTTTTGCAGCAGATATTCAGCGGTCATTTTCCCTGTGACACGAGCATTCATCAATGCCAACTATCTTCAATTTATTGAATAGATAGTACCTCAGTCTGTTGTAGCCCGTGCAGAGTCTGAAAACCACGACCTGCCCTCTTCTGTTCAGCTGGTAGTAGGCATCATTTTTTGTGTAGCCAGTGTGTTCTGTTTCCCATTTGGCCATGTATCTGGCCCTAATAAGCCTTTTTGACTCCTCGTAGGTTACACTAGAATCTGGTTGTGTTAGTCTTGCACCTTCTTTTGTCAGTCTGTCTGCCTCCTCATTGCCTTGGATGTTACAATGGGATGGAACCCACTGTACCAATACTCTTTTTTGGTGCGGACTGCTGACATAGTTGACAGAGTACTGCTCTTAAATCATTAAGTTCAGTATTTTTCTGACTTTTTAGTGCTGTGACCACGGCCAGGGCATCTGTGAAAAGGACTATCAGGCTTTCATTGCTTTCTCCTGTGAGCATTGCTTCCAGTTGCCACTGACAGTGTTATTTTTCTACCATTTGGTAGGCTCAGGAATACCCCTGCCCCTCCATTCTATGTTGCGTTTGTTACAGAACCGTCGGTGTATCCATGGGTCCAGTCCATGCTTGGATAGTTTTCCGCTATGTACCTCGGGGTTATGTCTGTTCTTTCTTTTTCAGTCTGACTGTTCTTGTTTCCAATACCTGGTATATTTTCTACCACATCCGGAATGATATGCTGCTTCCATGTGGGTTTGTGTACATTAGGGATGAGCTTTGGTGTTGTTTCGGTGTTCATAGGGTCTTCGCTCATTTTTGCTTTGGCTATTTCTGAATAGTTTCTCCGCTTTAGTTTCCCATTTTCAAATCTATTTAGTCTCTGATGCATTGTATGGTCTGTCAGTCTTCTGAGTTTTTGTGCTTGCTGCTGGGCTCTGCAGTTTCTTCTGTTTGTCATGGATTGCAGATTTGTAATCTTTTCAAGTTCTACAATTGGCATTGACTTCATGCCTCCTGTTATAACTCTCATGGCTTGGTTTTGAAGTTTGCTAATTTTATCAAAGTTCGCCTTTGTTGCTGTTGTCCATGCCGCAACGAGAACTGGTCTCACTCTTCCAGTGTACAGTTTCTTTAGTATTCTTTCGTCTGCTCCCCAGCTTGTGCCAGCAAGTTTCCTCATGATTGCCATTCTTTGTCTGGCTCTCATTCGGTTTCTCTCGATCTGACTTTTCCATGTCATGCGCCGATCAAATATGACTCCCAAGTAGTTTGGGTTGTCGTTTGGCCACATATATTTGCCGTTAAGACTTATTTTGGTGTTCTGTGGTTTATTTGAAAGCGAGAATATCGTACATGTAGTTTTTTCCTCGTTTATTTTGACCAGCCATGAGTTCGCCCACTCCTCCAACGATGTTAGGGCCTGCTGCATCCGATTGTTTGCTACGGTGAGATTATTTTCAGAGTCCCACATAGCCAGGTCGTCTGCAAACATGGAGCTGTGGACTCTTCTTGGTATATTCTCTGTGATGTTGTTTGTATACACCAGGAAAAGTGTGGATGACAGTACTCCCCCTTGGGGTACTCCTTGCTCCAGTGTCACCTTTTTGCTCATCTGCCCTTGTACTTGAACGCTGGCTGTTCTTTTTTTTTTGAGGTAGTGGCTGATCCATCTGTACATTTTTTCCAGATACTTCACTTCTTCGTAGCATGACTTTGCCCCTCTTTCCACACCTTGCGAAATGCCTTCTCTAAATCCACCCAAACCGCTACTGTGTGTTTTTTCTCCAGGTAAGCATCCTCTATTTCCTGTGCTATGAGAGTGATCTGGTCCTCAGTGGATCTGTGTTCTCTAAATCCTGCTTGCTGTGGAATTAATATGTGTTTTTCTTCCAGGTGCCATATCAGTCTGGTGTTTAACATACGCTCCATCAGCTTACCTGCACAGCTCAGTAGGCTGATGGGCCTGTATCCATTTGGATCTGTTCTATCTTTTTCTTTCTTTGGTACTGGTATAAGTACAGCATCTTTCCATGACTGCGGTACAATTTCCCATTTCCAGCTTTGGTTCAGGACTGATAGTAACTTCCTATTTGCTGTTTGGCCCAAGCCCCATCAGCATTTCGTTTGTTACCCCATCTTTTCCGGGGGATTTCTTTTTCTTTAAAGTTCTCATGGCCTCATCCATTTCATTCATTTTTAGTTTTGCCATCATGTGGTCCTCTGGTGCCATCTTGATGTTGTCGTGGCTCTTTTGTTCTTCATTAATGTATGTATGCCTGTTTGTAGGGACATCGATGTGGTTTGCTCTGGCATAATGTTCTATAAAGACGTTTGCTGCTTTTTTTCCGGTAAGCATGTTGTCGCCCTGCTTGATGGTAATTTGTTTATTTGATGGTGTTTTGTCATTCATTGCTCTGACTAAATTCCATAGTTTGTTCCCTTCTTTATCTAGATTGCGGCTTTCTGTTTTGTTTTCCCAGCTGTCTCTTGTTATTTGGTTCAGTGTTCTTTTGTATTTCGCAGTAATGGCCTTGAAATGGCCATAGATTGCTCTCTCTCTCTCTCTCTCTCTCTCTCTCTCTCTCTCTCTCTCTCTCTACCATGTTCCTAGCATTTGAGACTTCATCCTCCGCTTTCTGCAGTTCATGATTCTAATATGGCTTGTAGTTTTTCCTTGCCCCTCTTGGGATGGTTTCGGTGGCTGCTTGCAGTATTGCTGTGCTTAGGCTTTCCACCATATGTTTCATATTGTTATTCCGTGTGTTTATAGTTTCACACAGTCCTGCTGTCAGCATTGCAAATCTGTCCCAGTCGGCTCGTCTATAGTTCCAACGTGGCAGCGGTTTTATTTCCTGGGGGCCTACTTCCATATCAATTTCTAGCCTAATTGGCCTGTGGTCGCTACCTGCCGAGAGCTGTCGTTCGGCCTATTGATAAGATAGAGATTTGTGTCTATCTCCCAGTCTTGCACTTCATCACCTCTGCTGTCTGTATCTGAATATCCCCATCTCTCCGAGTGACTGTTGAAGTCTCCAACCACTAGGCAGCTGGAGTCCTTGATTTCCATGTTCTGGTATCTAATATTTGAGGCTGAGTTGACTCTGGAATCTTTTTGCGTTAAAAAAATCCTGCATTAATTGGCATTGAACATAGATCGCTCGGCTGAGCAATAAGTGCATTTACCACTTCGAGACAACAATAGCAATGTGTACAAGGCAGTTATCTAGTGGGGAGAGTGCTACACACTTCATGAATAGCGACAAATAAAAACACCCATAAGTTCATAGAACAAAAGTGATGAGTGAACAACATTCCGACCAAAAAATTAACATATTAAAACAAAAAATAATATAAAAACGCGTTCCTGAAGGGTATGGCGCTTGACAAGAGCCAAAGGCAGACCGCCAAGAAGATATGCGAAGAATGTTACAGAGGCTCTGTAGTCGACTATCACAGATGCGGGAGAGCTGGCAAGGGATCGAGTGTCTTATAGACGGGCTGTCATGAGAGCGACGTTCTGCAGCGGACAAGTTACATGATAATGATGATCTCTCCTGATGGTATTACTGTTATTCGTCAGCCATTTTATTTCACATGTTCTAATATTTCTCTCTGACTTCTCGAAGAAGGACCAGGACCGCCCTCTGGCAGCAAAAATCAAGTAACAAAATTGACAATGCTTGAAAATAAGAAACGATGTTGTTTAAAGCCCACAATGAGTAAGTTTACTCTTTTGTGTGCCCTGAGAAGAGCGTCAAGTGACGGGTTGTAGTAACTTTCCTCCCATTCTGAGCATGCTAATTAAGGTGGACCGTGGTCTCTAGGTTGTTGTGCTATGCTTGGCTTCATCTGCATGACGTTCAGTACTAGGGGAATCACGTCGATCCATCATCAGTCGGACTGCCTTAAAAACTGTTTCCTGGGAACACTGCATGGAAGAGAGATAGTGGTCTTGGTCACAAAAATTTTCCTGACCCTGACGCGACATCCTGGTCAATATGTTATGCCTGACCCTGACGTGACGTCCTGGTCAGTATGTTATCCATGACCGGATTAACGTCTCAGATCTCCAACAAGAAACGATAATAGCATTGACTGAGTCATATTACATTTCCTTAACTCCTACCCACATGCTACCCTCCCCTACTTTCCCACATCACATTTTGTCACAAAAGGCAATACACCCTCCAACCTTTCACTGCTGGACGCCAAGGACCGTCAGTATTGACATGATCAACTTGTAAAAGTGACACGCGCACTTCGCTGACAGCTAACTGTCTGCGTAACCCAACTATAATAACAGGTCTAAGCGTACGTCCAGAAAGTAGTTGAATCATCACAATATCACCCAAGTAGACAAGAATTTATCGACTGTAACATCTCACGTATGTCGTTAAGGGCGACGAAGTAGAGGTCTACATCGGGTTAGCAACCTCATCATACACAAATCATAGCTATGAAAGTGCTTGTATACATGTTTTCTGTAAAATTACCAGCTGCAGTCGTGGTTATAGGATTCACGTGGAGCGGAAAGGTGAATCAAACTCTCCAGGGAGTGGCAGAGGGGATGCGCTCCCAAATCCATCTAAGCCATTGATTTTCAATATATTGTCCCATGGATTCTTTACATTACATGTCTGAATATTGTTCTTGCTTTCCCGAGAGGTTCGTGCTCAAAACGTGCATTCTAAATGATATATAATGCATATAATATTGAAAATCTAGTTTTTTCCATTTTACTACAAAGATTTACTTTGTTTATTGTTGGTGTTTTTTGGAAATTTAATAACAATAACAAATATGGATAGATTCGAAAACTTGAATAAAAATAGTTTTAAACAAACAAATTCCAAATGAATGACTTAACAAACTGTTATTGTTGTTGGTGTTGTTGTTTAATGTCCACAATGAATAAGTTTAGTCATTTGTGTGCCCCCATAGGGGCGTTAAGTGGTGGGTTGTGGTAGCTTTCCTCACATCGTGAGTTTGCTGATGAAAGTGGGCCTCATTCTTCCAGGCGGCTGTGTTTTATATTCTTGACTTCATCTACGTGACTCACTACTACTGGCATCACGTCGATCAACATCTCCTCAGTCAGCCTGCCTTAAAAATAGCCTGGTTCCTGGAAACGCTACATGGAAGAGAGATAGTGGTCCTTGTCCGTATAAGGAGCCTTAACTGAAGCTTAATTCCAACCACTTCCTCCCACCCCCCATGCGCCCCAGCCCCCCTCCTCCCCTATCCCCCACTGAAAGCATAACATTCTTACCTGGCTGAGGACACCTTGTCAAAATGTTCTGAAACGGTATGGGTCAACAAATAACTTTTGACAAGTAAGATGGGGAGGAAGACTAACGTCTGATGAGGCAAAATATATTGGCTAAGACCCTCACCTTGGCTTCCTCGCTGCCCGCCATGGAAACGGGCTGTCTTCATGGCAACCCTGTTAACGAGGTGAGGGACTGACGTGATCCCCGTAGTAGTGAGCGACACGCAGACAAAGCGAAAGATAGCACAGCCGCCTGGATCGACACCGGTCCACCTTCATCAGCACGTTCGGGATGAAAAAAAGCTATTACAACCTGTCACTTAACGGTCTTTTCAGGGTGCTCAAAAGAGTAAATCTACTCATTGTGGGCATGCGAAACAACGACAAACAAAGGTCTGCCACTGTAAAGACCTATTCTTACTAACAAAAACAAAGTGTGAACGGAATCTCTGATGTTGTTTTTTCCAGAATACTTCTGGCAGAACAAGCTCGCCAGCCACATGTGTTAATTCATGAAGTAGAAGATAACTGACTTTGAGCCACCATTTGCCTTGCAGGTAGGCTGGGGTATAAACATTATATGAAGAGTTGAACGAAGGTAAAGGATATCCCATTGCAGAATGGACAGTTCCCTTACTTATTCTAACATTAAGTCAGTTACCAATTTACAGGTAAGTTGTCTGGAGCAGGAATTGAACTAAGAAACATTGCCATGATAAGTGACGGCTCTACCTCTGTGCTACTCGGATGCTCGTGATGAGTTCACCTGAATAAAGTTGCTCCATAATTACAAGAGTTCACCTGAATGAAGTTGCTCCATAATTACAAGAGCTGGCCTGTATCAAGTTGCTCCATAATTACAAGAGTTCACCTGAATAAAGTTGCTCTATAATTATAAGAATTTATTACAATATCCCATTTCTCCCTTCCTACCCATTTCTTTGTCCTCTGCCAGTCACCAAAGAGCTTCTTTTTAACCGTCATTAGCATGTGGGAATATTTTTCTTTATTAAATTGATTGGAAACAAATACGAGGGACATTCAAAGGAAACCAGGACTTTTTGTTCTAGATCTATCTGAATAAGTTATAGCTAGCTATACGTTCTATAATTAGTTAGGATACCTGAGTCCTATTACTGCTAGGTGGCCCATATGTCACGGGCCAGTCACGTGAAAGATAAATAAGCATGGCGGACAACACTGTCAGTGTTTGCGTGGAACAGCGTGTCGTGATGAAGTTTCTTGTGAAAGAAGGCGTGAAACCTGCTCAAATTTCACTGAAGATTGCAATAACATAACGACGATAAGACACTCAGCCGCAGTAAGACATTTGAATGGTGTAAACGTTTTAGAGATGGCCGTACACACGTGAGTGATGATTTCATCCATGGTGACTCTCAACCCACCCCAGTCATTCAAGGGAATATCCACATTGAGTTACAGCTTTATTCTGGAAAATCGACGCACAACCTGTCGCGAAATTGTACAAGGCAAGTCTTTCTCTGGGTACGGAGAGCACTATTATTCACAAGAGACAAGTCTTTCTCTGGGTACACGGAGCACTATTATTCACAAGAGAGAAGTCTTTCTCTGGATACGGGGAGCACTATTATTCACAAGAGGAAAGCCTTTATCTGGGTACGGGGAGCCCTATTATTTACAAGAGGCAAGTCTTTCTCTGGGTACGTGGATCCCTATTATTCACAAGAGGCAAGCCTTTCTCTGGGTACGGGGAGCACTATTATTTATGAAAATGTTAATTTAAGGAAGGTTAGTGCACATTAAGTGCCAAGACAGCTTCCTGCTTTTAAACGGCGGAGAAGAGTTCAAGTCTGCACTGAATTGATGGACCGTTTTAACATGGAATGGTATGACTTTTTGGGTCACTTCAGTACATGTGACCAATTCTAGGTGCATCATTATACTCCTGAATCGAAACGAGCATCCAAGCAGTGGAAGTATACACAATCTATACCACGCAAAAATACATTAACATGAAGACAAATGCACATATTTGTGTTTTGAAAAACTTCTTGATGTAAACGGATTGTATATACGTTAAAATCATTATAAGACATAATGATACAGTTGTTGTTTTCTTTAAACTCTATCTGATTCCCAAAAAATGTCTCGAAAATGGATAAGGTCAGCACAAAAGCTGTTACCAGCGACGCTTTTGTTAGTTGATACGAATTTCTCATCGGATAGATCATCATTACCAATGGAAACAAAATTCGCAATGGAATCCAGTTTAGGTGATCAGTTCAATTACGCTACCAGTCTCTTTTACCAAACATTTAGTAACAATGGTCAAGATAACTGTCATTCTGAGATAAACCTTTTCAACAAAAATTGGTGCATTCTGAAGGTCTGTAACTCATTAAACGTTTGGGGCTTTAAATGCAGCAATGAAAAACTGACAAAAGCCAGCGTCTCATAGCTGGCTGCTTGCAGAAAGCGTCAGTGACTCATAACTAACCAAGACAATATTCTGCTTCTAAACAGCGGCCCTGGAAACAGATTTCAACCAAGCAGCCTGACTAAGGGATTAGGGATCAAAGAAAAAAGGCAAGCCTGGTCCAAACAATACAATGCTGATATTGGATATCTCGGGCTGAAAGACGCAGCATCACCCATGTCCTTTAGATATGTTTGTCAGAACGTACGCCGAATAGGAAGAGCTTAAACGTTTTATACCTCTCTCTCTCTTTCTCTCTCACTTTTTTTACTCTCGCTCTATCTCTCTCTTTCTCTCTCTCTCTCTCTCTCTCTCTCTCTGTCTCTCTCTTTCTCTAGTGTTCCTTAAGCGTAATATGAATGACCCACTCTGATCTTAAGTTGGAAATGTAGTTAATTAGTGACTTGAACAGCTTCACTGACTCATTGTGCTTTGAAGTCAAAAGCTTGTTTGGTGACATCTTTCCATTGTTGATGACCAAACCACTAAGAGTATCCCATTCTCAAGAAAACGTAACTATACAGGAAACGTTTTGACTTTCTGCTGACTGTGGCTTTCTCTTAATTGCAAATTTGGCAAATTCTTTCTTTACTCTTGCCTTGTAGCATCAGCATGAGCAGAGCAGCGTGTAACACGGAAGTCACTTGACTTCAGGTAAACCACCAAGATCGTCTTGTGTAGGTGTCAATATGCGTGTTCATGTATTAACGAAACAGTAGATGATTTAAACTAATTCAAAGAATTCTATAGATGCATATATATTGTCAACAGCAGAAAGATCAACCAAATTAAATAAATTCATAAAGCAAAGTGTGTATTCTGAATGGGGATTTGTGTCACGAACTCTGGCACGTAAACCTGTATATCTTCCGCTAATATGTAATGTGTTGTTACGTGTATGTCGTCTACTTCTGCTTCGTTCTTTGTTGTTCATTCCATAACTCCAGCGACCAAGCCCTGAAAAGAGCTTACTAGTTGCAGGAATTCAAGAGAGAACGGAATTCGTTGTTTCGTAGTTTACAGCTTGACTGCGATATTTGCACCATTTGGTTCGACACATCCGACTTCAGCAAGCATTTTTGGGTACCGGGTTAACCTTCCCTCTTCGATCACTTCTCCTTAGCCATTCTGTGCTGTTGCAGCTTGTTATCCAGGATCATCGCGTGGAGGTGTAGAATGTTCTTGGCTCTCTGGTTTGCCGGCCCTGACGCCAGCAGTCAGCTTTGAGTCGCTGACTGCTGTAGCTCATCCACTGCTTAGCGTCTTCCTCCTCTATACCATCTAGAATTTGCTGTATCTATGTCACGCTTTTCCAAAAATGCACTATAACGTTTTGCAAGCTCTGCAACATTATGGCCATTCATCAGAATGAGCTGTTCAAATCGGTGAACTGGATCATTATCCAGAGCATAACGAAATATGCACCACAACTTATATACATGACTAATGTTTGTGTAAGAGTCCACACAAATAGAAGAATTATACATAGTTTGTCTAATTTCGTCAATGACAGCCTTCAGTACATTTCCCCTTAAAGTATCTATGAAATGATCCCAAATGATAGATGCACTTTTTACTTTGTTGCGATGTTTTTTTCCTGTACGTGTAGCTAGGAATGGATCAAACTAGGTCACTAACACTAGAGTGCCTAAACACTTGTCAGTGGTTGGTGACCTAAATACTTTGGCACTGTCTCTGAAAGTAACGCTAATCCACGCTCAGCTTGCAATTTTATAATAGCAACCACACGATATAGAAGAGAATGTCTAGCGTGTTGTCCTTCCATTATTCAAGAAGCAACCAGTAGCATTTGCCTTTTGTCAAAGGGTTATGGTAGATTCTCTTTGAGAACTGACGCGTTCGTGAAATACGCTGAACTGCATTTTTACTATCACAATAACCAACGGTAGCAAATGTGTCATCTGTTGAAAGCAGTTTGCACTGGAAACAAAAGTCTTCACCTTTGCTCAGTGAATAAAACAACCAGGTTCTTACCGTAACCTCGTCATCCGAACACACACTGATTAAAGTTAGTAAATTATATATTCTGCATCTTGGTCAAATTCAACTGACAAAACAATGCTGAAAGTTTCATTTCTACAATCTTTTTACCTCCATTTCTTGTAAACAAAAAAATACCTAATTATGTTGCCAAGTTACAGTATAATGCCATCGTCATCGAAAAATGTAATGTATTGTTTTCTGCATTGACTTGTTGCGCAAGAATAGAATCAAAGGATGATCCAGTTGTCCTTTTAGAACAAAACTTAATGATTCATGTTCAGAATTGTTGTCAATACTTTCTATTATTTATGAAGTAGCTCTGATCTCTGTATCACTATTATGATTACTGTTACTTTCAGAATTAGACTATAACAAGCATTCTTTTTTTTTAAAAGTCGCATACAAGAACAAGAAGGCACAACCCAAAACTCATTAAACAAATGTACAGATTAAATGCCAGGAAATATTTTTATAGTCAGAGAGTGACGGATGCTTGGAATGCATTGACATGAAATGTAGGAGGCTGGGTAAATTCATGCATTAAAAAAAATTATTTTTATATCAAGTGAATGTAAAATAAACTGGTTGTATACAGACTCTGCAGAATCTTCTAATTCAGTATAAAGACGTTAAGTTAAATTAAGTTAAGTTAAGAAGATTTGCAACCATGTTGTTGCTGTTGTTATCTCATAGCTGCTGAGCAAGTCTGCTCCTGGCAGCCCAATGTCATACTTGTATAGATACAGGTATTCTACAGTTGTTTCACTGCTCCCTACAGTGTGTTGGTAATTGTTGGCAGTGCTTGCATGGATCTCTTCCAAATGTCCACAAGAGCCTTGCACTCAATAAGTAGGTGTCTAACTGCTTCATCAAGGTGAGAGCAATGTCTGCACAAGGGCAGATGCTGGGGATTGTTGTGATTCAAGTGTCTATTGACTATGGTCTGTCCTTTTCGGAGCTGAAAGACGAAACTCTGATCTCTTCTATGTAGTTTTTTATGTCATAATTACTTTTTGGCTGTGACATTTCGATAAAGACTGTACGAGCCGTTGTTTACGTCACCTGTTCATCCAGATTTCCTTGGCGTTATTCTGAATAATTCGTTTTACTTTGTGGTTACTGCACGGGTCTATCCAATTGTTGTTCCGAGCTACTGTGTTTGCCAATTTGTCAGCCATCTCGTTTCCTGGTAGCCCGCTATGTCTAGGTATCCATTGCAAGGGGACATTAATCCGGTGGGTAATGATAATGTTGTTGATCGCTATCCCCACCAAGAATATCTCATTGTTTTCTATGGGGTGTGCTTTAGCGCCTCCAGAATCGACTTGGAGTCACTACAAATCACAGCGTCTATAGGCAGCAGTTCGCCCAAGTCAAACTGTTGGTGCAAATCTCAACTGTTGTTTTTATAGCTTCGGCCTCCGATTCATCATTTGAACGGGTTTCGCCGCATGAATCACAAAATTCGTATATGGACCCATTCGGGAATTTCATATGGATACATACCCTGCAAACGAGGTATTTTTGAATAGTAATCCATTCGTAAAAACCAGGACTGCCGATTCAGGGAAGCTAGAGAGTGTCTCCAAGGCGCACGTTGTCATGATAGTAGATGTAGTCTCCTTAGTGGCCGCCTCTTCTTTCAGTTGGCTGTTAATGATTGGCAATGTCATCAATTTAAACTTTACTCGCAACAATAATTTGGTACTGGTTTGTTGTTAAATCGTGAACACCCAGCTATAAGAAAGTCGGAAATCAGATAGTATCACTTTGAAAACGCTGTTACTCTTAATTTTTTTTTAAATTGATACCCTGATTTGTACTTTTCAGCACATTATTGGAGGTCTATTTGTAGGTGTATACAGAGAGCCAAAAACTGTAAAAAGGGCAGAGAGCAATAAATATTAAAGAAGGTGCAGTACGCAGATGCAGTGAAGTAATGAAACATAAAAGTTGAACTATTTTGTTGTGTAGCTATTTTTAGTTATTATTAGTTTTAAAGCCATTTTTGTAGAAGGATATGAATGTGAAAACACCCATTTTCTGTTTGAACACAAAGAGGATAATATATTTATATTTTCTTAACATTTGCACGGATCTCTAAAAGATCCAGCTTCTAAACGTCAGTCTTCTAAGCCCAATGATTAATCTAGACATGACCCATTCATAGCTAATTTTGAGGTAACAGTGCACTCAATAAGTAGCTTTATGTGCGAATTATTTGGCAGTAGTGGAGAGACCTGGCTACGAGGAAAGTGAAGGTTATATCCTTGTTTAAATATTGACTCGAGATAAATATTTTCTGTCTCTTACTTTGCGATCTTTGACCTGGTAGTACCAAGTTATCTTAGTACTAAACCAGAGGTTCTTAAGTCTTTAGTAGTCTAAGGATGTCTTTTGAACCGTTTATCATTCGAAGAAAGCCTTTTAATCTCATTAGCAATCTGGGATTTGGTAGTCAAGTGAAGACAATGAGTTAATTTGACAGTCTGGCAGAGCAAAAATCTTACTTGGCAAAGTGGTCGGGTAAAGGGCTGATAGAGTGCAAGAGCTACTTGGCAATTTGCTAGAGTAAACGGGCTACTTGGTAGTATAGTACAGTTTAAGATCTAATTGGCAGTCTGGTAAAATATAAGGGCTAATTGGCAGTCTGCTAGAGTAAAAGGGCTTCTTGACAGTCTGGCAGAGTAAATGGGCTGCTTGACAGTGTAGTGGAAATGGTCAGCATTTTGTTATTCCGCGCTCTCTGTGAGAGTCTGACAAATGCTGATGATGCCATTCCTAATTGCTTTTGTTATTGTGGTCTTCGAACATCGCATGCGGTGGCTTGGTCACGTGTGCAGAATGAACGATGGTTGAATACATAAAGATATCCTGTACGGAGAGCTGACCACGGGCAAGCGTAACATAGGTAGACACTTCCTCGGCTAGAAAGATGTTTGAAAGCGTAACCTGAAGGCGTTAGGTATGAACACATGCAACTGGCATGAAATTGCTAAAGAAAAACGCGGCTAGAGGTAGGATCTGTGTGATAGTCTGCAGGCAGGGAGAAGACATGATGCGTGGATGCAGACTCCAAACGTATGCGGCGAAAGCAAAGGCAAAAACTGCCTGTACCCTCTCAAGCGTGAAGTCCATTGTCTCTCGAGACTGACAGGATGCCAATCAATTTTGGCAGTTTGGTAGAGTAAAAGGGCTATTTGACAGTCTGTTAGAGGAAAAGGGCTAATTGGCAGTATTGTAAGAGTGAGTGGGCTACTTGGTAGTCTGGAAGAGTATAAGGGCTATTTGGCGAACAGGTTTAGTTAAACGAATATTTGGCAGTCTGATAGAATATAAGCGTTGTTTGGCTGTTTGGAGCAATATAAGATCTATTTAACTGCATGGTAGAATATAAGGGTTATTTGTCTGTTTGGAGGAATATAAGATCTATTTAACTGTCTGGTAGAATATAAGGGTTATTTGGCTGTTTGGAGCAATATAAGATCTATTTAACTGCCTGGTAGAATATAAGGGTTATTTGACTGTTTGGAGGAATATAAGATCTATTTAACTGTCTGGTAGAATATAAAGATTGTTTGGCTGTTTGGAGGAATATAAGATCTATTTAACTGTCTGGTAGAATATAAGGGTTATTTGGCTATTTGGAGGAATTTAAGACCTTTTAACTGTCTGGTAGAATATAAGGTTGGCTGTTTGGAGGAATATAAGATCTATTTAACTGTCTGGTAGAATATAAGGGTTATTTGGCTGTTTGGAGGAATATAAGATCTATTTAACTGTCTGGTAGAATATAAAGGTTGTTTGGCTGTTTGGAGGAATATAAGATCTATTTAACTGTCTAGTAGAATATAAGGGTTATTTGGCTATTTGGAGGAATTTAAGACCTTTTAACTGTCTGGTAGAATATAAGGGTTATTTGGCTGTTTGGAGGAATATAAGATCTATTTAACTGTCTGGTAGAATATAAGGGTTATTTGGCTGTTTGGAGGAATATAAGATCTATTTAACTGCCTGGTAGAATATAAGGGTTATTTGACTGTTTGGAGGAATATAAGATCTATTTAACTGTCTGGTAGAATATAAGGGTTATTTGGCTGTTTGGAGGAATATAAGATCTATTTAACTGTCTGGTAGAATATAAGGGTTATTTGGTAGTTTGGTTGAATACATGGCCATTTGGCTGTCTAGTAGGGTAATTGGGTCATTTGGCTGTCTAGTAGGGTAATTGGGTCATTTGGCTGTCTAGTAGGGTAATTGGGTCATTTGGCTGTCTAGTAGGGTAATTGGGTCATTTGGCTGTCTAGTAGGGTAATTGGGTCATTTGGCTGTCTAGTAGGGTAATTGGGTCATTTGGCTGTCTAGTAGAGTAATTGGGTCATTTGGCTGTCTAGTAGGGTAATTGGGTCATTTGGCTGTCTAGTAGGGTAATTGGGTCATTTGGCTGTCTAGTAGGGTAATTGGGTCATTTGGCTGTCTAGTAGGGTAATTGGGTCATTTGGCTGTCTAGTAGGGTAATTGGGTCATTTGGCTGTCTAGTAGGGTAATTGGGTCATTTGGCTGTCTAGTAGGGTAATTGGGTCATTTGGCTGTCTAGTAGAGTAATTGGGTCATTTGGCTGTCTAGTAGGGTAATTAGGTCATTTGGCTGTCTAGTAGGGTAATTGGGTCATTTGGCTGTCTAGTAGGGTAATTGGGTCATTTGGCTGTCTAGTAGGGTAATTGGGTGATTTGGCTGTCTGGTAGGGTAATTGGGTCATTTGGCAGTTCAGCAAAGTAAAGGGGCCATTTTTGTAGTCCTGTTGGACTCCTTGTTTGTTATACATAAAAAAGGACAAAATATAAGAGAGCACATAGCATACGTAGAAATTCATAAATCCTGATCTCATTTTGTGTTAAAGTCACAGATATTGTTGATACTATCTTCAGTCGACTAATGTCGTTAGACGAATATATGGATGCGTGTGTGTATTTATATGTAATGTGGACGTATTGGCTAATATATGGATGCGTGTGTGTATTTATATGTAATGTGGACGTATTGCCTAATGTATGGATGCGTGTGTGTATTTATATGTAATGTGGACGTATTGCCTAATGTATGGATGCGTGTGTGTATTTATATGTAATGTGGACGTATTGGCTAATGTATGGATGCGTGTGTGTATTTATATGTAATGTGGACGTATTGCCTAATGTATGGATGCGTGTGTGTATTTATATGTAATGTGGAAGTATTGCCTAATGTATGGATGCGTGTGTGTATTTATATGTAATGTGGACGTATTGGCTAATGTATGGATGCGTGTGTGTATTTATATGTAATGTGGACGTATTGGCTAATATATGGATGCGTGTGTGTATTTATATGTAATGTGGACGTATTGGCTAATATATGGATGCGTGTGTGTATTTATATGTAATGTGGACGTATTGGCTAATATATGGATGCGTGTGTGTATTTATATGTAATGTGGACGTATTGCCTAATATATGGATGCGTGTGTGTATTTATATGTAATGTGGACGTATTGGCTAATATATGGATGCGTGTGTGTATTTATATGTAATGTGGACGTATTGGCTAATATATGGATGCGTGTGTGTATTTATATGTAATGTGGACGTATTGCCTAATATATGGATGCGTGTGTGTATTTATATGTAATGTGGACGTATTGCCTAATATATGGATGCGTGTGTGTATTTATATGTAATGTGGACGTATTGCCTAATATATGGATGTGTGTGTATATTTATATGTAATGTGGACGTATTGCCTAATATATGGATGTGTGTGTATATTTATATGTAATGTGGACGTATTGCCTAATATATGGATGTGTGTGTATATTTATATGTAATGTGGACGTATTGGCTAATGTATGGATGTATGGGTGTATCCATTTGTAATGTGTTCCATTATTAAAGTTTTACAGTACAGTGGTTTTGTCAATTCTTTCTGTACGTGAAGAAGTGGTAACACCAAGGGAAATTCCCTACCTTCCCAGTCAAACTAGACACGTCAAGAAGTGGTCACACCTAAAGAAAGACCGTACCTGCCCAGTCAAACTGTCTGTACACGTCAAGAAGTGGTCACACCTATACAAGTGGTCCAGTCAAACTGGACACAGGGAATTTGAACCCGGTAAATTGGGATTGCAGCGGTCGATCTACTCCCCGGCAAGGACTTTACTCGGGCCATCTTTTCACCTCGTTAGTTGACATTGGAGTAGACCGTTACAGTTGTACGTTCTCCAGGACGACACGTTTCGTGTCCATCTGTTGTACGCATCACATACCAAGCCCATTTGTATTATGTTTACAATACAAAATCTGTGACACGTCATTAAAGGTCGTCTACCTTCTGATTTGTGTATTATGACCTCGATCCCGTAGAGAGACTGAAATTGTTCGTCGTTTCAATGTACTCTGAGCTTCTCTGCATCTGCATTTCATTGGCTGTATCGCTCGCAGCCATGTACGATGGATAAAATAACTGTAGTGTTGAAGGTACGAGCTCTTTCCGTATCGTTTCTCACCTTCTGAAGTATAGGTTTCGCACGATTGGAGCTGATTAATTGCTGCTGTCAATAGGGGAATCTCACGGTTTATTATATGGGACTTCGCGTTCCGTCTTCGTCCATTGTTGTTGTCAATCGTCAGGTGTTTTCATTTGTGCTATTTTTCTTTCCGTGACGAAGATCGTGTGGTCGTAAAGTATATTTAGTATCGGTTGATGTCCTTACCCGTACGGCAATGTAATTGTGCCGTATCTGTTTACGTGTTTATTAACCTTTGACCTTCAGTAGTAGAGCAGTTTCGAGTAAGTCGTGACAATAACAAGTAGTAGTTTTCTCCTCCAAGATTAAGTCCCCTGAATTTTATACACGTACATCCTGAAATCTATTACCGAGTCACTTGGTGGTGGTGAATGGAATTCAGTCTAAGATCCCTTGTACTAAACTGTAAGTCGTACACAAATAAAATAGTTGCACTTAAACATGAAAACGAGGTCATGTTTTCTTCTCCCAGTTTTATACACTCTTATTGCACTTTTTGTTATTCATTTTTAAGTACCAACAATGGGTGCACTTTTTTAATGCAACGTCGAAAGGCCATCGACCCGTTGTTAACGCGAATAAGGGGTGTCGCCAAAGCGGCTTTCAGCCTCATGATGTAAAACAAACTACTGCAGAAACCCTTCCTACAACCGTACACCAGTACTTTGATGCAGACTTACATATAGCTGTCAAATTATCGTGATGAATCCATGCCCTACCTGAAGCGAGAAATTACTATTGAAGAAGTGTAGAGTGTATACAGCATACCCCAACCCGCCCCTTCTCACAACATGTCCCAACCCGCCCCTTCTCACAACATGCCTCAACCCGCCCCTTCTCATAACATGCCCCAACCCGCCCCTTCTCACAACATGCCAAAATAGATGCCTGTCTTGTTCTGATCTTTGCAATAAGTTGTCTTTGTGTTTATGCCTCCTCGAGTACTGTATCATTAGTCTTTGTGTTTGTACCTCCTCGAGTACTGTATCATTAGTCTTTGTGTTTGTGCCTCCTCGAGTACTCTATCATTACTCTTTGCGTGTGTACCTCCTCGAGTACTGTATCATTAGTCTTTGCGTTTGTACCTCCTCGAGTACTGTATCATTAGTCTTTGTGTTTGTGCCTCCTCGAGTACTCTATCATTAGTCTTTGCGTGTGTACCTCCTCGAGTACTGTATCATTAGTCTTTGCGTTTGTACCTCCTCGAGTACTGCATAATTAGTCTTTGTGTTTGTGCCTCCTCGAGTACTGTATCATTAGTCTTAGTTTTTGTACCTCCTCGAGTACTGTATCATTAGTCTTTGCGTTTCTACCTCCTCGAGTACTGTATCATTAGTCTTTGTGTTTGTACCTCCTCGAGTACTGTATCATTAGTCTTCTTTGCAGTCCATGGGATCGGGAGCATTCTTCTGTAAAACCGAATCTTTGTTGCTTCCAGAGATCTAAATGTTTATTTGCAAATTGTCCATGATTAATTGCCATATGTCAATAATGGTTCCACGTAGCATCCAAAGACTCTCTCGGTTCCAGCGACAATGTTGGGTTGCCTTATATTCCTTTCATGATCTGGAAG
Organism: Ariolimax columbianus; assembly: GCA_036924085.1. Lineage (NCBI taxonomy): Eukaryota > Metazoa > Mollusca > Gastropoda > Stylommatophora > Arionidae > Ariolimax > Ariolimax columbianus. The sequence continues at coordinate 52,918,992 of JAVGWX010000008.1, read as the reverse complement.
ACCGATTTTGCTTGGGTAAAATTTAATTGTATTTCGTAATTGTATCTTCTATGTGGTGTTATGTGTGTGCCCAGGTATTTAAACGTGTATGAAAAGGTACTAAGATTTACATGATTACACATGGAGAGAGGCAGAAAGAGCAGCCCTAAGCAATGCATGCTGTTAATGGTCTATGTACCGGGAGGAGCAACGGGTTGTGATTGATTGATTGATTTCAATCTTACAACAGTAACTGTTGGTCGGACAATGAAGTGATAGAGATATACCTGTACTAAACCAGAGCTCGTTTATGAGGAAGGGTCACCACTTCCCTTACTCGCTGCATTTGCCTTCACTTTCCGTAAGCCCGGTACCTATCTACAGTTGAGTCGACTGAACTGTACCGGTAACGAGAGTTGAACTACGTACCTTACTCGTGAAAAACGAAAGCTCTGCCAATGCGCTAATCAGACCCTCTGCAATTTACACACAGGACAACAGCAATAGACTATTCAAGACAAAAAATGTCATACAATGAGGTCTGTAAAAAAGTCTGTTCAATACAAATCAAACATGTCCTACACTGAGGACTGTAAGAAAGACCTGTGATGACCTCGGGCCATCATTGATCGACAGATTTGCTCGTCCCTCACATTGTACTAGAAGATTATACGAGTTAACAGAAACGACATGCAAATGGCAAACGGTTCCTAGAACAGACGTCATTACACTAGGGCGCCCCCATACGTGCTCAATCGCTTTCATGGTTGAAAGTGCCGTCGACAGAGCAGGAACTCCGTAACTACCCCGATGGCTCCAAATGTTATCAAGACTTTATTGGGTACCAAATTAAAGCTGGGTCTACTGGAAGAAGCGATCATAATGTGGACAAAATCCACGAAAAAGCCGGGTCTTACAAGCTGAGCACGATTTGATTTGAACCTGGTGGTTGGAATTGCTAACCAAGCTCGCAACCCCATAGGCCACCATATCTTCTTCTTGTGTTGGTTGGTTGATTTGTTACTGATCCAGCAGCCTGTTGGCTTCTACCCTTTGTTTTAATGCCTTAACGTGATATCTGCAAGTGTTTTTGAGCTAAGTGTTTCATTTGTCTGGCCTCTGAGGAATAAGCTTTTTCCTAACACTGGCAAACGCCGGAGATTCAAAACGTTTGTGCTCAGCGGATTCATAGAGATATGTCAGCACTCTGGAGTATACTCTGGTTGGATTCTGTGCAAGTGACTGTTACGTTGTATGTGTTGTGTGCGAAGTCGGAAAATGGTGCTTTATTCTCTTCTTTGCAGGAGGTTGATGTTGTCTTTGGGATTTGGGATAAGAGAAGCTGTTGCTCGAAGCTGTTGCTCGGAACTGCTTGTGCAGAGTTGAATTAACTTTTGTTGACGTTTTAATTGAGACGAAGAGACTAACGTCTGGTCAGGCAAAACACACTGATCAGAGAATGTTAGCCAGGATCAGGAGAAATATATTGGCCAAGACCCTCACCTGACGGGACCATGAGGCTAATATCTGGTCAGGCAAAACACACTGATCAGACAACATTAGCCACGGTCAGGAGAAATGTACTGGCCAAGACCCTCACCTGACCTAATCGCTGGTCGTCCTGGAAACAGGCTGTTGTCGAGGACAACAATCTGGCTAACAAGGTGAGGTTTGACGTGATCTCTGTAGTAGTGAGCCAATCATAGCACAACCGCCTGGATGATCCCGACCCACCTTCATCAGCACGTTCGGGATGTGAGGAAAGCTACTCCAACGCATCACTTAATGTTTTTTTCAGGGTGCACATAAGAGTAACCTACTCATTATGGGCATTCGAGACAACAACAACAACAACAACAACAACAACAACAACAACAATTGGAGGAGATTACGAAGGCTCTTATTACATCTCCAAATTTAGTTAACGAGATGTACCGGAGAACCTCCTGGTTGTAGTGCAATGCGAGGCTCTTTGGTAACTTCTTCTCTATGAGGATCACAGTGTCGATGTCCAGCTCGTTGGCTAGACTCCTGGGACATAAGCTCGAACAGGAACATGAGGTGTAGACTTGACCAGTATGTTTCACTCGAGTCTTCTTCTTCTTCGCTCGCTCTGAATCTCTCGCTAACAAGCCCTGAAAAGAGCTCTGCAAGTAGCAAAGATGTTGTCCGGAGAGCGGAATGCGTTGTGTCGTAATTTGCAGCTTGACTACGATATTTGCACCTTTCGGTCCGACACATCCGACTTCAGCAGGCATTTTTGAGTACATTGCTAGCCTTCCCTTCTCGATCCCTTCTCCTTAGTCAGTCTGCCTGTTGCAGTCTGTTATCCAGGATCACCACGTGTAGTCGTAGAACGGTCTCGGGCTCTCTGGCCCTTACGCCAGCAGTAATGCACTGCTGAGTATCTTGGTCCCCACTCAAATCTGCTTACACTTCCCTCTCTTTGCAAAGAGAACACAACTAGCAAATGTATATAAAATGTATATATATGCCTAAAACCTACACCAACTGAAAAATATACCCCATAATCGGCATAGCGCCATCAGAGATAAGAAGAAATGTCTTGTCAGAGATAGAAAGAGAGAAATAGGTGAATAACCCAAGACATTCTATGTTCAGACAGCCGGTGCAGCGTGCAAAACTAAAGTCAAGTCGAAGTTTCTGACAGTCAACCCAGCCCCTACAGACTAGTCCAAGAAAACGACGCATCGAAAGTTGGAAACAGCCGACACAGGTTCCTTTGATCGAGTTACGGGAAGAACCTGCGCCTGGACATTTCCTGCCCTACGCAACATGGAAGTCACTAAATAGACTTCGAACATTTGTATCTCATTTAGGAAAAACCTGAAAAGATTAGGAGGATGAAACACGCGGATGTGGAGTAGCACAAGACCATGGCCATCTGATGATCTGCCCAAACCTCCAAGAGACTTGTAGCAATGATGACCTGCTGAGATCCAGTGACTGGGCAATCTACGTGGCTGAATACTAGAAGAATGAAGTGTGAAGTAGTGCCTAGGACATGGAAAGAAAGTTAGTACCAGACATGCAATATGTTGAAATGGAAACTTGCAGAAGAAATGTGAGAAACATTTAGAAGACCTGAATTAAAGAGAAAGTTCGAGCAACCGGAACCTGGCATGGAGAAATTGAGAAAAGAATCTTCAATGAACATATAACAGAAGCAAATGGAACGTCTGTGGTAGAGCAGGAGCATTTCATAGCAAATGCAGGGGGTTCAATTCCCCACAAACATTCACCCTGCAGCCAACCCAACTATAAATTGAACCCGACTGTAATGATGACGGTACAACATATCAGAAAAAAGTGTGGCGCTCATCATGTGGAATCCCGCCAGGCAGCGAGAGTGCCGGGCCTCACGCCTCAAAGGAGCCCACTATATGCTACTGGTGGTCACCCACCCATGTGCTGTGGAGTCCAGGCACACGGTGATGGGGCAAAAACTATTGACCACAAACACAAGACCCTCAGAATACTACAGTGGAATGCGGAGGGAATCATTAAAAAAAAGCTTTCCCTAACACATCACTTGCATGAAGGTAAGATTGACGGGGCATGTATCCAAGAAACGCATCTCAACAACAACCACAAATTCTCAATCAGAGGATACCAGACCTTCCGTCTTGATTGAGAAGGTCACAAAGGAGGGGTTCTGATACTGACACGTAACTGCATACTGAGTAGCGCGGTAGCTGTCAATCACACTGGACAAGCAGAAATTGCAGGAGTCGATATAATGGCTCAAGAGACGAAGATCCGCATCTTCAACCTGTATGGCCCACCCAACAAAGACCTGTCTCTCTCGAGTATGGAAGTCAAGGACTCCAGCTGCATAGTAGTTGGAGACTTCAACAGCCACTCGGAGAGATGGGGATACTCGGACACAGACAACAGAGCTGATGAAGTGGAAGACTGGGAGATAGACACAAATCTCTATCTTATCAATAGGCCGGAGGATAGCCCTAGCTTATATTGTAGAACATGGCAAAGCATCTCTACTCCAGATTTGGCCTATTCCACGGTGGATATTCACCACAAATTAGACCGCCAGGGGCTCAACTAATTGGCAGGTAGCGACCACAGGCCAATTAGGCTAGAATTGGAACTATAAACGAGCCGACTGGGACAGATTTGCACCTGACAGATGGCGAAACCATCAACACGCGGAATAACAACATGAAACCCATGGTGGAAAGCCTAAGTAAAGCACTAATGCATACAGCCACCGAAACCATCACAAGAGGGGCAAGGAAAAACTACAAGCCTTATTGGAATGACGAATTGCAGACAGCGGAAGACCAAGTCTCAAATGAAAGGATCATAGCAGAGAGAGAACAATCTATGGAAGCAAATATCGCCCTCAAAGCCACCACGGCAAAATTCAAAAGAACACTTTAAACCAAATAACAAGAGACAGCTGGAAAAACAAAACATAAAGCCTCAATTTAGACGAAGACGTAAATAAACTATGGAAGTTAGTCAGAGCCATCACGACAACATGAATACGGCACCTGAAGAGCACATGATGGCCAAATTAACAATGCGCGAAATGGAAGAGGCTACGAGAACATTAAAGAAAAGGAAATCTTCCGGAAAAGACGGGATAACAAACGAAATGCTGATGGGGCTGGGCCAAACAGCGAAGAGGAAACTGCTATCGATCCTCAACCAAAGCTGGAAAAGGGGAATTGTACCCCAGGCATGGAAAGACGCAATACTGGTACCAGTACCAAGAACAGGAAAGGACAAAACAGATCCAAATGGATACAGGCCCATCAGCCTACTGAGCTGTGTCGGCAAGCTGATGGAACGGATGATAAACACCAGACTGATGTGGCATCTGGAAGAAAAACGAATACTAATTCCACAGCAAGCCGGCTTTAGACAGCACAGATCCACTGAGGACCAGGTCATCCTCATAGCCCAAGAGATAGAAGATGCCTACCAGGCACAGAAACACACAGTAGCTGTTTGGGTGGATCTGGAAAAGGCATTTGACAAAGTCTGGAAAGACGGACTTAGAGTCAAGCTAAGAAGAAGTGATGTTTGTGGGTAAATGTACAAGTGGATCAACCACTACCTCAAACAAAGAACGGCCAGAGCCAAAGTACAAAGGCAGATGAGCAAAAAGGTGACACTCGAGCAGGGAGTACCCCAAGGGGGAGTACTGTCACCCACACTCTTCCTGGTATATATAAACGATATTACAGAGAATATACCAAGAAGAGTCCATAGCTCAATGTTTGCAGACGATCTGGCTATGTGGACCTCTGAAAAGAATCTCACCATAGCAAGAAATCGGATGCAGACGGCCCTAACATCGTTGGAAGAGTGGGCGAACTCATGGCTGGTCAAAATAAACGCGAAGAAAACCACATGCACAATATTCTCGCTTTCATTAAAACCCCAAAATACCAAATTAAGTCTAAATGGCAAAATCCTGCAGCAAAACGACAACCCAACCTATTTGGGAGTCACATTTGATCGGCGCATGACATGGAAAAGTCAGATTGAGAGAAACCGAATGAAAGCCATAGAAAGAATGGCAATCATGAGGAATCTTGCTGGCACAAGCTGGGGAGCAGACGAAGGCATACTAAAGAAACTGTACACTGGAAGAGTGAGACCAGTTCTCGAGTATGGCATTGCGGCATTGACAACAGCAGCGAAGGCGAACTTCGATAAAGTTAGCAAACTTCAAAACCAAGCCATGAGAATTATAACAGAATGCATGAAGTCAACGCCAATTGTAGAACTTGAAAAGATTACAAAACTGCAATCCATGACCGACAAAAGAGACTGCAGAGCCCAGCTGCAGCCAGAGAAACTCCGAAGACTGACTGACCATCCAATGCACCAGAGACTAAACAATTTGGGAAATGGGAAACTAAAGCGGAGAAACTTTGCAGAAATAGCCAAAGCAAAGATGCACGAAGATCCCATAAATGCACTAACAACACCAAAACCCATCACTACTGTACGAAAACCTACCTGGAGGCAGGATATATTTCCAGAGGTGGTAGAAAATATACCAGGTATTGGAAACAAAAACTGCCAGACTGAAAAAGAAAGGAGAGATACTACCCTAAGCTTCATATCGAAAAGCTACCCAAGCATGGACTGGACCCATGCATGCACCGACGGTTCTGTAAGAAAAACTACACAGAACGGAGGGGCAGGAGCATTCCTGAACCTACCAAATGGCAGAAAAATAATACTGTCATTCGCTACTGGTAAGTACACAAGCAATTTCAGAGCGGAGGCAGAGGCACTGAGGGCGGCAGTGGAAGAAATGGTGACACACAATGAAAATGAAACCCATATAGTCCTGCTTACAGATGCTAAGAAGCCAGAAAAACACTGAGCTTAATGACCTATAAGCAGCACTCTGCAAAAGTGTGCCAGCAGTCCGCACCAAAAAGGGTAGTGGTACAGTGGGTCCCATCACACTGCAACATCCAAGGCAACGAGGAGGCAGACAGACTGGCAAAAGAAGGTGCAAGACTACCACAAACAGATACTAGTATGACGTACGAAGTGTCAAAACGACTTATCAAAACCAGATACATGACCAAATGGGAAACCGAACATACTGGTTACACCAAAAACGATGCCTATTACCAGTTGAACAGAAGAGAGCAGGTCGTTGTCTTTAGACTTCACACTGGCCACAATAGACTGAGGTACCACCTATTTAACAAATTGAAGATAGGTGGTACCGACAAATGCCCGTGCGGTACTGGTAAAATGACCGCGGAACATCTTCTGCAGAACTGCCCGACATACGAGGATCAGAGAGAGCAGATGTGGCCATCACCAGTGGAACTGCAAGACAAGCTCTATGGCAGTGGCGACCGCCTCAGGATGACCGCCGCTTTTTTCGAGAAAAAAAATGGTTACTGTCTGACTGCGTACGAAGAAGAAGAAGTCAGAGCCATGAACGACGAAAATCCATCAAACAAACAAATTACCACCAAGCAGGGTGACAACATGCGCACTGGAAAAAAAGCTGCAAACGCTTTTGTAGAAAATTATGCCAGAGCAAATCACATTGATGTTCCTACAAATAGGCATACAGACATTAATGAAGAACAAGAGAAACACGACAACATCAAAATGGCACCAGAGGAACACATGACGGCAAAAACTAACAATGAATGAAATGGAAGTGGAAATGAGAACTTTAAAGAAAAAGAAATCGCCCGAAAAAGATGGGGTAACAAACGAAATGCTGATGAGGTTGGGCCAAACAGCAAAGAGGAAGTTACTATCAGTCTTGAACCATAGCTGGAAAAGGGGTATTGTACCGCAGTCATGGAAAGATGCTGTACTTATACCAGTACCAAAGAAAGAAAAAGATAGAACAGATCCAAATGGATACAGGCCTATCAGCCTACTGAGCTGTATAGGAAAACTGATGGAGCGTATGATAAACACCAGACTGATGTGGCATCTGGAAGAAAAACACATACTAATTCCACAGCAAGCAGGCTTTAGACAGCACAGATCCACTGAGGATCAGATCACCCTCATAGCCCAAGAAATAGAGGATGCTTACCAAGAGCAAAAACACACAGTAGCGGTTTGGGTGGATCTAGAAAAGGCATTTGACAAGGTCTGGAAAGACGGACTTAAAGTCACACTACGAAGAAGTGAAGTTTCTGGGAAAATGTACAGATGGATCAGCCACTACCTCAAAAATAGAACAGCCAGAGTTCAAGTACAAAGGCATATGAGCAAAAAGGTGACACTTGAGCAGGGAGTACCCAAAGGAGGAGTACTGTCACCCACACTCTTCCTGGTGTCTATAAATAACATCACTGAGAATATACCAAGAAGTGTCCACAGCTCCATGTTTGCAGACGATCTGGCTATGTGGACCTCTGAAAAGAATCTCACCATAGCAAGTAATCGGATGCAGAAGGCCCTAACATCGCTGGACGAATGGGCGAACTCATTGCTGGTCAAAATAAATGAGGAAAAAACAACATGTACGATATTCTCGCTTTCAAACAAACCTCAAAACACCAAAATAAGTCATAACGGCAAATATCAGATCGAGAGAAACAGAATGAGAGCCAGAGAAAGAATGGCAATCATGAGGAAACTTGCTAGCACAAGCTGGGGAGCAGACGAAAGTATACTAAAGAAACTGTACACTGGAAGAGTGAGACCCGTTCTCGAGTATGGCATTGCACCATGGACAACAGCTGCAAAGGCGAACTTTAACAAAATTAGCAAATTCCAAAACCAAGCCACGAGAGTTATAACAGGATGCATGAAGTCAACACCAATTGTAGAACTGGAAAAGATTACAAAACTGCAATCCATGACCGATAGAAGAGATTGCAAAGCCCAGCAGCAAGCACAAAACTCAGCAGACGTCTGATAGCGTACGAAGAAGAAGAAGAAAAAGAAGAAGAAGAAGAAGAAGAAGAAGAAGAAGAAGAAGAAGAGGAAGAAGAAGAAGAAGAAGAAGAAGAAGAAGAAGAAGAAGAAGAACCCGACTTACGGGTAGGGAAGGAAAAGACAGCGATGAAGAGAACTGATCACCCCACCTTTTACAAGCTCTGGCTTAGTAAACTGAAACTTCTGAAATTTCATTCCCGACCAGTGGTTAAGTCTGCATTCTTAACCTAAGAACATAATGATGAAATCACTTATACTTTTGCAACAATAGCAGTAGTACAACTGGGATGAGTTCGTTCACCATTTTGTTCAACGTTTTACATGACACAATACAAGTCAGCAATATTGCAATACTGGATGAAGAATTCAAAACAGGAAGCCAGGGACCTAACTCAATAAACGAGCTATAACTTTAGAGACGACCAACGCCTAATTAATTGAATATTAAGATAAACTGCTACATTATATCTGCACTTAACACGGTGTTTGAAAGATAGCAAATCACGATTAGCACATCTATCTATCTATCTATCTATCTATCTATCTATCTATCTATCTATCTATCTATCTATCTATCTATCTATCTATCTATCTATCTATCTATCTATCTATCTATCTATCTATCTATCAATCTATCTATATATCTATATATCTAGCCATCCATCCATCCATCCATCCATCCATCCATCCATCCATCTATCTATCTATCTATCTATCTATCTATCTATCTATCTATCTATCTATCTATCTATCTATCTATCTATCTTCAGTCCACTTATGTCGTTAGACGTCGTGGGGAGGTGCAACCTCCTTTGTTTCATATTTTGTGGCAGCCCTTTTTTGGCAAGTGGCCGTTAGGCCTACTTTTTTCGATTTCCAACTGCTAAGGAATTTTTAACGTGTCTGCCAAGGCACGAGTGTCTGATCTCACTAAGAGAAATATTTACCGAGTGATCCACTTGAAAGAAACCTCGTGTCTCCACCGGGATTTGAACCCACGATCTCCAGTCACCGAGGCACCCCCTTTAGAACATCACGGACGGAAACTATGAAGATTTGCATCACAATTGGTCCATCTAACATGCATGTGAACACACTAAAACTCAAAGAGGTCCACAAGATAAAGAACCTAGGAAGCGTTTTTACAGACAGAGAGATTGAGCAGGGCAATGTCTAAGAGAGACACGTGGCGTTTAGCCAAACCAGATAGAGCAATAACAGGCCAGTGATGTCGTTAGATTTCCGGTGCCGAACGCACTACAACGAATGAATCAGCCTGGATGTCTCCCTGGTCTGAAAAAGTTGGGAAGCCCATTGAATCTTTTTCCTGTTAGGGATTGGGCTTTTCTTCCTTCCTCACGTTCGAGGAATTCCCAATATGCAAGTCTTAAACTGGCGTTGATTACGGCGCTGCCATTTCTTCACATCATCCGCCAGTCCTTACGATTGGATGGTTTTGTGAAAGCCTCACGTTGGAACTGTTGGCCGAGGGCAATCTCGGACTTCATCGTTTAGAGAATGTTAAAGTTGTCAGTCAACATTCAGACATCTGTACAGGTCTCTCTCTCTTTCTTACTCGCTCTCTCTCTTTCTCTTTCTGTCTCTCTCTCTCTCTCTCTTCTCTCTCTCTCTCTCTTTCTCTCTCTCTCTCTCTCGTAAATTAAAAGATAGCCTGGCTAGTGCGGGAGGACTGTTTGGGCAAGCGACCTTAAATCCCTCAACCTTTCGAATCTTCCTGGTCCACTCCTAGCCAAGCGATCGAGGCGCGACTGGACGAGTAGTTCTGAAATAGCAAGTTTTAATAAGCCTTAGTCTTTTTTATTATTTAACATTACGTGGCGACTGCGTGGGAATTCGGCCTTAAATACTCATCTCTTTAAACTCATTCCCGTGGACTGATAACAGAAGAGATAATGATTTATTATCTTATCTAGTGTCTTATCACCAAATCTACGTTTTTTCTGAGAATAGTCTATGGCGCAGGGTTTCTGGAAAAAGGAAATTACATTGGTGGTCTGTCTGTGCAGTAGAACTCTTGAACTGTCGAATGTCGACAATAAGTAGATTTACTCTGAAAAGGACATTATGTTGTAGCTTTCCTCCCATCCCGAACGTGCTGGTGAAGGTGGACCGGGGTCCGTCAGGCAGTTGTGTTCTGCCTGGCTTTATCTGCATGTCGCTCACAACTACGGTGATCACGTTGATCAATCACTTCGTTAGCCAGACTGCCACTAAAACAGTCCGTTTCTAGGGAGGACTTCTGGGAGGTCGAGGTGAGAGTCATGACCATTATGTTTTTCCTGGCTCTAATTAACGTGTCAGATCAGTATGTTTTACCTGGCTCTAACTAACGTGTAAGATCAGTATGTTTTACCTGGCTCTAACTAACGTGTAAGATCAGTATGTTTTACCTGGCTCTAACTAACTTGTAAGATCAGTGTGTTTTTCCTGGCTCTAACTAACTTGTAAGATCAGTATGTTTTACCTGGCTCTAACTAACTTGTAAGATCAGTATGTTTTACCTGGCTCTAACTAACTTGTAAGATCAGTATGTTTTACCTGGCTCTAACTAACGTGTAAGATCAGTATGTTTTACCTGGCTCTAACTAACTTGTAAGATCAGTATGTTTTACCTGGCTCTAACTAACTTGTAAGATCAGTGTGTTTTTCCTGGCTCTAACTAACGTGTTAGATCAGTGTGTTTTGCCTGACCTTGACTAATATGTCAGATCAGTGTGTTTCACCTAACCAAACATACTTTGATTTCCTTCAAACAAAATCAAAATTCCATCGGCCCATCTCTTGAAGCATAGTAGAACACAACATTTGGCTTATCCAAGACAGTATTTAGGAAAACCTAATTCCAGTAATTTTATGCTCTGATTTTTGCATGGTGAGTTTGCTAGTCACATGCACAACTTTCTTTAGTCGCCACTTATGACACACATGGATGAAAGCAGTGGGCCTTCTGTCTTTGTCCCCGGAAATACTTGGGTGATGTATTTACTAACTACAAACACAATTTTCTTACACTAGAAAGACAGGGGACATAACATAGAGTTGATAAATTACCTATTTATATAGGGTTTCAGAATGACTCAGCCACTTATGACCGGACAAGGTCTGGTTCAGTTATGTGCCCTATTTAACATTTATTTTAAAACCAAAATAATTCGTTTGTTTTCTGCAGGCATCACAGAAATGCCAAAAATAAATGTCAATGAAAGAGTTGTGAATTGTAATTAACATACAAATTCAATGTGGCGATTGACAGTGACACAATTTCACCCAAATTTATCCTGGCAGCCTTTGAGGACGTCTTGTATGACATAGTCGTCATCAGCCACAGCACCAAGGAAGCTGAGCAAAGCCTCAATGAACTTAACAACGCAAGTGTGGCAGTTGGTTGACAAATAAATAGACAACTGATCCAATATATGTTGAACACTTTATGTCCATAACGACGGGACTTGGTGCACATGCTTAAGTCGAGAGATTACGAACTTCCACGAAATGCATTGGGAGATCTTACTTAAGGATAGCAGCGGGATAGCTCAGACTCAATCGCATCAGGTCCATACTACACCTTATGAAAACCAGTGAAGCGAGATATCACATTTTCAACAGCATTGTAATTCCAGATGTGGAACATACACAAAATGGACATTTCGCTTCTCTAAACTGTTTAACGGCTGATTGAACGTAGAATATTGTCAGTCACACAGTCACACTGTCACACGGTCTCACCACGGCCATCTTCTCTTCTTCGTCTATGAACATATGAAATGCTTCTACCCGGTCGGGTTCACGAAGGAGACTGTGTTTCAGGTTTTCATCGGTCCACCACATGGTTGCCCGTTCTTGGTTTAAATAAGGGAGGCGGTCCTGCAGGATATGTTCTAGTGTTTATGTTGGTGATCCGCAATCGCGTGTGTTGAAGTCTCTAAGACCCATTCTCTGGAAGTGGCCCTTGAGTCTCCAATGTCCGGTTCTGTGTCTGAAGACCTTTGTCTGCACACCTCTGCCACGTTTGTCTATGCTGCCATTTGCTGGCCTGTATTCTTTGTGCTGGTTTCTCCATTCCGTCCTGATAGATTGTTTTATGGAACACCGCCAACAAATTTCCTTTCTCTAATCAACAGACATAAATAGACATTCACAAAAGTGTCCTCTAAGGATAAAACTGAAATTTAATAATGACGACTGTATTCAAGACATCTAATTCCCTATCATTATATTGTTTATCTTCCACTTTTGTAAGAATCAAAATATTTAAAAGGTCAGGTTTTATTTATTTATGTTAATTTTTTTTACATTTTTTTATTTTATTTTATGTGTTTGTCTTACTAGTTTCTACTGGTGGAGGCGCCTATTCCACCCCAGACCGTAGTCAATTTGGGCGATATTAAGACGCATAAACCAGTGCTTGGATGCGTGTGTGTATCTGTTTGTACCTAGTCTGGTATTTCCGTGATGTTCCTCCCGTTGTTCCTCGCTTTTGATGTTCCTAGTTGTCCGCCGTAGGTATTTGCATAAATATGCACAATTGTTTTCCTGGTACCATTTTGGGATTGAGTATATTTATTTTCCTTCATACTTGATTCGGATCTCTTTAATTATTTCCTGATTTAAATATATATATATATACCCACCCCCCCACCCCCCCCCCCCCACCCCACCCCTTTTAAAAATTTTTGTTTGTTTGTTTTTTAAATTATGTTTTTAAAAAAAATATAAAACCCTATCATACATTTTATACATAATTGTGAAGATAGCAGTGTAGTGAGGTGTACAACGAGAATGAATGAGATGGAATGATTTGGAAATATGACAAACAATTTACTTGATACATAAGGATTAAGAGTACAATATAAATTAATTGAAAAGTGTCTTCCTTCTGTTGTGAGTCCCACTTGTGTTGATTTCCTTCCGTCTGGTCTTGGTGTATCAGGTTTTGCCCGCTCTCATATATTTTTCCATCGCAGCCATGTACTCCAACTTGTAAGCGATTCACTGATTTGTGTGTCACCTTGTAGATCCCTCGTCTCACCTATGCCCTCTAGCTCTCGCAGTCAATTAGGTGTTGAGTGTGTCGTAGGCTCAGGAACAGAAGAACAATAGAAAGGTAGATAATTGATTAAATAATTATAGATAAATAAGGTTGATGATGTAGTAGTATAATTATATTAAGTGTAGATATATAGTGGTAAGGATGCCCGCAGAAGGGATATACATATATAAACCTATATATACATACAAAAGTGTAATTTAAAATGTCCACATATATATACTCATGCGTACATATCTACACACCTACATATGTGCACACCTACATATGTGCACACTGTAGCGTTCGTGAATTGTCACAACCACTTGCTACATAACAGATGGGCTAATTGTAGTGTGGGTCCGTTACATCATCAGTCGACGAATTGTTCCACTGAATCCACAAGCGGCGACCACCGATCACCACGTGCAAGGCACGGGTGACACAGAAACTGTGGCCAAGCTAGAGTAATCTACCGAGTTTATCGCCACATAGGTACTTGTGTGTTAATTTACCCACGGATTATAAAAGGTCAAATTTAGTAGAATGCAGCCACACGAAGCACCATATTTTTAAGTCGCGTGGTATACCAATGTCATTTTCAGATCTAACTCCGTACGTGGAAGATGGATTTCTTGCACCGCAAGAAAATAACTTTGTGTGCAGTTTTCGCAGGAAAGACGAATTATACTATTATTGTGTACTAAACAACGTGTTATGACTTGTTATGTCTCTCACAGTTCACCAAGATCGTTTAGAGATGGTCGCACATGTCAGCAGGACATTCCTGTTCGTTCTGGCACATGGTTAGAGGGCACACGTCTGTCCTATAGGGAGATTATTCTCTTCATGTACTGAGTAAAGAGATGACTAGCATTGCTTTCTGTAAATCAGAGCTAGGAATTGCCAACAATGCTGCCATAAACAGGAACAGTAACCTACGTGAGGTTTGTGCAAATTCATTAATTGCCCACCAAACTCACAAACCAGCATAAAGGACCTTTTTGGGTCCATAAAAAACAACAAAGCTGCACCCAACCAAGTGATAGTTGGACACACACTTATTTTGGAAGACTGTGTGGTCATAGAATTTCAGAATGGGTAAGACGCCCAGCTCGTCACGCTGTCAAATAGAAAAAATTTGAAATTTTGTTTCTCTAAGTACGATGACCCTTCCAATAGCCATTTTTATACTGCTGGATTCGAACGTCCATCTATACACGATTTTTGCCTGTAAAAGCATCGAATGATAGATCACAAATGGCTTTTGAACGATTGGACCAGGCCGACTTTTTTGGGAAAAGGTGAAGTAGGTTGTTGGGAAAGATCTTTATCTTGTAAATCCACCCATTTTACTTGTTTAGATAAAAGAACTACGCTTGAATTGGAAACCAACAGTTGTGTCGATATTGTAAACACAGTATCGCTTCTTTGTTATGGTTTCCAGGGTTTATCATCGGAGCGCCTAGGCCTAGCCGGGAAAGTCCAAATATTTAAATTTTTTCTAAAAATTTCACATTCATCTTCTTGTATCTCAGAAACCAACAAACACACAACAACAACAACAACATCAACAAGTTCTTCATTCAATTGTGTCTCTAAACACAAGAAAATCATACTTATTGACCAACATACAGAACAGTTACAATTTTTGAAATTTGCTAAATTAAAAAATGTGAAAAATTTCAAAAAACTGCAGTGTGCTAAAGGTTAAAGTCCCGCTTTTTCTATTAATTTCTCTGTTTCTTTTTTAATTGTTTGGTAAGATTTTTGGTTGTCTTTTGTTTTGTATTTCCTGTATTTCTTTAGAGCTTTTTGTCTTTTTTTAATTTGGTTAGTGCATACCTCATTCCACCAGGGTACAGGTGTTTTGTTGTATTTACGGTTACCGTATTGGTTTTCTTTTCCTGTGGATTGTATTAAGTTAGCTGGCTGTTTTTGTTGGGTATGTGCTTTATAGCTATCTGCAGGATGTTGGTTGTTAGGTTATGGTTGAATACGTCTACGTTATCTGAGATTAAGTCTTCTCTTTTGAGTCTGAGCAGATCTTCTTGGAATCCGTTCCAGTCTGCCTTATGGTACTTGAAATAGGGTCTGATTGATCCAGTGTTTCGTATGTATTTTTCTTTTAAATAAATTGCTATGGGCAGGTGGTCTGATCCTGCATTATCCAGAACTTCCCATTTGATGGTTGCTAAGTTTGGCGTCATTATTGTGATGTCTATAGCCGTATCTGATCCATTTGGATTGTTATTTATTCTGGTCATTGACCCATCGTTTATTATTATTAGATTGTTTTCTTCGCAGAAGGTCATTATTTGTTTCCCTGTCGTGTCTATGGCGCTTCCTCCCCATGCTGGATGATGTGCGTTGAAATCCCCTACTATGATTGTTCTATTGTTTATTTGTGCTTTGATTGTTTCCATGTCATTTGGGATGAATTTTCCTCTTGGGTTGTATATGTTTATTATTGTGATGCTCGCTGGACTACTGTCTATTTTAATGGATAGGCCTTCTAGGTTTTCGGTATTAAATGGATCCCAGTCCATTATTTTGTATTCTTCATTTACTATAAAGGCTACTCCTCCTTTCGCTCCTGTCTCTCTATCGTTCCTAACTATATTGTATTTTGGAATATTGAGTCTTTTGGTTGGGTTGAGCATGGTTTCTTGAATCGCATATATTATTGTTTCTTTTCCCAGATTGGCCAGTCCTAGGTATGGCTTAAAGTTTTTGTGTAGGCCTCTGCAGTTCCATTGTATTATTTTCATTTTTGTGTTATTTTCACTTTGCTTGAGCTATGTGGAATTGTTAGTCTTTTTTGAGGTTCAGTGGTTCAATCCGGTCCAATTCTATAAAAGTATTGTTCTGATTTGGGAGATTTCTTTTTTTTTTTCCGTTGATTATCTATCCATTTGATTTTACTTGCAAGGTTCTGACCTTAGCTGTTTTCCACTGTTTTCCGACAAAGTTTTGATTCATCAATATTTATAAAATAGCATAAATCATATTACCTTGATTCTGCATGGGCGATGTTTTACATATCGATACTTTACACTGTTGCTTGTGCTTCCTGTTTTACGGCATTTCCGAATATCCTCTTCTCGCCTTTGACTCGCGCGTCTGGCTCTGAGTAGATGGATAGACCTGGGGGTCCTACTTTTGTTTGTTATTGACCGATTTATGTTTATGTTTGTTTATTCATGCTTAATAAGCTTCCGCTCGAATTTTTTAATGATCTAAAATGTGTTGTTTGGTCCTTCCGACAATTGAAATGTATTTGCAAGCTGATTTCCTCTTTGCTAACAAATACGTTTTACGAATAATCTTTGGTGCCTATATGTTCTTATCAGCAGTGTACTACTGTAGCGCACAGCTAGGGAAGGAAAGAATAGATGGGTAGAAACTGGCCATCCTACCTCACAAAAGCTGTGGCTAAGTACATTGAATGCTCTAACATTTGATTCCGACAGTGTCTGCTGTGTGACTACCTTTTACCTACTTAAGTTGTAATAACCACAGTAAGATGAAAGCATCTCACATCCCTGTACATGGACAGGCGATTGATATTTGAAAATCATAATTGTACTAAATAGAAGAACAAAAACAAGTAAGACCAATAATACATATCACCATCACATATTCTTTTCACTTTAGTAGTAGCATAGGACTCCACTGGAGTTAAACTCCTTGCATGAAGCCTGTGAATGTATTCGTGTGCTCGCCTTGCTGTTGTTCAATTGACAATGTGTTCCTTCATCTTGTTAATGATGCTTCCTAAATAAGTAGAAATGTGTCAAGGTTTTAACAATTAGTTTGTTTGGGGTGTATTTTTTGAACATACCAATTGATAATTCTCTTAATTTCTCTGCTTCTCTTATATCTCTGTATGTTTCATAATTGTGTTTGTGTGTACCTCTCGTCTGTTTGTATATTTCTCTCATTTGTTTGTTTGTGATCATGTGTTTGTAAGTTTCTCACATGTGTCTGTGTGTTTCTCTCATTTGTCTGTATGTTTTTCACATTTGTTTGTATGTTTCTCACATTTGTCTCTATGCTTCTCACATGTGTCTGTATGTTTCTTACATTTGTCTGTATGCTTCTCACATTTGTTTGTATGTTTCTCCAATTTTTCTGTATGCTTCTCACATGTGTCTGTATGTTTCTCACATTTGTCTGAAAATATAAATATTCAACAGGAACAAAGTCAGCAAGACGCCCGGATCTGATCTGTTTCATTGATGGTACACAAACGAAGAAGTAGCAGTACACCTGCTGTTTGCTTAATGAGAATGACACTTTATCTTTTGATTTACATAGCATACAGAGACGTGTGAATTGTTTGCGACCATGATTATGTGGTTGTTTACGTTCGTAAGTGGGTATTGTTATGGGAATTCAACAAAAAATTGGAAGAAAAAAACTAAAAAAAAGTTTGCCACAAGAAAAATAAAAGTTTCATTGAAAGCTGGCAGCTTCGGGGTGAGGGATGTGTCGGATTAAGGAGAAAGAGACGGATGAGTTCAGAGGGAGGAGGCGGGACCCGCGTAGATTGAGGGAGGGGGAGAAAGAGATGGGCGGTTGGAAGAACGGGGATGTCAGGCAGGCCAGGGGTGCGAGAAGGGAGATATCCTAAAACTGTTACTGTTGTTGAATGGCCACATGGGTTGTTTAATGGCGGCATGTCGTAGCTTTTCTCACATCCCGAGCGTGCTGATGAAGGTTGACTGGAGACCTCCAAGCGGATCTACTATACTTGGCTTCATCTGCGTGTTGCTCACTACTACGGGGATCATATCGATCCCTCACCTTGCTGCCATGAAAATAGTTCATTTCTGTGGATGACTGCGAGGAAGTCAAGGTGGGGGTTTTGGCCAGTATGTTTTGCCTGACCCTGACTAACATGTCTGATCAGTATGTTTTGCCTGACCTGGACTAACGCGTCTGATCAGTATGTTTTGCCTGACCTGGACTAACGCGTCTGATCAGTATGTTTTGCCTGACCTGGACTAACGCGTCTGATCAGTATGTTTTGCCTGACCTGGACTAACGGGTCTGATCAGTATGTTTTCCTTGACCTGGACTAACGCGTCTGATCAGTATGTTTTGCCTGACCTGGACTAACGCGTCTGATCAGTATGTTTTGCCTGACCTGGACTAACGCGTCTGATCAGTATGTTTTGCCTGACCAGGACTAACGCGTCTGATCAGTATGTTTTGCCTGACCTGGACTAACGCTTCTGATCAGTATGTTTTGCCTGACCTGGACTAACGCGTCTGATCAGTATGTTTTGCCTGACCTGGACTAACGCGTCTGATCAGTATGTTTTGCCTGACATGGACTAACGCGTCTGATCAGTATGTTTTGCCTGACCAGGACTAACGCGTCTGATCAGTATGTTTTGCCTGACCTGGACTAACGCTTCTGATCAGTATGTTTTGCCTGACCTGGACTAACGCGTCTGATCAGTATGTTTTGCCTGACCTGGACTAACGGGTCTGATCAGTATGTTTTCCCTGACCTGGACTAACGCGTCTGATCAGTATGTTTTGCCTGACCTAGACTAACGCGTCTGATCAGTATGTTTTGCCTGACCTGGACTAACGCGTCGGATCAGTATGTTTTGCCTGACCTGGACTAACGCGTCTGATAAGTATGTTTTGCCTGACCCTGACTAACATGTCTGATCAGTATGTTTTGCCTGACCTCGACTAACGCGTCTGATCAGTATGTTTTGCCTGACCTGGACTAACGCGTCTGATCAGTATGTTTTGCCTGACCCTGACTAACATGTCTGATCAGTATATTTTGCCTGACCTGGACTAACGCGTCTGATCAGTATGTTTTGCCTGACCTGGACTAACGCGTCTGATCAGTATGTTTTGCCTGACCCTGACTAACATGTCTGATCAGTATGTTTTGCCTGACCCTGACTAACATGTCTGATCAGTATGTTTTGCCTGACCCTGACTAACATGTCTGATCAGTATGTTTTGCCTGACCTGGACTAACGCGTCTGATCAGTATGTTTTGCCTGACCTGGACTAACGCGTCTGATCAGTATGTTTTGCCTGACCCTGACTAACATGTCTGATCAGTATGTTTTGCCTGACCTGGACTAACGCGTCTGATCAGTATATTTTGCCCTACCTCGACTAACGCGTCTGATCAGTATGTTTTGCCTGACCTGGACTAACGCGTCTGATCAGTATGTTTTGCCTGACCCTGACTAACATGTCTGATCAGTATGTTTTGCCTGACCTGGACTAACGCGTCTGATCAGTATGTTTTGCCTGACCTGGACTAACGCGTCTGATCAGTATGTTTTGCCTGACCCTGACTAACATGTCTGATCAGTATGTTTTGCCTGACCCTGACTAACATGTCTGATCAGTATGTTTTGCCTGACCCTGACTAACATGTCTGATCAGTATGTTTTGCCTGACCTGGACTAACGCGTCTGATCAGTATGTTTTGCCTGACCTGGACTAACGCGTCTGATCAGTATGTTTTGCCTGACCCTGACTAACGCGTCTGATCAGTATGTTTTGCCTGACCTGGACTAACGCGTCTGATCAGTATGTTTTGCCTGACCCTGACTAACATGTCTGATCAGTATGTTTTGCCTGACCCTGACTAACATGTCTGATCAGTATGTTTTGCCTGACCCTGACTAACATGTCTGATCAGTATGTTTTGCCTGACCCTGACTAACATGTCTGATCAGTATGTTTTGCCTGACCCTGACTAACATGTCTGATCAGTATGTTTTGCCTGATCCTGACTAACATGTCTGATCAGTATGTTTTGCCTGACGAAACGTTAGTCTTCCTCTCTCCCCCCCCTCCTCCACCCCCCCCCCCCCTCACCTTACTATAACTGTTGAACTGCTGTTGTTTCTTTGATGTTGAGTAGTACCATGTGACGGGTTAAATCATCTGGACGGTTATTGCGAGTTCAGAGGGTGACACATTTATTTAAGAGCTTGCAACCGGACACAGTTCTGGATTAACCGCCTTTGGAAAAATTGTGCGAGTAATTGTGCGAATAACTGTGCGAGTATTTGCGACACTGGTCCTGAAATGGATGCCACGACTACATTTATCATCGACATGGTGACCAAGTACGCGGGATTTGGCCTGCAGGTGCTAGTTTAATTTATTCCTTTGTTTTATTCCAACATATTTGTAAATCTCGCTTTGATACTTGCTCTGTTGGTCTTTCCTGTACACCTTAGTACTTATGCAACAGCACACAGCAATTGTCAGTAAAATGTCGATCTTCTTAATCAGTGTTTACGCGTTCATTGTATATCCGTGTGTCTGTCATCTGTTGTTTCCCTCGTCATACAATCATATCCATGAGATAGATTGTTGGAGATAGTTGATATCACTGCCTGATCCAATATTGAATTGTAGATGTGATGAGCATTATCTTTGAGGGCTAGTCCGCAAGTAGTCTTCATAGAAACTTTGAATAACTCTTTTATAAATGTCTTTGGTATTAGATATAATATCAGTAAATCCCTTTACTATAGATCCGCCTTTCTTATCTTTAACATGTGGAGAATTTCCTAAATACGATCGGCGCGTTCAAAAGTTATCTGGGGAAGCCACTCAGTTTACTAACAAAAACAAATTTTAACATGGGTTATATCCCTGTCATTAATTTTTTTTCTCGCTGTTGATCCGAATGCTTTTTAGATGTAAATGGTAGAATTGATCGACCCCTTTCCTCTTTCCCTGCTGATCTTGTTCTCTAGTTTCTTCTGTAAAAGACATGTATGTTCTCATATAGTATCCCAGCCAACTCTTTCGTCGCTTTTATATCATATTCAATACTTGTCTTTGTGTGCTAAGTCAGTGAGGACAGTGTTATTTCATCATCTTTTTTAGCAACTCACTCTTACCATTTTACGGGTAGCACCACATTTCAAATGCTTCTAAGCGTTTGTCATCTTTCTTTGCTATAGTCCATGTTTCAGCTCCATACAGTGCTTTTATCATATACGAGTAGCAATTATTTGTTTCCTCAATTCTATCCTGATACATTTTGAGGTTAGCAATTTAAGTTTTTATATGAAGGCAGTTGTTTGCCAATGAAATTCTTATCTTAGTTTGTGTCTCGTTAATCTTCCGTTATGGTTTGCCCTAGGAATGCGAACGTCTGCACTTATTCGATTATTTCTTTATTGATGATTACATTTATTTGCCGAGAACGGCTTGGACTAGTGGTTAAATGACACGGCTCACAACCCGTGTTCGATCCCCATCACAGCACCTGCCGTTACCCCGGAGAAGCAAACCCTTAGACTCTAACATACAATGAATGTCGGAAGTCGGCTACACTGGGCTGACAGGAGCAAAGTAAAAAACATAGTGCAACGCACACCGCCTTGGGGAATAAAGAAAATTACAATAACAAAATTCATTTGTCTAAGCTGTTTGGCTATTCAGTTCAGGCGCCATCTCCGCATTGAGGGTCGGCTGCAATGAATCTCCAGTGTACTCTATCTCTTGTTGTAATTGTGCAATCTAAGATACTTTTTCCAGTCCATCTCCTGATTTTATCCACCCACTTCAAGCGTCATTTGCCTCTTGAACGACTGATATTTCTTGCTCCTTTTCTGCACGACACATCCGATAAACTATTTATCAGCACCAATCAAGAACTGTTCATCACCCCCAACCATGATATAGGCTTTTACTAAAGTCTTTGTCTTCAATGTCCTTATTTTCATGCAAAACTCTTTGTCTGTGCTGTTATATTTTTCCCAGCAGCATTTGCAACGTTGTTACTGATCCTCACACTAAAGTATAGTCATCGACGAATTTGATGGCATTAACTTTCATACCATTGACTGTGGCACCCTTTTTACAACTACGAACAACATTGATCATCACCATTTGAGAATATGCGTTAGAGACTCGGTGAAAACAGGCAACCATGCCACATCCGCAGTCTTGTTAAAACTGAATCAGTTAGACCTTATGTGATTAAATTAATCATCTCCTAAATTTCATAAAGGTTCAGGAATAACCTAATGATTGATCTCTCTCTCAATGTATTTTTGCGGCATCTAAAAAAAGTTGGTTTCAGAGGACTCATCAAAGGCTTTCACGTAGTCGATTAAGCAGATAAATAGTGGTCGTTCTTTACGGAGCATTCTTTCTGTGGGATCACGATACTGTGCAGTGCAAGAGCTGACTGCCAGCGTTGGGTCAAGTGATATAATAGTAATGTTTTGCGGGTATCTTTGTGGGAGGAAAACTAACCTCTAATCAGGCACAACATACTGATCTTACATGTTAGTCAGAGTCAGGCACAACATACTGATCTTACATGTTAGTCAGGCTCAGGCAAAATATACTGGCCAAGAACTTCATCTCGGCTTCCTCGTAGGTCTCCCTGGAAACCGGCTGTTTTTATGGCAGCCTGGCTAACGAGGTGAGGGATCGACGTGATCCCCATAGTAGTGTGTGACACGGAGATGAAGCCAAGCATAGCGAAGCCGTCTAGAGGACAACAGTCCACCTCCATCAGCATGATCGGGATATGAGGAAAGCTACGACAACCCACCACTAAATGTCCTCTTTAGGAAACACAAAAGATTAACCCTACTGATTGTGGGAATTCATCAACAACAACAACCGGTACTTCTCTATGGTTGACAGTGCTGGAGGATGTACTTCTCTATGGTTGAGAGTGCTGGAGGATGTACTTCTCTATGGTTGACAGTGCTGGAGGATGTACTTCTCTATGGTTGAGAGTGCTGGAGGATGTACTTCTCTATGGTTGACAGTGCTGGAGGATGTACTTCTCTATGGTTGAGAGTGCTGGAGGATGTACTTCTCTATGGTTGACAGTGCTGGAGGATGTACTTCTCTATGGTTGACAGTGCTGGAGGATGTACTTTTATATGGTTTAGAGTGTTGGAGGATGACAGAGACAGTTGCCGAGAGATTAAAACCATACATGCATTCGCATAATTATTAGAATATGTTTAGACCAAGAACTACTTGGAGACGCACGATGTAGGATGAGCTGTGCTGGACATCTCTGACATGGAGCACTGCATGAAAGGTTGCATCGTGGAAAGCCCTTGTAGAAGTTTCATGTGCAACAGGGCATAACGAGAATTAGAATGGAATCTGTAGTATACTATGAGAATAAATGGTATGATATAAATGGTATAATAAGTGGGTGATTATCTATCATGTTTGAGGATGCAGTTCAATACTTAATTTGTCTTTAATTATTTGTGCTGTAAACGCTTGATGTTCTCTACTGTTATTACAAGGTGGGAGTGGAGAGTAATCATAGCCACGTTGTTGTTGTTGCTGTTGTTGAAGGCATACAATGAGTAGGTTCACTCTTTTGTGCGACCTAATTAGGACATTGCGGGCTTTCGTAGATTTCCTCACATCCCCAGAGTGCTGATGAAGGTGGACCGGGGTCCTCCAGGTGGTTTTGCTATGCTTGGCTTTATCTGCGTGTCGATCACTACTACGGATATCATATCGATCCCTCACACTGTTAGCCAGGCTGTAGTGAAAATAGCGCGTTTCCAGGAAGGGCTGCGTGGAAGGTGAGGGTCTTGTCCAGCTAACATGTCTGATCGGTATGTTTTGCCTGACCAGACGTTAGTCTTCCTTCCTATCATGACCAGGTGAAACATACTGATGGAGACCCTGATCCCCAGGTACTCGTTGATGCTTCTAGAAGCAGGCTGTGTTAAATGTGGGATATGGGCAATGTGGTGGGGTTAGCCGCTGCGTTAAATCAGGGATATGGGCAATGTGGTGGGGATAACATCTGTATTAAATCTGTGTTCTTTATAGTCGTGACCTTACTGGGGATCCAAACGATGCAGTGCAACCCGTCGGACCGCGTTGCGCCGTCTCAAGTTCGCCTCTGGGTGTAAGAAAAACTAGTGCAACCCGCTACCAAAAAAAAAAAAAGAGGTTGAGAGTTAACCCCAACAAAAACAAGAACATCCCATGGCATCATGTAAAAGGTAGACACGTTCTTCCTCGCTGTAGTGTAGTGCATGGCGTCTCAGCAGACTCATCATTATGACAATCACATGGTCCATTCTCACCACATCGCTCAGACTGCTGTAACACAGCGTGTTTCCAGGTCCACGCCTGGGGCATGAAGAGAAGTCTTGATCACTATTTTGCAGGACTTAAACTCTTGGCCAGTTCTGAACTCACCAATTAATCTACTTACATCAATGTGGGCATTCAATACAAACAAAACCTTAATCCGCATTGCGTAGTCAACATTGCGTGTACGCTCGCAAGCATGCTATATCGTACGACACCTAACAGGGTGGAGGAAGGGGGGTAACGGACAGTAATTTCTGTTTGCGTTCCAGAAAGAAAAAAAACTATCGTCCAGACGGGTAGGATGAACTGTTCAGACTATGTTAGGGTCCGGTCAAACAAGCTGACCAAAACCCACAACCTCACATCTGGAATCAAGCTGTTTTACAGTAGTCTGGCTAACGAGGTGGGGGACGGCCCTGTGATCCACATAATGGTGAGTTTAATGAGGAGTCTCACATTGCATTACAGCCATGAGGGCCACTCAGTCTGCCTTCTCAAGTCCACCTCGGGATTTTGAGGAGAGCCACTGAAAGATGTCACCACAGAAGGCCGTCAAGAGTAGATAACTTAAGCAAAAGTGGCATTGGAAAAAAACATTGGTTGTTTCCCCTGTTCGGAAACGAAGTACACTTTAATCCTTTCGCTGCCAAGAGGAAAAAAGTCATCCGAACTCAAATATCCCTTACATTACCACGAACGACTACTGCCGACAAACCGTATGAGGTTTTTTCACTGCGATTTTCACTACACAACACCGGTTTTACTTTACCTGAATGTTACCTCCATAAGTTAGAGAGGTTTACAAAATGGCTACGCATGTGGTCTAACAGATTGGATGCGTACAGCTTCTAGAGGAAGATGATGTAAATGGAACTGGTTGTATACAGACTCTGCAGAGTCTTCTAAACCAGTATAAAGACGTTAAGTTTAAGTTTAATTATTGTAACTCCGACAGTCCGAAATATAACGTTTTTATTGTATTTTTTCAATAAGGAAACAAACACTTCACAATGAGCGATGTAGCTGATGATTCCCAGGTCCATAATGACTTTGATTCAGACTTTTTA
This sequence comes from Ariolimax columbianus, assembly GCA_036924085.1. Lineage (NCBI taxonomy): Eukaryota > Metazoa > Mollusca > Gastropoda > Stylommatophora > Arionidae > Ariolimax > Ariolimax columbianus. The sequence continues at coordinate 52,893,354 of JAVGWX010000008.1, read as the reverse complement.
GCGAATTCTAGTGATATAACGAACTAAAAATCTGATATAGAACTGAACTTTGATTCAAGTGATGATGATAATAGGTCGACAGGAGATAGTTCTTGCAAAACAAATTATTTCCTAATTCGTGGCATTGCGTCAGACTTGGCTGAAAGAGTGTAGCACCGAAAGGGTTAAAAAAGTGCTGTTCATTCTGGAGGCTAGAGCCCAATATAGGGTGATTTTAGTGTCGATATTGGTGATAGCAGAATAATTACATGTTGCATTAAAAATGTTATTATTATTATTATTATTATTATTATGACAATGCATAAGCTACACAACGTGAAGAAACTGTGGCAGAATACCAACAAACCAACAAAAGTATACACACCATGATATGTGCATCACGTCAGAGATGGGCTGGCTATGAGGTAGGCATGTCGGATCAACGTCTACCAAAAGAGCTACTCTAATGGCAAGAGAGCAAGCAGTTGGTAGAGGGAAAGGTACAATGACACACTTAAGAGATTTTTGATCTAGTGCGGTATTAACCAGGATAACTGGGAAAGAACAGTCACCAAATGCACATACTGGCGCAGCACTGTTGATGAGACTGTTTATTTGTGTTTTGTTTTTTTTTGCGTTCGCCTTATTGCTCTATTTCCCAAGGCGATGTGCGTTGCACTGTGGTTTTTATTTTGCGCCTGTAGGCCCAGTGCATCCGACTTCAGCAAGCATTTTATGTAAAGGTTTGCTTTCCGCTGCATTTTCTAAGGGTTTGCTTCCCCGGGGTAACGGCCGGTGCTGTGATGGGGATCGAACCCAGCACCTTCGGTTGTCAGCCGTGTCACTTAACCACTAGCCCACGCCGTCCCATGTGGCGTCAAGAATGAATTAGGTTTTACATAGATGATCGCTTCTTAACTCAGCTCACATCAACCTTCTTCAACCCGATAGAAGGGGCTGTCCTATGTCCTTGTACTAAATGTGGCAGACAATTCAGAGCTCCAATTGGCTTATTTAGCCATCTTTGAACTTATGCGAACAGTGAATGTTGACAAAGTGGTCCTTATCGATTACGAAGGACGAAAAACGTCATACAAGTAGACTAAAGGATGTAGTGGATGCCATCCTCACTATGCACTGTGACCCAACTGCAAATGACTGAAGTTAAACTTTCCTAAAAGCTGGTTCTGTTATGTTCCAAAGGCTTTAGTGCACTCCGGATAGTGCGGGTTTTTTTAAGGCTGAGGACTACAGGTCGCTTCGCCACTGCCGCTATGTTTGTTTATTTCATCCCCAACAGAAAAAACATATTAGCACTCCTCGTCAGTAGGCAGGAATCGACACCACTCAGCCAGGCGATCAGTTTCATGACCAAGTGTGTAGATGCTAATGGCTCCTGTAGCTAGTTGGTTGTACATACACCTGCTCCGCCTTTTCATGCGCCTCATACCGCGGGCAGATCAAATCTCTGCAGTACATAATTGATGATTAATATGATCTCCGTCGTCATTGAGAGACGTCAATCTGTCCCTCCTTTCCATATCTATTCATTAACAGGCGTTGCAGTATTTGCAGACCATGCGCGTGGTACCCTGTGAGTAGTAGCCTCTCATGGCGCAAGCCTGGACGCTGAATATGGAGACACTGGGCTGCCCAAACTGCAGGACCCCGCCCCCCCCCCCACTTCTCGGCCTCGCTATTGTAATCCAAAGAAATGCAAAGTTGACAATTTGGCACCAGCTCAGCTGCAGGAACTGCTGGAATGAGTTCGCAGTTTTGAAACCATCCGCCTTAGGTGCTACAGCTCCGGAGTTTCTGTCTGGGTTTACTCCCGTAGCCCTACCCTCTCCCGTGGTTTCCACAAGGCAGTGGAGACCTTGCCCGCAGATACTAGTTACTCCAGACATCCAACGATACTCTCATCATCCCAAGACTAGCCAGCACTTTCTGGGACTTGTGGATTTAAAATTAGAGTTCTTCCTCTCCTAGGCAAACTGTTTGAACAGAATAACGAGTTTCGTCAACCCGGGTTTAGAGTCAGAGTTTACGTTCTCTTAGATCGACTGCCAACCAAGGCTAATGAGCCCTATCTACCCGGTCAGTTATACCGCCGGGTACTCGGTCGTGCCCCACAGCAGGCTATGTAAGAAACAGAGGGCCCCCTCATGAAGGTGCTGCTGAGGACTGAGGACACAATAATGTAGGAGAGGTCATTGGCATGAAACCTCCTGAACGGATAGGCGAACAGTGAAACCAGCAGCGATCTCTACACCTGGAAAGGAGATGCTATATCAGACGCTTTACTTTCCTTTAACGAGCGGACATCCATCCCAGACCTCGCTATCCCCCATATCTTTCATATCTAATGTGCTTAAAATGAATGTTTGTAAAACCAGAATGTTGGATCTTTCGCTGCCTCGAACCCTAACATTACCAGGACAGTAGACCCACTCTAGTCCCTAGAAGTGTAATGTCTCTACAGCTGCTATCCTTAGAGCCACCATAAGACCATTATGTAGCTTCTGAAGTAAATATCGATGACATCCCTTGTTAGAGAGGTGCCAGACAGCAATCTTCGATCTGGGGTCACTGCTTGAATCTCAGTCCTCGTTAAAGAAGTGCCAGACAGCTATCTTCGATCTAAGGTCACTGCTTGAATATCAATCCTCGTTAAACAAAGTGCCAGACAGCCATCTTCGATCTAAGGTCACTGCTTGAATATCAATCCTCGTTAAAAAAAAGTGCCAGACAGCCATCTTCGATCTAAGGTCACTGCTTGAATATCAATCCTCGTTAAAGAAGTGTCAGACAGCCATCTTCGATCTGAGGTCACTGCTTGAATATCAATCCTCGTTAAAAAAAAGTGCCAGACAGCCATCTTCGATCTAAGGTCACTGCTTGAATATCAATCCTCGTTAAAGAAGTGCCAGACAGCCATCTTCGATCTGAGGTCCCTGCTTGAATATCAATCTTCGTATTGCACGTTGTCGTTCTGTATACCCAACTCTGCTAAGCAACAGCCTGACCTTTCACTCTTCAATCTAGCAGCGAGGACCCAACCCGATATCTCACTGCCCACTCATCCAGCTGTTGTTGTCGTTGTTGAATTCTCAAAATGAGTAGGTTTACTCTTTTGTGCGCCCTGGAAAGAGAGTTAAGTGACAGGCTGTAGTAGCTTCTCTAACATCTCCAGCATGCTGATAAAGTTGGGCCGCGGTCGTGCTATGCTTGGCTTCATTTGCGTGACGCTAACTACTACGGGGATCACGTCGATCCACATCTCGTCAGTCAGGCTGCTTTGAAAACACTGCATGGAAAGGAGATTATGGTCCTGGTGAGTTTGTTGTGCTTGACCGTGACGCGACGTCCTGGTCAGTATTTTGTGTCTGACCGTGACACGACGGCCTGGTCAGTATGTTGTGCCTGACCGTAACACGACGCCCTGGTCAGTATGTTGTGTCTGAACGTGTCGCGACGCCCTGGTCAGTATGTTGTGTCTCACCTGACTTAGCGTCTCAGTACCCATATGTACAATAACGAATTTTCAAAACAAGAAAAATAGCTGGTTAGCGGAACCAAATGTAGTGTGGGATCTACTTTTCAACAAATGGTGCGAGATGAGGAAGCTAAGTTAATAATAAACAATCGTGATTGTGGTACTGCTAAAAAGTTCGTGTTAACTAACTTCCCTGCCCTTGATAATAAACCCGCCAAGTCAGAGTTTCGGTTCTTGCCGTCTACAGCCCCCGCTTAGTGAATGAGCCGGACGCTAATAACAACGAGCCAGGCGGGCTGCAGTCAAACACGAACTGGGCTCATCTAAACATAGCCAGCCCTTCCCAGCGCTCCCTGCCTGGCCAGCAAACACGACAGAGTGTCTTCTATATTTGTTGTTTCATTCAGCACTGAGTTTTGTTCTACTGTATTTTCCATTGGACTGGATTTTTCCACAACGTAAACCGAAACAACGCGCAAGCGAGAGCAAAAAGATACAACTACGTATGTACGTACATATTATAATTACTCTGTGTTTGCGTGTGGGTCTACTTATATAACAAACGAGGCCTTCCGTGGTTGCAACATTAAATAAAACTGCTGAAAAAGTAGCTAGATTTAATTTCCGCAGTTCTTTTAGTAATGATAGATTTTTTGATAGAATTAAATCCTTTGTCGGAGAATTTCACACACACAAAAAAGTGTTTACTTGCTTGAACAAACAGGAGGAATATTCAAAATAAAACAGTGTCATTCATTTGTGTTTGTGCGGTGTAAGGTGAAGGTCGTCATATAGGAAACACTATTATTCGGGAATGAGGAGATAGACTTTATTGTGCAAGGTTTCAGTTATCCTTCCAAGCTGCGTTTTTTTTTTGCCTAACTGTAATAATCAGGTACCCATTCAGTGTTAAGTAGACTGCAGCGTGAAGCAGTAAGACTGCATCAATATTAGTGCGAATACAATAATTTCAGCTGTCGGTTGCGGTGAGATTTGAACACAAACAGCCAAGATGAGCAAGAAATCGTATCTGCAAGTACCTGCATGGGACAGCAATGATCGGAGATTAGGAGGCAGTTGCTGCAGCAATGACAGCTCCCAGTGGCAGTTAGACGAGAATAGCAACGACAAATATACGGCCGCCATAGAACTTTCCAACAAATGTCGCGAGTTTTACAAGTCGCGTCTGGAGGCGGCAAACAAGATGAAGTCCAAATGGCGCGAGAACTCTCTCAAACAACATGATGATAGTGGTGATAGTGACTCTTCATTCTCTTCATCATCATCGTCATTATCATCAGAAGGGGACGATAATGGTAAAACCAACAGAAGTAAGCAGCCCAGACACCGGATTGATCAAGCCATGGAGAAATTAAGGACAGAAATGGTAAGTGTTTAGAGTGAGTGAAATAAGTCTTCATCTGAGACTAGATAAATGAAAACAGTTTAAATGAAAACAACGAGATGGCTTAATCACACATGTCAGTAAAAATTGTAGACGTAGTCCCTGCCATAGCAAAAACTGATGTCTTGTCAGAAACTTCATTTAGCGAGGCTGTATCTTATTCTTGAAGTGGTTTAGCCAGTTCCCTTCCTTGCTGTAGTTCTTTTCCTAGCAGTAAGCCTGGTACCCATTTGCAGCTGGGTCGATTAAATCGTGTGGGTAACGGGAGTTGGGCCCTGTATCTTTTTTCCCGTTAACAGCGACAGCATCACCTATAATTATGTGTCAGATGTTAATACTAAAGAAATGTCTTCTGTGTCTATTTTCATTACTGAAGTCCACGGAAGGATTTATAAGGCTGAGGAATAAAGGCCTCGTGTCCATACAGTCGCAACGTACTGTACAGACTAGGTGTTTATTTTATCTTTGATAGAAAAAAAACGATGTGCCTTTACGAGCATTTGAACGCCTGTCCTTGTGTTCAAAGATGGACGTCCAAACGTTTCGACCAGCCGCTCTTCCTCTAAAGATAAATACAATCATGAATAGAATCATGTTTGTTACCCCAATGAATCTGCTTCCCGCGTGAATTGTGCATGGGACTGGAAAACTCATCATTTGCAAACCGTAGCTACAGATCAATCAATCAGTTATCCCTTAACCACTTAGGGTCCTAGGGATACTATGGTTGAAACATTAGCACACAAAGTCTTCCATTGTTCTCCACTCCTATCCAGTAGACAGACGAGTGTGGACATATTATTTCCTGACCGTTCTTTGATGTTATCTGGCCAGGACCAATGCTAATTGCAGTGTTAATGGCGAGAAAGTAGGATTTTGTATGGGGCTAGCAACTTTATAATGTAAAATAAATTGTAAGGGTACCACCACTGCCAGAGCGTACATAGTACTTTGGTGCAAGAGTCCTGTAAGATGGACATCTGTAGTTGTAACACTATACTTCCTTTGGAGCGAAAAATAATATTTTCTTCTTCTTTCTTCTTCTCCTTTTTATTCTTCGTCATCATTTTGAGTGTGTCCTGTAAAGGACATTGTGGCATTGTATCGTAGTTTACAGCAAGGCTGCTGTACTTGTGCCTTTCGGCCCAACACATCCGGTTTCAGCTGACTTTTTTGGGATACTGGGTTTGCCTTCCCACCGCGATACCTTTTCTCTCAGTCAGACTACACTACACAGCCTGATTCCAGAACCGCCTCTTGAAGCCTGGGCATAGTCTTGGCCAGAGGTCGTTTGCTGACTGATAAATAAGCAGCCAGCTATGGGTCGCTAGCTGCTGTCAGCTCATTCACTGTAATCCCATCTCCACCCCCAGCTATGAGTCGCTAGCTACTGTCAGCTCATTCACTGTGATCCATCTCCAGCCCCAGTCGCAGCTATGAGTCGCTAGCTACTGTCAGCTCATTCACTGTGATCCATCTGCAGCACCAGCTATGAGTCGCTGGCTGCTGTCAGCTCATTCACTGTGAACCATCTCCAGCCCCAGCTATGAGTCGCTAGCAGCTGTCAGCTCATTCACTGTGATCCATCTCCATCTCCAGCCCCAGTCGCAGCTATGAGTCGCTAGCTACTGTCAGCTCATTCACTGTGATCCATCTCCAGCCCCAGCTATGAGTCGCTAGCTACTTTCAGCTCATTCACATCTCCAGCCCCAAAAGAATTGTATTATCTATATTACCCGAATGATTAGTGGGGCAGACGTAACAGATAAAAGATACATTGCTTCTTTCCTTGCAAATAGATTTGTGTTCTTCCTCACACTAAAACCGTTACTTTTAAACTCTACTGACAATGACGAAATAATCTCTCAAAAACTATGGTTTTGGTAAGCGAAATGTTGGACCTGCACTTCAACAAATCGAACGACGTGAAAGTAAGAAGTAGAAGAATTTATTTGATGGCTTAGCTTGACTTCGTTCGTGCTCAATCTCCCGCTACCAAACCCTGATACGGGCCTAAGTAGCAGAATGTAGTCCAGAGAACGGAATGCGTGACTGCGATATTTGCACCTTTCGGTCCAACACATCCGACTTCAGCAAGCATTTTTTGAGTACCGGGTTAGCATTCCCTCTTCGATCCCTTCTCCTTAGCCAGTCTGCTATGTTGCAGCCTGTTTTCCAGGATCACCGCGTGGAGGTGTAGAAGGGTCTTGGCAGCTCTGGTTAGCTGGCCCTGACGCAGCAGTCAGCTATGGGTCGCTGACCGCTGCAGCTCATGCGCTACTTAGCATCTTGATCCCATTTATTTGGTTTATCTTATATTTGTTTAACTTGAGCAGGTTGTTATAATGCGTGTTGTTGTTGCTCAAATCTAGTAGTACTGAGTTAACTTTTCTCGCCGTTCCTTTTGTATCGGGTTACACTGGCTTTTTTTATATTCCGAGTAGTACTTCAGAGTGTGGAGCAGGGCCCTCCAGGCTGTAGTGCAATGTGAGGGCTCTTCAGTAAGTTCAACACTGTAATGGTTACAGTGTCGATCCTCACCTCGTTGGTCAGGAGACTGTTTCCAGAAGCACGAGCGGGGGACGTGAGGTTGGGTCTTGGTCAGTCTGCTTCAGCTGACCCTAATTAGTCTTTGCTCCCTTTGAGTGCCTCCAAAGTCTAGTCTCTGCTTCCTTTGAGTTGCGTCCAAAGTCTAGTCTTTGTTCCTTTTGAGTGCGTCCAAAGTCTAGTCTGTGCTCCCTTTGAGTGCGTCCAAAGTCTAGTCTTTGCTTCCTTTGAGTTGCGTCCGAAGTCTAGTCTTTATTCCTTTTGAGTACGTCCAAAGTCTAGTCTTTGCTCCCTTTGAGTGCGTCCAAAGTCTATTAGAAGTATTTTGGCTGTTGTTGAATTGTCACAATGAGTAATATTACTCGTTTGTACTACTTGCAAGGTGCGGGTCGTTAAGTGCGGGTTGCAGTAGCTGTAATCACATCCCGAGCGTGCTGGTGAACATGGACCTGAGTCCACTGGACGGTTCTGATATGGTTGGCTTCGTGTCGCTCACAACTACCGGATTAACACCAACCCCCCCCCCCCCCCACCTCATTAGCCAGGCTGCTATGAAAACAGCCCTTCTCCACGGAGACCAACATGAGAATGACGTGGTGGTATTGTGGTTGTTGTTGCTGTTGTTTTGAATGCCTACAATGACTGGTTTACTCTTCTGTGCATTCTGAAAAGGAAGTTAAGTGGCAGGATGCAGTAGCTGTCCTCACATTCCGAGCATGCTGATGAATATGGACCGAGGTCCTCCAGCTAGTTGTGCAATGCTTAACTTCATTGGCGAGTCTCTCTTTACTGCGGAGATTACGTTGATCCCTCAGCTCATTAGCCAGACTGCTATGAAAACAGCGTTTCCAGTATACTTTGCCTGATCCTGACTAATATGTCTGATCAGTATATTTTGCCTGATCATGACTAACATGTCTGATCAGTATATTATGCCTGATCGTGACTAACATGTCTAATTAGGATATTTTGCCTAACATGTCTGATCAGTATATATTGCCTGATCCTGACTAACATGTCTGATCAGTATATTTTGCCTGATCCTGACTAACATGTCTGATAAGTATATTTTGCCTGATCCTGACTACCATGTCTGACCAGTATATTTTGCTCGACCAGATGCTAGTCCTCCTCCCCATATATATATATATATATATATATATATATATATATATATATATATATATATATATATATATATATAATGTATTACTAATCCATGACTGGCGTATTTACACATATCGAAATGATAATATGCTTAATAGGTGACATGCAATATCAAACTTCTTGTTAACATATCTAGTACACATCATATGGTAGATAAAATGGAAATCAAACATACATAATACAATTTCAACATTAAAATGTGGGGTACAATATGTTACTATGCAGTAGGTCAGCATTATAAGAGGTCAGTGGTACGTGCCAATTGTGCAGTCTGCGTGTATATGCACAAGTGGTTTATATTTCACTAGAATAAATACTAAATAGGCTGAAAACAGGTGTAAACGCTGGCGACGTGACGTAAATCACGTTACACCTTGGTCGACTACTATCAGATAACGTCATGAGTCACTCCTGGTGAAAGAAAATAAAAAATGATTCAGGACGTGACTGGTGCATTCTTCCATATTTGTAAAACTTCGTCTTCTTCGTAATCTTGTATGTTAAATACAAACTTCCATGTTTCTAAAAATAATCAAATGGCAGGGCCTGTAGTTATTAGAATCTCAATATTCTTAATGGGGGCTCAAAAGGTGAGCAAAGAATAATTACGCCGTAACCTGCCCGGCATGTCGCGAGAGGCGACTATGGAGGGTTTGGCCATGGTGCCGCTTGTCCCTCTTGAAATTTGGAGCCACATTAATAGATATTTGCGTGTGTGATAGTTTGATGAATTGGTGTGTAGTTATTGAAAACATATGCTCAACGGAGATCTGAACGATATTGGTTGATGATATAGTTTATTCTTCGTCTTCTTCATGTTACTTATTGATTACATATACTTGAATATATTCACAAATAACAGTTTTGAGGTTGTTATTATTAATAATTTAGGTGGTTTGTTTAGATCAACATAGATGGCGCCTAGCAGGCTGTGGGTCTAATTTGCTCTAGTGTTTGAGTCTATTAAGATGGACTCGCAAATCGGTTAACCACCCTCCGCGGCACTTGTCCCAACCCAGCTAAGTAATAAGCTGCTCGAGCCTAGCCTGCTAAGCAGGAGATCATCGTCCCGGCTATATCTAGTTCATACCAGAGCTGGGACCTGCACATGGGCATCCAGCCTTGTAGAAGTACAGGTTGACTTCTTCTTCGTTCCTTCGTTCTCAATCTCCCACTACCAAGCCCTGAACAGGAACAAGTAACAGAATGTAATCCAGAGAACGGAATGCATTATGTCGCTAGTTTACAGCTTGACTGCGATATTTGCACCTTTCGGTCCGACACATCCATCTTCGCCAGAGTACAGGTTGACTAATAACTGATAATAATTATTAATATCCCCATATGACATGTCTTTCTTTTTTTTTTCCCCTAGAATATGTCTAAAGACAGCAATGATCATCATATGGCCTTCAGTAGCTCAAATCATCGTAATCTAGGTAAACCTGACTTTGTAGAGAATCAATAATCAATCAATAATGGTCAATTAGTGCAGTAAATATAGTGATTTTAATTATTGATTTTGATTTTTGAGGTTTGATTTGATGTCGTCTATGACTGTGGGGAGCGTTAGCACAGTTCATAGCGAACAATTCGCTATTTTCTGTGGTAACAGCGAGCCTCTGTTCAAATTACGTCCGATGGGACGGCGTGGCCTAGTGGTTAAGTGGCATGGCTCACATTCTGAAGGTGCTGGGTTCGATCCCCATCACAGCACCGGCTGTTACCCCGGGGAAGCAAACCCTTAGAAAATGGAGGAGGAAGCAGACCTTTACATAAAATGATTGCTGAAGTCGGATGCACTGGGCCGACAGGCGCAAAATAAAAACCACAGTGCAACGCACACTGCCTTGGGGAATAGCGAAATACGGCGAGAGCAAAACAAAAACAAAAATCACGTCCGGAAACTAAGAAATCTGGGGCATGATTTTAATTGGGGACAGATTCCCTAGTCAACCCAGATTAAAATGGGTACCTGACACATGTAAAAACAGTAACAAAAGTCAAAACAGCAAGGACTGGCACTGGCCACCCCACCTCTCACGGGCTGCGGCTTAATACAACGGAGTCTTCAAAACCTATTTCCAACCAGAGGTTAATTCTGCTGGATTTCCACTTTACTTTTACTTAATGACTGCGTGGTTTGGAACCTTCGGAAAGCTGAAGCCAAAAGACTCCACATTGTTCAACAAGAGATAGAGCGAAGATCATTGAAGATCTCCCTTAGAGACCAAATACACAACATATAATACAGGCGTCGATCTGCCGTCACTGGCAGAATAGGTGTCGCTTTGTTACGAAAATACAGATGAGCCAGCCATGTGGTGCTGTATACCGGATGGACACCTATAGTGACGTCCTGGTAGTCCTAGAACTTCAGGCTCCATCCCGGGCGCCCGATGTTGATGTGGAGAGATGGACCAAAGGAGATCGTGTATGCAACACGGTACACCAAGGCAAAAGAGTGAAATGCATTTACTCAACATTTGGTTACCTGACATCAGACACATGTGCCTGATTTAATCCGAGGGTTGAGAGATTCGGCCATTAACTCCAAGTAAAGCATAGGCCATCACAAAAGCTGACCCTGTACACTAAACATGAATTCGATCAACTGAAGTGGTTGTTTAAAAGCTACGATTGTACACGCCTAGGTTGATAGCTCTATACACAACCGTATTTAGTCCCCATTTACGATATGCTTGAAAAGTGACAGTGGTCCTGTTCTGCTCCACACAGGCACTACTCCGGTGATATATAGTAGATACACATGTTCTGTTTAAATAACTGACAAACAGATTATCTTCTTCTTCGTACGCTGTCAGACGTCAACTTGTATTTGTTCGAAGAAAGCAGCTGTAATCCCGAGGCTGTCGACACTGCCCTAAAGCTTGTCTAGTGTTGCCACTGGTGATAGCCACATGTGCTTTCTCTGGTCCTCGTATGTCAGACAATTTTGCAGCAGATGTTCAGCGGTCATTTTCCCTGTGCCACAGGTGCATTCGTCAGTGCCACCTATCTTCAGTTTATTGAATAAATGGTACCTCGGTCTGTTGTGGCCTGTGCGGAGTCTGAAGACCACGACCTGCTCTCTTCTTTTCAACTGGTAAAAGGCATCGTTTTTTGTGTAGCCAGTATGTTCTGTTTCCAATTTGGCCATGTATCTGAACCTAATAAACCTTTTGGACTCTTTGCAGGTCACACTAGAATCTGGTTGTGCTAGTCTTGCACCTTCTTTTGCAAGTCTGTCTGCCTCCTCGTTGCCTTGGATGTTACAGTGGGATGGAACCCACTGTACCACTACTCTTTTTTGGTGCGGACTGCTGGCATAGTTGACAGAGTACTGCTCTTAAATCATTAAGTTCAGTATTTTTCTGGCTTTTTAGTGCTGTAACTACGGCCAGGACATCTGTAAACAGGACTATCTGGCTATCATTGCTTTCGCCTGTCAGCAATGCTTTTATTGCAGCCTTCAGTGCCTCTGCCTCCGCTTTGAAATTGCTTGAATATTTTCCAGTTGCCACTGACAGTGTTATTTTTTTACCGTTTGTTAGGCTCAGGAATACCCCTGCCCCTCCATTCTGTGTTGTGTTTCTTACAGAACCGTCGGTGTATGCATCGGTCCAGTCCATGCTTGGGTAGTTTTCCGCTATGTACCTCAGGGTTATGTCTCTTCTTTCTTTTTCAGTCTGGCTGTTCTTGTTTCCAATACCTGGTATATTTTTTACCACCTCCGGAATTATATGCTGCTTCCATGTGGGTTTCCGTACATTAGGGATGAGCTTTGGTGTTGTTACGGTGTTCATAGGGTCTTCGCTCATTTTTGCTTTGGCTATTTCTGAATAGTTTCTCCGCTTTAGTTTCCCATTTCCAAATCGATTTAGTCTCTGGTGCATTGGATGGCCTGTCAGTCTTCTGAGTTTCTCTGCTTGCTGCTGGGCTCTGCAGTCTCTTCTGTCGGTCATGGATTGCAGATTTGTAATCTTTTCAAGTTCTACAATTGGCGTTGTCTTCATGGCTCCTGTTATAACTCTCCTGTCTTGGTTTTGAAGTTTGCTAATTTTATCAAAGTTCATCTTTGCTGCTGTTGTTCATGCCGCAATGCCATACTCGAGAACTGGTCTCACTCTTCCAGTGTACAGTTTCTTTAGTATTCTTTCGTCTGCTCCCCAGCTTGTGCCAGCAAGTTTTCTCATGATTGCCATTCTTTGTCTAGCTCTCATTCGGTTTCTCTCGATCTGACTTTTCCATGTCATGCGCCGATCAAATGCGACTTCCAAGTAGTTTGGGTTGTCGTTTCGCCGCAGATATTTGCTGTTAAGACTTATGTTGGTGTTCTGTGGTTTATTTGAAAGCGAGAATATCGTACAAGTTGTTTTTTCCTCATTTATTTTGACCAACTATGAGTTCGTCCACTCTTCCAACGATGTTTTGCCTCCTGCATCCGATTGATTGCTACGGTGAGATTTTTTTCAGAGGTCCACATGGCCAGATCGTCTGCAAACATGGAGCTGTGGACTCTTCTTGGTATATTCTCTATGATGTTGTTTGTATACACCAGGAAAAGTGTGGGTGACAGTACTCCCCCTTGTGGTACTCTTTGCTCCATTGTCACCTTTTTGCTCATCTGCCCTTGTATTTGAACTCTGGCTGTTCTATTTTCGAGGTAGTGGCTGATCCATCTGTACATTTTTTCCAGATACTTCACTTCTTCGTAGCTTTACTCTAAGTCCCTCTTTCCACATCTTGTCAAATGCCTTCTCTAGATCCACCCAAACCGCTTCTGTATACTTTTTCTCTTGGTAAGCATCCTCTATTTCCTGTGCTATGAGAGTGATCTGGTCCTCGGTGGATCTGTGTTGTCTAAATCCTGCTTGCTGTGGAATTAATATGTGTTTTTCTTCCAGATGCCACATCAGTCTGGTGTTTATCATACGCTCAATCAGTTTACCTACACAGCTCAGTAGGCTGATGAGCCTGTATCCATTTGGATCTGTTCTATCTTTTTCTTTCTTTGGTACTGGTATAATTACGGCATCTTTCCATGCCCGCGGTACAATTCTCCTTTTCCAGGTTTGGTTCAGGACTGAAAGTAACTTCCTCTTTGCTGTTTGGCCCAACCCCACCCAACCCCATCAGCATTTCGTTTGTTACCCCATCTTTTCCGAGCGATTTCTTTTTCTTTAAAGTTCTCATGACCTCATCCATTTCATTCATTGTTAGTTTTGCCATCATGTGCTCCTCTAGTGCCATCTTGATGTTGTCGTGGCTTTTTTGTTCTTTTCTAATATCTGTATGCCTGTCTGTAGGGACATCAATGTGGTTTGCTATAGCATAATGTTCTATAAAGGCGTTTGCTGCTTTTTTCTCCGGTAAGCATGAAGTCGCCCTGCTTGATGATAATTTGCAAACCGAATAAGTGCAGCAACAAATAGTGCATACGTGGTTGTTCGAAGTTACTTGTGTTGAGTTAACTCTTGAAGACGTTTGTATGGTAGCTGGTTACAGTGGCTCTTCCCATATCACAAGACCAACCTGATAAGGGGGGGGGGGGAGGCGGAGTTCTACTGGTTGTAGTGCAGTGCAAACTTCATCAGTAATGTCACCACTGTGGGGATTGTCATTTGGCTGTCCTACATGGCGATATGAGGTAGCTCGAGGTCTTCCAGAACCAACATCGTATCCTTGGAGCTCACTGGCAAGGCCCACTTACTAATATCTAGGTGTGCCGATGGACTCAACTCAAAAGCAATTTTTCATCTCTGAACCGACGCCACCTCTCTTTTTTCGGTCATGTCCGACTCTCAAGTGACGTCTGGACTCGACAGCTTCTACACGTGACCCGGGAAACTAGGGACGGAAAAAGACCGAACCCCTCATACAGTTCTCCCCGTGGCCACAATTTGCTAACACACATTGCATCCACTCCATGTACCCTGCATGCTGCCTGGGATTCTACCATCAACCATAACTAAGGACGCCAAGCACGACTTGCCCTGATGGATTGCTTGACTTAGTAAGATTGCTGTGAAACAGGCGATTTCTCGGAGCACGCACACTGACGTCAGGTGAGACCTTGACCGATATGTTTAGATTACATAACCATCGAGCTTACCTCATGAGGTCACCTGGGTGTTTTGGTTTGAGATTCCTGGTCTAGACATAGTCGACAGTGAACTAGCTTGCTAAGACTAGGATTACAGCGAGCCAAGGCTCGAAAACACGGATTGACATTAAACAAATCCGGTCGTGGTTCGTTCATAGTACAACTGCTCCTCCAGTCGACCCAGCTGTAAATGGGTAGATAACGTATGAGTTGAGGAAGGTATAAATAACAAGGAAGAGAACTGGCCAACCCACCTCACATAGGCTGCCGCTTAGTCCATGAAAAGTAATCTTCATCCCTGACGGCAATTGTTCACATGTGACTCACCTTTACCTTTATCTTTGGCTACCCGGATGTCGCTGTCCAAATTCCTAACATGTCAAAGGTAAGCAGTTGGAATCCGCGTAAATCCCTTTCTGTCGTAAATGTGTCATTCTAGTAAATACGTCCCTAATTGATATCACAATGCGCAGGTCAATAAGAAATGTGTCAATTGCTCCCGGGAATAACGACTGGCTTATATATTTCTTGGAGACACCTTCATTAGTTCTTATAACACACATATGTAAACCACAGTAAAATGTAGGAAAGCGTGTTGATCCTAGGATCAACTTAATGGGAATGAAATTGTTCACATCCCGAGCGTGCTGATGAAGAAAGAGCGGGATTCTCCAGGCTGTTGTGCTATGCTGTTTCAACTGCGTGACGCAGACTACTATCAAGTCGATTCACACCTCGTTAGTCAGTCTGATCAGAATGTTTACCTGATCCTGACTAACATTGCCTGATCAGTATATTTACCTGGCCCTGACTAACATTGCCTGATCAGTATGTTTACCTGATCCTGACTCAGATTCTCTGATCACTATGTTTACCTGAGCCTGACTAACATTGTCTGATCAGTATGTTTACCTGACCATGACTAACATTGTCTGATCAGTATGTTTACCTGACCCTTGTTAACATTGTCTGATCAGTATATTTACCTGAGCCTGACTCAGATTGTCTGATCACTATGTTTACCTGAGCCTGACTAACATTGTCTGATCAGTATGTTTACCTGGCCGTGACTAACAATGTCTGATCAGTATGTTTACCTGGCCGTGACTAACAATGTCTGATCAGTATGTTTACCTGGCCGTGACTAACAATGTCAATGTTGTTCTTCTTCTTCTTCTTCGTTCTCCAAATCCCGCTACCAAACCCAGAACAGGGCCATGTAAGTAGCAGGAAGTAGTCAGGAGAACGGAATACGTTGTCGTAGTTTACAGTTTGACTACTATATTTACATCTTTCCGTCCGACGCATCCGACCTCAGCAGGCATTTTTTGGGTATTAGGTTAACCTGCCCTCTTCGACCCCTTCTCATTAGCCGGTCTTCACTGTTACAGCCATGATCACCATTTGGAGGTGAAGGTTATTGACAGCCCTGGGTCGCTGACCCTGATACTAGCTGTTAGCTTTTGGTCGCAGATCGCTACGGCTCAAGCACTGCTCAGCATCCTGATGCCACATTGTCTATTCTGCATGTTTTTGCCTGATCAGACGTTATTCTTCTCTCCTCAAGATATATCGATCAAGCACGACGCAAATGGGGACTGAAGAGGGTCGTAAGTGGGGCTAGCAATTTCATCATGTCAAATGAATATAAAGACTGAAATATAATTTTCCATACTTCTTAAATGTTTATATAGAGCTGGTTCTTGCGTCTTAATTCACCCCAAACAGAGCTTCAAGGTTCCCATCGTACGCATTTGACAGCTTATGACGATAACTGGGCATTCTATTTTTGGTTAAGGGGAGAACAAGTCGATATTACTTTATTTTAAATAAATAAGGAAAGACTTAGATAAAGATAGAAGTATAGACAGATGCTAACGCTAACCCAGTCCTTACTCTAAGCATACCATAGACCTATCCGAACCCTAACCAAAGAAATTCATTGCAAAGACGGCAGGAATAAGCAGGAGAGGAAGCAGACAGTGTCGTCTATTCTGGCAGAATGTTTCACATCCCCACCCTCAACAGTTAATAAGTGGACTACTCTGTGACGTCACTGCCGGAAATCCGCTGCTAACATATTTCTTTTCTTTGGGGGGGGGGAATTAAGAGGCAAGTCCCCAGAACCCACAACCGTCACGCTTCATAATGTCCTGGCATTATTATCCGTATCCCAACTATAAAACGCCAATCTTGGGCCGCATGCGAAGGCTTCACGGGCCTCGGGAAGTAGACCCTTGCTCTAAAACAACTTAAAAGTAGAGATAGTCCCAAAGGAGACATTGCAGTCGGGGATGAAGTGTTAGAGCCTTCAACTATGCCACAGTTTTGCGAAGTGGGCCAAATTCCCTTCCCCGCTGCCTTTTTTACATATCCAAGTAACCTTTTACAGCTGAGTCAACTGGTCGCTATCGGTAGTGGGAGTTGAACGCCTTTGCCAGGAAAATCGAGTGCTCTGCTAATACCACTAATCAGCCACTAAAATAACTCACCGGGACATAAAAAGACACGTTTTAAAAATAGGTGAGTACACTGCTACTAGGTGTGAAAAAATGGAAGCTTCACTTCCTGGGTTAGTAGATTCTTATCGCGATGGCCTGGTAGTGTAAGTCAGTTGACCCCCCCCCCCCCCCCCCCCCTTGACTTACTGCGAGTACCAGAGGATGGGTCTGGATACGAGAGGAATTCGCTCAGGCAGCCAGGAACGACGGTTGTGTAGTCGCTAGAGGAAGTGTCCGTTACTCGTTCGGTACTTGAGGAATGCGGCATGTGGAAGCAATGGCTTGTTATTTGTAATTTATTTGACCGAGGATGGAATTTTGTGTGTTTGTGTGTTACACATATGTATGGATGCATTTATATATATGTGCATTTATATATATATATATATACAGGGCTGGACAAAAGCGCTCGTCTGTGACGAGTAAACATGTTTGCTTCACAAGTAAAAAAAAATACGTTTTTTTAAAATAGTTTATTACGTTTTTAAGTTACTACATAACGACTCTCGCACGATTATTAATGATAGTACGGTTCGAATAGATTGTACAAAAGCTAGTTTATGATGGTGAGTCTAAATCGGCCTCCACTGCCACAATTCAAACTTAATAAAGTCATCGATAAATGGTACCAGAGTGCTAAAACTACCAAGAATGTTCAAGAACACACACATGCAATGCCTCTGCGAACAGTGCATTTTTTCTTAAGAAAAAATAGACTAATACTGTGTCATACAATATATTTAGATTTTGTACAAATGTTTATTTTTTTTAGAAATAACGGTGAATTAGGGCGTAGTTAAAATTTGTGAGCATTAATTGCATGACTGTAGTCCAACCATGCTGACTGGTGACATTTGTGACTGACTGGTGAGCCACCGTAAAATGTGTAGCGCTGTATATATATATATATATATATATATAAGATAAGGTAAGGTACTGGCGTATCTTGTCGGGTTTTGTCAGATATGACTGTGCAACCTGTTTTCTGATAATTCTGAAAGTTCGTCAGCATCTACTAAACCTGACAACGATGTGCGAAGGAGCACACGCAAGAGGATACGATGCCTAATCCTAGAGCGTGGAAAGACAACATCAGATGAGTGTTGTAGCAGGGCAGACCAGGCCCTTAGCCTTGGTTGACAGCTGGTCTAGAAGTGAAGCTTCGACAGGCCAACAGATTAGAGTATTGTTCTGCTGATCCGGCAGCTTCTGCAGCTAGCCTTGTTCCAAATGTATTGGTATCACATTTCCCTTGGAGCAAACAACGCAGACCGAGAGAGGGACCATACTGCTTGGGCAACACATGGTCTCTATATTTCTGCACGGACTTTGTGCTAATAGCACAATTAATATCGTTTGACAAGACGGAAAGAGCCAACCTGTATGTGTATGTATGTATTTATGTGTGAATGTGTTGGGGATCGCTGTGGTCGAGAGGTGAGACACTCATCTCTCAAAGCATGGAACGTAAACGGTGAGCGATCGAATCCCTCATGTTTAAAGCATCCCCTGGTATCAAAGGAGACCAGAGTGCCTTTATCCTGAGTTGTGCTCTAGTCTCTTCATGTATACCTTGCCACTGATCCAAGGTAGCTCGGGACAAGAGAGTCAGGTTTCATGACCATCGCAGTTTCTTCCTCACTATAATCCAAATATAGCGCAAGTTACATCATCAAGACAAACACGTCTGATGAAGTCACCATCATCGCTTACGATGGACATCTAACTTTAACTGTGTGTACGTGTGCATGTATGTGTGTGTGTGTGTATGTGTGTGTATGTATGTGTGTATGTGTGTGTATGTATGTGTGTGTATGTGTGTGTGTATGTGTTTGTGTATGTATGTATGTATGTCTCTGTGTCTGTGTGTGTGCGCGCGCGCGTGCACATATGCATGCAGTGTACTGAATGATTACATTACTGTATTGTTTTGTACGCACATTGGCAGTGCATGGCCAAACCTTTTTTTCATCCTGACCATTTCGTTTTAAGATAATAATAGAATATCGTCTTGTTCACGGGTTCTTTATACTGAGAAGAAATGAATTCAACAAATACACAGAGTGTTGAGTGAGGTTGGTAACCTCAACATGTAAAATAAATTCCCACAAAAACACCACGTCAAGAGCACACACAATTTTAGGGATTCAATCATTCAATTGTGTTATATGCTTCACTTTAGTCCTTTAAGTAATTAGGTATGCATTTTTAGACCACTTTCATTCACGCTTTAAAATCCATCAACATCTTCTAATACAAATAAATTTGGAAAACATTAAAAAGGTAATTCAAGAAAATGTATATGTTAGTTAGTCGACAGATCAACCTCACTGGACATCGAACAGGTCTATAGGTGCTCAGCTCTCTTCAGTATATACTCCCAGCGTATGTCGGCTCATGGCAACAGTTCTGTATTGGTTTAATAGTCTCCATTGGCTTCCAGCGTAGCGTTCTTGGCTGGCTCTCCCTCTTATGATCTGACTTTCTTGCAGTCTAGTCAAAGTTCCGGACTCAGCGTCATTGGTCGAATCATTTAACCGTCCCGCCTCCTTAAGGGCATCCAGAATATCAGCCAGGTCCATTGCTCGTCCCCTTCTCACTGTAGCACTACCTGCAAGCATGTCAGCTCGTTCGCTTCCCGTTACACCCGCGTGACCTATCACGAAAGTGAACCATAGTCTTGTCAGTATTGTTCTTGTCAGAGACTAAATCCACAGTCTTCGACCCCAGCCCATCTCAATCTACCTGAGCATGCTCATAGACTCAATCCACAGTCTCGACCCCAGCCCATCTCAATCTACGTGAGCATGCTCACAGACTCAATCCACAGCCTTGACCCAAGCCCATCTCAATCTACCTGAGCATGCTCATAGACTCAATCCACAGTCTCGGCCCCAGCCCATCTCAATCTATGTGAGCATGCTCACAGACTCAATCCACAGCCTGACCCAAGCCCATCTCAATCTACCTGAGCATGCTCATAGACTCAGTCCACAGTCTCGGCCCCAGCCCATCTCAATCTACCTGAGCATGCTCATAGACTCAATCCACAGTCTCGACCCCAGCCCATCTCAATCTACCTGAGCATGCGCATTGACTCAATCCACAGTCTTGTAAAGTAAAGTAAAGTATCCCATAGCATTACTGCCGTAGGGGTGTGAAGGTGTTAGCGATCTCACATTTCAAAGGCTCGGCTATATGAGGGAGGTAGCCATCTCCTCTCCCTCGCCGCTTTTACTTCCCGGACTGAACCGGTACCCATTTAAGGCTGGGTCGACCCGGGCGCCATTGCGGTCTGAAAAAACATTACCGCCTCAACTGGGGAATGAACCCAGGACCACTCAGATGCGAAGCCAGTGCGCTAACCACAGTCTTGACCCCAGCCCAATTCACTCTATATGTATTAATATAGAAACAATAAAATATATTCAATGTTATATTATAGTATTTGGACATTGGCCCTATGAGACAATCTTTGATAAGAAGGGCATGACACTCTGACCCTAAGGTCAAAGAGTGCACATGGGAAACAATGTTGACGAGCCATGCACTAGGCACTCCCAGAACACTTCCGAGGACTGGTGTACAAAAAGTCATTAAATGTTCATGAATTGCCTCCAGGCATAGATCAAACCCCAAGCACGAAAACAGCTTACGGTTAGAACTGATGATGATGTGACTGTCACTTCTACTTCCTTCTTCCTTCCTTTTTTCTTCCTTCCTTCTTCCTTACTTCTTCTTTCTTTCTTGTTCTTCCTTTCTTGTTCTTGCTCCTTTTGTTCCTTCTCCTCCTGTTGCTGCTACTCCCCCTCCCTTCCTTCTTCCTTCCTCCTTCCTTTTTCCTTCCTTTTTCCTTCCTCATTCTCTTCCTTCTTCTCTTCTTGCTGCTCCTTCTGCTTCTCCTTTCCCTCCTCCCCTCCCCTTCCTCCTTCCTTCTTCCTTCCATTCCTTCTTCTCTTCTGGCTGCTCCTCCTCTCTTCCTACTCCCTCTTCCCTTTTCTTTCTTCTTCCTTCTTGGTCGGCGT
Source organism: Ariolimax columbianus (assembly GCA_036924085.1). NCBI lineage: Eukaryota > Metazoa > Mollusca > Gastropoda > Stylommatophora > Arionidae > Ariolimax > Ariolimax columbianus. The sequence goes on along the minus strand of JAVGWX010000008.1, from coordinate 52,872,128 downwards.
TCGTACTGATTAGGACATTGTGACGTTTCATAGTTTACAGCTTGGCTGCGATATCTGCGCGTTTCGGTCCGACATATTTGATTTCAGCTGGCGTATATGGATACCGGGTTTGCCTTCCCATGACTATTCTCTAAGCCAGACTACACCAGTGCAGCCTTTATTCAGGGTCGCCGCGTGTAGGGGCAATAAGGTCTTGGTCAGCTCATGTTCGCTGGCCCCGATGCAAGCATCCAGCTATTAGTCGATTGCTGCTGTCATCTCATTCACTGCGGTGCATCTTCGCTTACCCCCCCCCCCCCCCCTCCTCTCCCTCCTTTCCTACCGATAGATTATAGATGGCTGAATGGATGGGTGGATTGATAGATGGATAGATGGATAGATTGATGGATAGATATATAGATAGATATAGATAGATAGATAGATAGATAGATAGATAGATGGATGGATGGATGGATGGATGGATGGATGGATGGATGGATGGATGGATGGATGGATGGATGGATGGATGGATGGATGGATGGATGGATGGATGGATGGATGGATGGATGGATGGATGGATGGATGGATGGATGGATGGGGATTGGGATTGGGATTGGGATAGGCTTGGGTGGGTGGATGGATGGATGTATGGAGGGGGGAGAGGGAGGGATGGAGCGATGGATGGATGGAGGGATGGATTTCATCACATAAAAGACACTAAATGCTTACCATGATAGCATTGCGTCATTAATGATGTCATCAAATCCCAGACAGGCCGTTAGCTACGATTCAATGGGCTGTGTATGTGTGGTCAAGAGCCCATTTATGTGTACTGTGATAGATGGGCGCAGTTTGGGTTATCTAAGTAGAATAGAAAGCATATTGGATCAATATCAATCATACAGGGCATTTATCATGTGGCCAGCACGTCCGACAGTCAGACAGTGTGATTTGTTAATAAAGCTTGGAGATTAGTTAGTCCTTGTATGTGTATGCTGGCTGTCTGTAGAGTATATGGGAACTGCTGGAGAATAGGAGAAAGTTGGAGCAAATGGGAACAACTGGAGTATATGGGAAGAGCTGGAGTATATGGGAAGATCTGGAATATGTGGGAACATCTGGAATATATGGGAACAGATGGAGAATATGGTAACAGCTAGAGTATATCAGAACAGCTGGAGAATATGGGAATAGCTGGAGTTTGCGAGAATAGCTGGAGAAGCATTCGGATCCGAATATTGCATTCAGCAAACCATTCAAAAGGCGTTGTGTTAATTTTAGACCCAAAAATATCGATACATTTCATTTTCAATTCTGAAATTTTGAACAGGATTGATGATTATCTAAGAAGATTAAATAAATCACAACCAATGTCTCCTGGAAAAAAAAATGTTTGAGAATGTAGAGCATATCCTTACTTTGGAAGTGTGGTGTAGTTCCAAGGAGGGACGAAAGAGGACATCAGATCCCGCTTAAGCTCGGCCTGAACTGTAATTGTCATGATTTAAGCCAATTTGGAAATCCAGTAAATGTAGTAGGAACACTTAACGTATGTTATATGATAGTAGTGTCTTACCGGTACTCCTACATGATTCGGAAATCTGGAGAATGACAAAGAAGGATTAAAAACCTTTCTCTATATATGCCTTCATAGAATTATTAGAGTGTTTCGGCCAAACAAGATATTAAATCACAAAGTCTTAACAGGACACCAAACAAGAATATATGGATAGCATTATAAGAGAGAGAAGATGGAGATGGCTGGCGCATGTCATGAGAATGAGTCCGGGCATGCCCGCAAAAATAGCACTTAAGTGGGCACGGGAGGGGGGGGGGGGACTATTTGAAGACACGCGTTGGAGGATGTGCTGCGCTACGCTGCGCGTGGAGCACCGGAAAAAAAAGGCATGGAAAGTTCTTGTGGAAGCCCATGTTCCCATGTGGAAGCCCCTGTGGAAGTCCATGTGCAGCTGTGGAAGCCAATGTGCCCACGTGGAAGCCAATGTGCCCCTGTGGAGGCCCATGTGGCACAGGACATACATAGAATTAGAACACGATGAAGTAGTTTTAACATAATTGCCTCATTTGTGTAATCTTGTAGCGCTATGTTAGTTTTGATTATCCAATTATCTGAAGTGCCGATAGCCGTTTTAAATACACAATGCAATGCCAAACGTTCACTTACTATTCACATTCGGGGTACTTGCGTTTTAATTTACTCCAAACTTGTGTGCTATTTTTAGCACTCAATTTTGTAGGTAGTGACGTCACAGAATAGTTAACTTTTTCACTTAGGGGTGTCAAACATTCTGCAAGAATAGACAATAATTTCTGCTTATTTCTGCCGTCTTAGCAATGCATTTCTTTGGTTTGGATTAGGGTTAGGGCTAGGGTAAGGGTTAGGGTTAAGGCTTGGGTTTGGATTAGGGTTAGGGCTTGGGTTTGGATTAGGGTTAAGGCTTGGGTTTGGATGAGGGTTAGAGCTTGGGTTTGGATTAGGGTTAGAGCTAGGGTTTGGATTAGGGTTAGGGCTAGGGTTTGGATTAGGGCTTGGGTTTGGATTAGGGTTAGGGCTTTGGTTTGGATTAGGGTTAGGGCTAAGGTTTGGATTAGGGTTAGGGCTTGTGTTTGGATTAGGGTTAGGGCTTGGGTTTGGATTAGGGTTAGGGCTAGGGTTTGGATTAGGGTTATGGCTAGGGTTTGGATTAGGGTCAGGGTTTGGATTAGGGTTAGGGCTTGGGTTTGGATTAGGGTTTGGATTAGGGTTAGGGCTAGGGTTTGGATTAGGGTTAGGGCTAGGGTTTGGATTAGGGTTAAGGCTAGGGTTTGGATTAGGGTTAGGGCTTGGGTTTGGATTAGGGTTATGACTTGGGTTTAGATTAGGGTTAGGGCTAGGGTTTGGATTAGGGCTAGGGTTTGGATTAGGGTTAGGGCTAGGGTTTGGATTAGGGTTAGAGCTAGGGTTTGGATTACGGTTAGGGCTAGGGTTTGGATTAGGGTTAGGGCTAGGGTTTGGATTAGGGTTAGGGCTTGGGTTAGGATTAGGGTTAGGGCTAGGGTTTGGATTAGGGTTAGGGCTAGGGTTTGGATTAGGGTTAGGGCTTGGATTAGGATTAGGGTTAGGGCTAAGGTTTGGATTAGGGCTAGGGTTTGGATTAGGGTTAGGGCTAGGGTTTGGATTAGGGCTAGGGTTTGGATTAGGGTTAGGGCTAGGGTTTGGATTAGGGTTAGGGCTTGGGTTTAAATTAGGGTTAGGGCTAGGGTTCGGATTATGGTTAGGGCTAGGGTTTGGATTAGGGTTAGGGCTTGGGCTTTGATTAGGGTTAGGGCTAGGGTTTGGATTAGGGTTAGGGCTAGGGTTTGGATTAGGGTTAGGGCTAGGGTTTGGATTAGGGTTAGGATTAGGGTTTGGATTAGGGTTAGGGCTAGGGTTTGGATTAGGGTTAGGGCTAGGGTAAGGATTAGGGTTAGGGCTAGGGTTTGGATTAGGGTTTTGGCTTGGGTTAGGGTTAGGGTTAGGGCTAGGGTTTGGATTAGGGTTAGGGCTAGGGTTTGGATTAGGGATAGGGCTAGGGTTTGGATTATTGTTAGGGCTAGGGTTAGGATTAGTTTTAGCTTCTTTTCTACACGTATGTCTTTATCTATGACTTTACTTTAAAATTATTACTTTATAATTATTCCTTTTTTTAAATAAAATTATTTCGATCTGTTTTCCCCTTAAACCGAAATGGAATGTTCCGTTACAGTAATCAGCTGTCAAACACATAAGTTTGGGAACCCATGGAACTTTGTTTGGGGTGAATTAAGACGCAAGTACATGCATTCGTAATTGTATCGTGCTGAATAGTTAAAGACCTCTAAGTAGTATTCGGCTACACAGTACGAACCTAAGGGCAGCACAGATGGCGCCTAACAGGCTTCGGGTCTACTTTTGCTCTAGTGCTTGAGTCTAATAGTGGACTCGCACATCGGTTAACAACCCTCTGCGGCACTTGTCCCAGTACAGCGCAGTAATCAGCTGCTCGAGCCTAGCCAGCTAAGCAGGAAATCCTCATCCCGGTTACACACAGCTGTCGCCAGAACTCCTCCTTATCCACTGTACTCATACATTCTATTTGTGAGCCAATATTACACATGGATGGTTGAGAATAGGTACCCACGAAAACTCTACAACATTGCACATTATTGGAACTGGCATTTCCTAAAAGTTTATTAGAGGGATCCAACTGCAATGTCAGATCTATGGTTCAGGCAAGAGCGAGGGGATAATCAAAAAGAAGAGTAATGCGAATAATTAAAATAAGAAGGAAGAGAAGAAGAAGAAAAAAAGGACCAAAAAGAAGACCAAGATGAGCAAAAATAAGAAGAAAAAGAAAGAATCAGAATAAGAATGAAGACGAAGGAAGAAACATGAGTAAGAAACAGAAGGAGGATGCACAAAAAGAAAGACGAAAATAGAAAGAAGGAAGAAAGACGAAGAAGGAAGTAAGAAAAGAAGGAAGAAAAAGAAGAGGGAAGGGGAAGAAAAAAATAGGAGGATGGAGGAAGAAGAAAGAAACATAAGAAAGAAGAAGGAAGAAACATTAGAAGATAGAAACAAAAGAGGAAGGAAGAAGTAGGAAGAAGAAGAAACGAGAAGGAAGAAGAAAAAGATGGAAGAAATAGGAAGTGGAAAAAAGGGAGGAGAAAGAGGAAGAAGAAGAAGGAAGGAGAAAAAGAAGAACGATGGAGAAAGCAGAAGGAAGGAGGTTGAAGAATAAGGACGAGGAAGAAGAAGACGGAAGGAGAAAGCAGAATAAAAAAGAAGACGGAAGGAGAAAGTAGAAGAAGAAGGAAGAGGAAGGCGGAAGGAGAAAACAGAAGGAAGAAGAAGACGAAAGGAGAAGGAAGAAGGAAGCAGTGGAAGAAAGAAGGAGGAACAGAACGGAAGAAATAGCAGACGTTCACAACACAACCTGCACAAATATGTTACTGATGCGCAGAAAGTTGCTCAAGGGGAAGAGCTTACAGGGCTGTTCTGAGTCACCGCCACGACAACACGAGCCACACTTCAATAAGTCGGCGCTTCTTTCTTTGTTTCTATCTATCTATCTATCTATCTATCTATCTATCTATCTATCTATATCTATCTATCTATCTATCTATCTCTATCTATCTATCTATCTATCTATCTAAACTATATATCTAAACTATCTAGCTATCTATCTAAACTATCTAAACTATCTATCTAAACTATATATCTAAACTATCTATCTAAACTATCTATCTAAACTATCTATCTAAACTATCTCTCTATATCTCTATCTCTCTATCTATCTATCTCTCTATCTCTCTCTATCTCTCTATCTGTCTCTCTATCTCTCTCTCTCTCTATCTATCTCTCTATATATCTCTCTCTCTATATATCTCTCTCTATCTCTATCTCTCTCTCTCTATCTCTCTCTCTATCTCTCTCTCTCTCTATCTCTCTATCTATCTATCTATCTATCTATCTATCTATCTATCTATCTATCTATCTATCTCTCTATCTATCTATCTATCTATCTATCTATCTATCTATCTATCTATCTATCTATCTATCTATCATATCTCATCTCGCTAGATAGCCATATCTTGCTTACATCTATCCGGCTGCCCGCCTATCTGTATGCATCTCACCAAATGTCGGCTTCCTTTCTATGCCTGTATACCTCCCCCTCACCAAATCAGCCCTCACTTCCAAGTAATTATTCACTTTCTCCGTGCACAAACTCCCTCGTTAATTGCACACTTTTGACTTCGAGAAAATGAAACACGCAATTTCCTGTTATAAATTGTTTCTGGGTCGTAGTCGGGACAACGGCCTCGCGAACATTGCACGAGACACTATCCGAGCACTAGTTCCTGTCTGACATCCGACGCACTTTATTTACACACTTATGAATCGCGCTGAAAGTAAGCGGAAAGCGCTCTGTATCTCCGTGCTGCCACGCGCTGGTGGTGTCAGGCTCGGCCGTGACAATATAGTAGACTACTTGACATAGTCATTAGAGAGAATCACGGTCTCATTGTGTTGGCCATCATCATCATGCTGAACGACATATTCTTTTTACAAAAATTCTTTATTACGGTATTTAACTTAACTTAACGTCTTTATACTGGTTTAGAAGACTCTGCAGAGTCTGTATACAACCAGTTCCATTTACAACACCTTCCTCTAGAAGCTGTACGCATCCAATCTGTTCTTAAATGCATTGACCGTCCCAGCCTCCACCACCTCACTTGGCAATGCATTCCAAGCATTCACTACTCTCTGGCTAAAGAAATACTTCCTAATATCTAATCTGGACCTCTCCTTAGTCAATTTGTAGCTGTGCCCTCTTGTCCTTGTTGGTGGTTGTACTTTAAAAAACGTGTTATAGTCCACTTTATCCATTCCTCTGATCATCTTATACACCTGTATTAAGTCACCACGAATTCTTCTCTCTTCTAGACACTGAAGGCCAGTTCTTTTTAATCTTTCTTCATAACTGTAATTCTGGAATCCCACTATCAGCTTTGTCGCTCTTTTTTGTATTCTCTCCAGCATGTCTATATCCCCTCTCTGATAAGGACTCCACACCTGTACACAGTACTCCAATCTAGGTCTAACTAATGCTTTATACAGTTTGACTATCACTTCCTTGCTCCTATGTTTAATATTTCTTTTTATCATCCCTAACATTGCATTTGCCTTTTTTACTGCTACCTGAACTTCCTCCCTCACCTTACATGTATGATCTATTATAACCCCTAAGTCCCTTTCTTTATCTATCTTTCTAATATTGTTCTCTCCCATTCTGTAATTATGTTCCATATTGGATCTACCCATGTGGATGACTGTACATTTATCTACATTAAACTCCATTTGCCAGATTACAGACCATTCTCGAATTTTATCTAAATCCGACCTCAATATATCTACTTCTGCTTTAGATGAGACACTACTGCATAGTTTCGTGTCATCAGCAAATTTTGCAATCATGGATCCCATATCAATGTCCAAATCATTTATATATATCAAGAACAAAATTGGTCCCAAAACCGAGCCCTGTGGCACACCACTTTTCAATTCACACCACTCAGAGTACTCCTTATTTATGCCCACCCTCTGCCTTCTTCCCGTTAACCAATTTTCAATCCATTTGGCAACTTCCCCACCTATTCCATGTGATTTTAACTTTCGAAATAATCTTTGATGAGGTACTCTATCAAAGGCCTTTGCAAAGTCTAGATAAATAACATCCACTGGCTCCCCTTTATCTAACATTTTAGTAACCTCCTCCATGAATTCTAATAGATTTGTTAAGCATGATCTCCCTCTAGTAAACCCATGCTGACTATTTCTAATTAGATTAAACTTGTCTAAATGCATTACAATGTTTTCTTTGATTATTGACTCTAACAATTTACAGACTATGCTCATTAAGCTCACAGGTCTATAGTTTGCTGGATCTGCCTTTTTGCCCTTTTTGAATAAGGGGATCACTCCCGCATCTTTCCAATCCCGTGGAACAATCCCTTGTGCAAGTGATTGAGAACATAATATAGCCAATGGTTTTGCTAATTGGTCTCTAATTTCAAACAGCAATTTTGGATGAATACCATCTTGACCTGGACATTTATACACTTTCAACCCCTCCAATTTTTTAAAAACCATTTCCTCTTATACAGATTGATCCTACTCCTGCGGTATCCATGTCTCTTTGAAAAATATCTACAGGCTCTGGGATCTTGGTTTGTTTCCGTTGATGAGATATAATTCACTTCACGGTACTTGCGTCTTAATTCACCCCAAACAGAGTTACCTTGGTTCCCATAGTACGTAACGAGACATTCCATTTCGGGTTAACGGTAGGACGGGTCGATGTAATTTCAATTTAAATAAATAAGTAAAGACTTAGATAAAGATAGAAGTGTAAAAAAGATGGTTATATTTAGTTTTGCTAAGGGCTAGGGTTTAGGTTAGTTTTGGTGTCAGGGTCATGGTTAGGTTTAGGGTTATGGGTACGATTAGAGAACATGGTTGTTATTGCATGGCTTGACAGTATGGACAATCCTGCTGTAGAGCTGAATGCTACTCTCCTTATCATGCACCAACGTTTACAGATTCAAGAAATTCTCGTCTATTCTCACAGAATGTTTGACACCCAAAGGAGTTAAAAAGTGGACTATTCCGTGACGTAATTACCTCAAATCCGGTGCTAAAAATATATATTTCTTTTCTTGGGGCGAATTAAGGCGCAAGTACCCAATTAAATTCAAATTCCGTCTCCATAAAAAGGTTCCCTTCAATGTAGCTTCTTCTTCTTCTTCTTCTGCGTACACAGTCAGACAGTAACCATTATTTTCTCGAAAAAAGCGGCGGTCATCCTGAGACTCTCGCCACTACCATAGAGCTTGTCTTGCAGTTCCACTGGCAATGGCCACATCTGCTCTCTCTGATCCTCGTATGTCGGGCAGTTCTGCAGCAGATGTTCAGTGGTCATTTTACCAGTACCGCACGGGCATTCGTCGGTACACCCTATCTTCAATTTGTTGAAGAGGTGGTACCTCAGTCTGTTGTGGCCAGTGCGAAGTCTGAAGACAACGACCTGCTCTCTTCGGTTCAACTGGTAATAGGCATCGTTTTTGGTGTAACCAGTATGTTCGGTTTCCCATTTGGACATGTACCTGGCTTTGATAAGCCGTTTTGACTCTTCGTACGTCATACTGGTATCTATTTGTGGTAGCCTTGCACCTTCTTTTGCCAGTCTGTCTGCCTCCTCGTTGCCTTGGATGTTGCAGTGTGACGGAACCCACTGTACCACTACCCTTTTTGGTGCGGACTGTTGGCACAGTTTGCAGAGTGCTGCTCTTAAGTCATTAAGCTCAGTGTTTTTCTGGCTTTTTAGCGCTGTGACTACTTCGAGAGCATCTGTCAGCAGGACTATATGGCTCTCATTTTCACTGTGTGTTACCATTTCTTCCACTGCCGCCCTCAGTGCCTCTGCCTCTGCTCTGAAATTGCTCGTGTACTTACCAGTAGCGAATGACAGTGTTATTTTTCTGCCATTTGGTAGGTTCAGGAATGCTCCTGCCCCTCCGTTCTGTGTAGTGTTTGTTACAGAGCCGTCGGTGTATGCATGGGTCCAGTCCATGCTTGGGTAGCTTTTCGTTATGAAGCTTAAGGTAGTGTCTCTCCTTTCTTTTTCGGTCTGGCAGTTTTTGTTTGCAATACCTGGTATATTTTCTACCACCTCTGGAAATATACCCTGCCTCCAAGTAGGTTTTCGTACAGTAGTGATGGGTTTTGGTGTTGTTAGTGCGTTTATGGGATCTTCGTGCATCTTTGCTTTGGCTATTTCTGCAAAGTTTCTCCGCTTTAGTTTCCCAGTTCCCAAATTGTTTAGCCTCTGGTACATTGGATGGTCCGTCAGTCTTCGGAGTTTCTCTGACTGCAGCTGGGCTCTGCAGTCTCTTCTGTCGGTCATGGATTGCAGTTTTGTAATCTTTTCAAGTTCTACAATTGGCGTTGACTTCATGCCACCAGTTATGATTCTCATGGCTTGGTTTTGAAGTTTGTTAACTTTATCGAAGTTCGCCTTCGCTGCTGTTGTCCATGCCGCGATGCCATACTCGAGAACTGGTCTCACTCTTCCAGTGTACAGTTTCTTTAGTATGCCTTCGTCTGCTCCCCAGCTTGTGCCAGCAAGTTTCCTCATGATCGCCATTCTTTCTCTGGCTTTCATTCGGTTTCTCTCAATCTGACTTTTCCATGTCATGCGCCGATCAAATGTGACTCCCAGATAGGTTGGGTTGTCGTTTGGCTGCAGGATTTTGCCATTTAGGCTTAGTTTGGTACTTTGGGGTTTTAATGAGAGCGAGAATATTGTGCACGTGGTTTTCTCCTCGTTTATTTTGACCAGCCCAATGTAGCTTCAACATGTCATATTTCTCGCCCTGATGTTACACACAGACAGACTGCTGCTCGTCAATTGTTTGATGTTATCCTTCCACTGCCTACCTTGTGGTAGACTGCCTACCTTGTGGTAGACTGCATACATTGTGGTCGACTGCATACCTTGTGGTCGAGTGCCTCCATACCTTGTGGTCAACTGCCTACCTTGTGGTAGACTGCATACATTGTGGTCGACTGCATACATTGTGGTCGACTGCCTACCTTGTGGTCGACTGCCGGCCTACCTTGTGGTCGACTGCATACATTGTGGTCGACTGCCTGCATACCTTGTGGTCGACTGCATACCTTGTGGTCGACTGCCTACCCTGTGGTCGACTGCCCACCTTTTGGTCGACTGCCTGCCCAACTTGTGGTCGATTGCCTGCCCACCTTGTGGTCGATTGCCTACCTACCTTGTGGTCGACTGCCTTCAACCTTTCCATCGAGTATGTTTCTGCTAGGGCCCTATGTCTTTTAATGTGGCAAAAAAAAAACAACATTATTTCGACTCTTGATATCTTCCAACAGTTCTCTTTTGACACAGAGTTTCTCCAGGACCTCTACGTTCGCAAGCTTTTCTGACCATGACACGAGACTCATTCTCCTGTACACCCACATCTCTAATGGGTCTATTCTATCTTCTAACTCAGAGCTCTTTATCCTGGGTGCTACGGCCAACTAGTGGGTGATTGTAACTTTCAGGTGGGCTGTAACAGAATAATGACATGCTGCATTAAAACACAACATGAAGGAACTCTCGAGGGACACCAGCAAAACCAACAAAAGTGAAAACTTTGAGAACCTGCGTTTTCCCAATAGCTGCAAACGGCTGTGAAACATGGAGTTTTACCCAAAACTCAAGAACGACATTCGAGTCCTTTGAATAGAAATGTCCTCCGAATACTGTGGACCGAAACAAAGGAAGAATACCGACATTTGAAAGCAGCTGGCAAAGAGGAGAACTGGCACATAAACACATAAGACATATTTGTCTTGATAACGGTAATGGAAGGGATGATGCCGGGCGGCAATAGAGGCAAACCAAGACGTGATCTCCGTAGTAGTGAATGCGACGCGGATGAAGCCAAGCATAGCACAACCACCTGGAGGACCCCGGTCCACCTTCATCAGCACGATCAGGATGTGAGGGAAGCTACGACAACCTGCCATTCAACGCCCCTTTTAGGGCGCACAAAAGAGTAAACCTACTCAATGTGGGTATTTAACAACAACAACAATTGGCAGTAAAGATAATTTACCCTCACGAAAGTTATACAAGTGGGCGGTAAGGAAAATTTACCCTCACAAAAGTTATACAAGTGGACGGTAAGGAAAATTTACCTTACGAAAGTTATACAAGTGGACGGTAAGGAAAATTTACCTCACGAAAGTTATACAAGTGGACGGTAAGGAAAATTTACCCTCACAAAAGTTATACAAATGGACGGTAAGGAAAATTTACCTCACGAAAGTTATACAAGTGGACGGTAAGGAAAATTTACTCTCACAAAAGTTATACAAGTGGACGGTAAGAAAATTTACCCTCTCGAAAGTTATACAAGTCGACGGTAAGGAAAATTTACCCTCACGAAAGTTATAGAAGTGGACGGCAAGGAAATGTTCCCTCACAAAAGTTATACAAGTCGGCGATAAGGACAATTTACCCTCACGAAGGTTATACAAGTGGACGGTAAAGAAAATTTACCTCACGAAAGTGGGCGTCATGTATAAAAAGGTTGAAGAGCACTATTCTAACTGCATCTCCATTGCCCAAATTTCCGCACGAGACAGAAGTGCAGTATGTTAACCACTTGACCATTTTTATTTTTAAGTAGTTGTTTTCGTTGTTGTTGAATGTCAACAATGAGTAGGATTACTCTTTTGTGTGCCCTGAAAAGGACGTTACGTGGCGAATTGTCGTGGTTTTCCTCACATCCGAGCGTACCGATGAAGATGGACCGGTATTCTCCAGGCGGTTGTGCTATGCTTGGCTTCATCTGCATGTCGCTCACTACTACGGCGATCACGGCGGTCCCTTACCTCGTTAGCCAGGCTGCCGTGAAAACAGCCCGTTTCCAGGGAGTGCAACGGGGAAGTCGAGGCGAGGATCTTGCCCAGTATATTTCGCCTTACCCTGACTAATGTTTTTGTTAAAGTGTCCTCTGCTCTGGCCACAAATCCTATGCTGTTTCGTGTTTTATCGTTCCAGTGCAGTTTTCTTTCCGTAACCTGCTCCTTGTTTCATTTCACTGTCCCTTCCAGGCAAAGAGGTGTCTGTTTATACGTGTACATTGTTCCCTTTTAATTTGCTCACTTCAATCTGTCCCTTTTGCTGTAAGTAAGCATTCATCGTTTTTGCTCTGATTAGTTACCTTAGAAAGTGTGTTTGTTGTCTTCCCGATGAAGTCCTTGACGTTGTAACACAGATTGTGTCTGAGAGAGTGGGGCACTAATGACTTCTGAGTTCTATAATTGTTTATGTGGTTCAGTCCAGTTGTCCATCCACATGTCCCGATGTTCGTATTTGGTGAGGTTTAAGTCGTCTTTCTTGGGCCAAATGTGACTTGATTCAAAGAATTATATATAAACATGAACTCTTGATCAGCGCTGAAAAGTACTAATCCACTAACAAGGCTGAACCTTAAACCACATGATTGACCTCAGCTGAATGCTGAGCCAAGTCCAAGCCACATGTCATGTAATATCACTAGTCGTGAATTTACTGAGAAGCCTCGCATTGCACTACAGACAGGAAGACCTAATTATACCGTCTCAAGTTTGTGATGTAAAAAGAGCTTGTGTAGCTTATCTACCAGGGAAACGTCGGTATTTACGACTTAATTGAACCCAAACAAAAGAAAAATATATTTTTAGCGCCGAATTTGAGTTAGTGGCGTCACAGAATAGTTTATTTTTTAACTGATGGGGGTGTGAAACATTTTGAGAGAATAGACGGGAATGTGAGGGATCTGTCAGCGTTGGTCCGTGATACCGAGAGTGGCATCCAGTTTCGACGGCAGCATGGCATTATCTATGCTGCCAGACGATGTAACAACAACCATGTTATATAACCCTAGCCATAAGCCGAATTCTAACCCTGAACCTAACCATAATCTTAAACCTAATCATAATCATAATTCTAACCCTGAACCTAACCATAATCTTAAACCTAATCATAATCCTAATTCTAACCCTGAACCTAACCATAATCTTATACCTAACCATAATCCTAATTCTAACCCTGAACCTAACCATAATCTTAAACCTAATCATAATCATAATTCTAACCCTGAACCTAACCATAATCTTAAACCTAACCATAATCTTAAACCTAACCATTAGCCTAATTCTAACCCTGATCCTAACCATAATCCTAACCCTAACACTAAACTAACCATAACCCTATCCCTAACCCTACGCAAAACTGAATATAACCATTGCTTCTACACTTCTATCGTTTTCTAAGTCTGTATTTATTTATTTAAAATAAAATTATACTGACATGTCCTCCCCTTAACCAGAAATTGAATCTCCCGTTAACGCATTACGTACGGTGGGAACCCAGGGAACTCTGTTAGTGGTGAATTAATACACCGGTACCGAAACGTCAAGTGTTTACTCAATCCAGCACGAGTAGCTTCGAACAACAACAACAACAATTATCGAAGTAATAATCAATACCTCTCAGCGCTAACGGACTTGATGCACAGAATCGTAGACCAGAAACAAGGTTGTTTGTTAGTGACCGCGATCATATTTAACTGTATCATTCTGCAATCGGAAACTTACATAACAATCTCTAGAAAAGACAATGAAGTAATGAACAGCCTGTAAAGTATCCTAACTGCTCAAGCTTTTTATCATTTATCTCGTGCGACTATGGGAATATAAGCTGAGTTCCATCCAGATCTATTTATAGACCCTATTATATCCAAACTTTCATATCATTATGTAGAGGCCATAAAGATATATCATATGTCGCAAATGGTCAATGAGGAAAGGCTTGGTCATTTGCGACACGTTTTTGGAGTGTCCGGCCGGTCGAATACCTTATCTCTCTCGCTCATTCTCTCTTTTTTTTATTCATGTCCAAGGTCCGTGACTCGAATCCTGGCTGCCTATTACGTCATTTTCTTTTCTTTTGTTCGTTATAAATGTTTCTTCCCCGATTGCAGATAATCACGTGTCTTGTGACTATTGCCACTAACAAACTTAAGTTGTTTACAAACTTATGGCTACGATATTCCTTACCACATATCCTATAAAAAGAAACGTGTCTTTCACAGGCTATTATGGCAACATCTTTAGTCTTTTTCTTGATGATGTAATTTGCGCTGTAATTGCATTCTAGTGATGAAGCAACTGCGCTGGTCATCAATCTCGTCCCAAGATACATTGTATTAGCGGCAAGACAATCAGTCGAGACGACTGAAGGTAACTCAGTACGCAAGCACTGTTCCAGACCACCCAGCACGCTTTGTTTCTACAGAAATAACCCTTCTGTGGACTAATCGCAGGCTTACTTGTCGCACAATATTGACGATAAACATGTGCCGGTATAATAACACCGATTGTCTGCAGTTGAAGCTGCTGTACTTCGTGTCAACAAGGCTACACAACAGCGACTGTTTGGTCAGTGTATCCAAACATTGCCCTCTTCACGCAACCTTAATTTCATCTCGGTTTTTACTAGAGGTCGTCTCGCTGAAAGAGACAATTGTTCTGTGTCTGGCCATCATCTTCTACGGCCCTCGATACCGAGTGTTGACAATCTCTAGAGTGGAGCGTACTCAAAAAGTTGCACTGAAGAGCCCTAATTTCTGTTATTTGCACTGTGGAACCTTAGTTTCTCTATTCTTTGCAATTTGTCGATCCAATACAAAGACGCGCGGTAACAATAGGATACATGGATAATGTTAGCTTTTTGAGTGTCAGGACCAGGAGGCCTGGATGAGTCACCTAGTTTTCAAACAGATTTATGTCGTTAATGGGGTTAGAGAGTGTGAAGTTTTAGTAATCAGGTAGGGAGGATATGTTTATGTGTGCAGAATTAGACAAACTATCAGAATGCAAAGCAATCCAAAATGGCTGCCGTTTTGGCGTTGTCCCTAATTAGAACATCGTGTCCGTGAAATAAGTTGTACTTTTTGTAAATTATTATTGTCCAAGTGTAGGCTGTGAGCCTTTTCTTATACATGTTTTATCGCCTATACAGAAACAGAGTTGTCGAGAAAAACTGAAACACGTATGAGTCAGTTTATACAAGCGCACATATAATGAATCACAAAAAACAAGATAAGTTTCCACTTACAAAGTAAAGACAACACAAATGACAGTGAACGAATCCAAACGATGAAGGTGGTAAAGAATAGAAGAACGTTGACGTTTCTTGGACAATACTTTTCCAAGGCAACGAGGAGGCAGACAGACTGGCAAAAGAAGGTGCAAGACTACCACAAACAGAAACCAGTATGACGTACGAAGAGTCAAAACGGCTTATCAAAGCCAGATACATGACCAAATGGGAAACCGAACATACTGGTTACACCAAAAACGATGCCTATTACCAGTTGAACCGAAGAGAGCAGGTCGTTGTCTTCAGACTTCGTACTGGCCACAATAGACTGAGGTATCACCTATTCAACAAATTGAAGATAGGGTGTACCGACGAATGCCCGTGCGGTACTGGTAAAATGACCGCTGAACATCTGCTGCAGAACTGCCCGACATACGAGGATCAGAGAGAGCAGATGTGGCCATTACCAGTGGAACTGCAAGACAAGCTCTATGGCAGTGGCGACAGCCTCAGGATGACCACCGCTTTTTTCGAAAAAATAATGGTTACTGTCTGACTGCGTACGCAGAAGAAGAAGCAGGACAATACTTTTTCTTCTTCTTCTTCTTCTTCTTTTTCTTCGTTCTTCTTCTTCTTCTCCTTCAATCGACTGATGCTGTGATTCTAGCACTTTGAGTTTCACGAAGGAGACTGCGTTTCAGTTCTTCGCCGATCCCCTCAACTTTTCGAACATGGTAGCTTACCCGGCTCAGACTGTCTCTCTTTGGTCTGCATAAGTAGGGCAGTCCTGTCGGATATGTTCTGTTGTTTGCTCCACAATCGCACGTGGCAGTGGTCTCTGAGACCCATTCTGTGGAGGTGGGCCTTGTGTTTGCAATGTCCCGTTCTGATTATGAAAATCTTTGTCTGCCCATCTCTGCCAAGTTTGTTTATGCTGTCATTTTCTGGCTTGTATTCGTCGTGCTGGTCTCTCCATTCCGACCTCATTGATCATTTAATGAGTGATATTGCGTCTTTATAGCTCTGTGGATGATGGGTCTGCATGCCGGAACCTCCGGATTTTGCGAGCTCATCTGCTTTCTCGTTTCCAAGGATCCAACAATGAGCCTGAATCCATTGTAGGACTACATCTGTTTATTAGTCAGGACATTACTGAAATCCTATAGAATTCGCTAGAAATATCCAAGAATATTGCTGGTTTTGTTTCCCGTGGTGACTTAATGTAGTTAACGTGTCTTAAACAGTTTGACATTCTGCGATGAATGTCAACTGGTCGACATCCTTGGGCTGTTAGAAACCGAATCACCGCTCGCTGATCAACTCTGGACGGATTCCATATCATACCCGTCATGTTTTCAACGGTCTGCAGAGGAAACTATGAGTCTGGGGATAATTACATTTTGCAAACTCGACGTTGAAACGTTCTGTTAACATCAGAAGTAACGTCATCATGCGCATCGTACGTTTGTTCACTTGGTGCAGTTAGGTCCGGTTTCATTTGAACACTCCTCGTACTATCTTTACTTAAGGACTTTTGTATCCTTTTATTGCTAGGTGGCCCACTTGCCATGGGTCCATCACGTTACAGATAAATAGACATGGCGGACAACATTATTATTGTTTGCAGGACACATCATGTTGTGATTACGTTTTTTGTGAAAGGCGTGGAACCTGTGGAGATTTGCAGAAGACTGTAATCACAATACGACGATAATTCCGCTCTGCTCCTGCACGATAACGCTCGAATTCAAACGGCTCACCACACTCATCTGCAGCAAGTCGGCCGGGAAGTATTGCACTTCCACGTTACAGTCCAGATCTCGCTCCACGCGATTTTCACCTGTTTGAACCCCTACAAAAATTTCTGGTAGGTCAGCATTTCAGCACTAATGACCAAGTGAAATTAGCTTTCGTGGGTTAGTTCAGACATACTTTCACATCTTTCTACGCTAAAGATTTTCGTTCATTATTTAAACGCTGTGATATGTGCATGAACATTGCAGGAGATTATATCGACAAATAAATGACATTTTTCATTACGAAAAAAAATGTCCCGGTTTGTCTTGAACGTCCCTCTTACATCTCGAGACGTACTTGTTAAAGTGAATCGTGGCCGTCTTGCGTATAGAGAGGCTCACCAGTAAGCTCATTACTATGAGCACGAACAAGGCTGAATTTGCGCGAGAGATGTTTCGCCAATGATCTCTGTTGAGGCTCACCTGTTCCGTGCAGTTAGGTTGAGTACAGGTCAAAAGGTCAACCTAGACCAGCTGTGTAAGTAAAACAATGGATAGGGCAAGACTATTTCTTTCTTGCTGTTCTTCGTCTTTCTTTTTTCTGTCTGTCTATCAATCTCATATAACAAGACTATTTCTTTCTTGCTTTTCTTCGTCTTTTTTCTGTCTTTCTATCAATCTCATATAACAAGACTATTTCTTTCTTGCTTTTCTTCGTCTCTCTTTTTTCTGTCTTTCTATCAATCTCATATAACAAGACTATTTCTTTCTTGCTTTTCTTCGTCTCCTTATCTGTCTAACAATCTCAAATAACAAGACTATTTATTTATTGCTGTTCTTCGTCTCTCTTTTTCTGTCTGTCTAAAAATCTCAAATAACGAGACTATTTCTTTCTTGCTTTTCTTCATCTCCTGTTCTGTCACTCTCCTTGTCTATATGCCAATAAAGACACAGGTGAAAGAGATAACTGAGGTTTTTGAAATCTGCATATGTATGAGGCGCATCTCTAAGGGATTTTTGTGTAAAACCAAGGACATTAACTCCGCCCCAAAAATACAGAATCCAACGCTGCTGCTAAGATCATCATAATTACATGATTGAGACGTCGCGAACAAGAAAAGTACAACTACAACGGCGCATCAATAAAGTTTGCGCCGAATTGAGGGAATAAATCGGAATGATAAAAGTCACTAATATAGAACTGTAGAAAAAAACTAGTCAGATGTCATCATCTTCAGCACGCTCGGGATGTGAGGAAAACTACCGCAACCCGCGCCACTTCACGTCAATTTCAGGGCGCACGAAAGAGCAAACCTACTCATTGTGGGCATTCGAAACAAAAAACCTACCCCACCCCCTCCCACTAAAGTAAAGTATCCCATTGCGTTACTGCCGTAGGGGTTGAGGTGTTAACGATCTCACATTTTAAAGAATTGTCTATATAGGGGCGGTAGCCATCTCCTCTCCCTCGCTGCTCTTACTTCCCGGACTGAACGGGTACCCATTTAAGGCTTGGTCGACCCGGGCGCTCATGCGGTCTGAAAAAACAGTTTCGCCTTAAATGGAAAATAAACCCAGGACCACTCAGATGCGAAGCCAGCTCGCTAACTACTGCGCTACGCGGTTCCCTTTTCAACAACCCCACTAGCCATCGGCACAATGCCAGAACCTCTGACGACATGACGTGAAAATAACTAACATGTCAAGCTTGAGAGACTGTTCGTACTCAGTTAATTCAGTTATTGACCTTTTTCTACTTCGTGGATGGTTACACTGGCTCCTCCAACATCCTGAGGCATACTTGATATGTAAGAACATCCACTGTAAGCCACGAGTTCTGTAAGTCCTGAATAATGATAAACTTTCAAAGCCTAATTCTTAGGCGAACTCAAAGGGTGAAGCAGCGAAGTGCTACGGTAGATGCGATACCAGAGACACACCAGAAAATGAGAATAGACACATTAGCAAAACAAACAGCAGCGAGACAGACAAACTAGCAAAAGTTGGAGCTGCACCACAGACAAAATTATAAAAAAGTCGGAGCAACAGAAAAGCACAGAGAATAAATAATCACCTTGCAGGAAAGGAAGAATAAATAATGACTTTGCAGGAAAGTTAGATCCTCCTTAATTGAGACATTTTAAAAGTCGATCAAACGGAAGACAACTGTCACTACCTTGATCTAACACGAGCACGTGATGTTGTTATCATCATCAAGTGCCGTTTTCGCATCGAATGTTGACGGTAACGGATCTCCAGCTGTCTTTGTCCCATGCCAGGCTGACACACTCATTCAAACTGTGTCCCGACCCCATCTTAATATTGCCTGTCCATGTGTACGTCATCCGCTCTCTGGTTTTCTCACCCTACACTCTTCCCTTCAATATAACTTTCAGCAGACTGGCATTTCGCTTGACTGGACCAAACCATTACAATTGTTCTACTATGTATTTCTTTCAGAAGTATTTTCTCCACCTGGAATTGTTCCAGAACCTCACTTTTTGTTTCCTTATCTTTCCAAGAAACTCATCCAAGTCTTCAGAATACCCACATTTCAAAGGCTTCAATACTCTTCTCCATTCTCTTGGCCAGGCTCAAGGTTTCTACTACGTACAATGAAACGTCTTATCTCTTGGCCAGGCTCAAGGTTTCTACTGCGTACAATGAAACATCTTATCTCTTGGCCAGGCTCAAGGTTTCTACTGCGTACAATGAAACGACTTATCTCTTGGCAAGGCTCAAGGTTTCTCCTTCGTACAATGAAACATCTTATCTCTTGGCCAAGTTCAAGGTTTCTACTGCGTACAATGAAACGTCTTATCTCTTGGCCAGGCTCAAGGTTTCTACTGCGTACAATGAAACGTCTTATCGTTTGTCGTAAGAATAATACTTCGTGGAGTGAATTGCCGGTTACACAAACTCAAACTGGCTAATCAACAATATGTACGTGCGGACAAGCAGAACAGACAATCGAACATATCCTACACGAGTGTTGTATGCTTGGGCAACTGTGTACTTTACCCATGGGGGAGGGGGCGGAGCGAACCTCTGCACAATCTCGTTGGTGAACCTTGAATAGCTGCATCACAGCAACTAGAGACATCATTAATTTAAAAAATCAGACAACGAGAAGAAGAGGAATGTAACCTACCACCATAGAAACGCCAAGAGTTGAATTAACTCATACAAGTGGCTTCCAATACCTTACCGACAGTCTGAATCACTTGGGTAAACACGTCCTATTTGCGGGGAAACCCGGTAACAAAAGCCGAGTCCAGTCAATGCGCACCTACCTGTGACATTACCAGTACTGTATGGCTGGATCCTTTTGTGTGATTCGATTTCATTACCTGTTTAAACTTTCATTGTCCCTTTCTGTTGAGAGGATCTCCAGGGGGGTGATGGGTTTGGGGAATTAATAGGGTTGGGGATTAAATACCGCGCAGTGTGCTGTCTAGCAGTTGTTAGTTTGCCTGGAACAGAAGCAAAGAATACACCTGTTGTAACATTGCAAGCACGTCACAAAGGCTGCTAGACATTGTTGGGCATGAGGCAAGCGACATCACCATGTAAAATAAATTTATACAGAAACTAACACTGGAAGAATGCATCATGGGATGTGATATAAGCTACACGTCAGTGGCGGAGGTAGGACGGGATGTGATATAAGCTACACGTCAGTGGCGGGGGTAGGACGGGATGTGATATAAGCTACACGTCAGTGGCGGAGGTAGGGCGGGATGTGATATAAGCTACACGTCAGTGGCGGAGGTAGGACGGGATGTGATATAAGCTACACGTCAGTGGCGGAGGTAGGACGGGATGTGATATAAGCTACACGTCAGTGGCGGGGGTAGGACGGGATGTGATATAAGCTACACGTCAGTGGCGGGGGTAGGACGGGATGTGATATAAGCTACACGTCAGGGGCGGGGGTAGGACGGGATGTGATATAAGCTACACGTCAGTGGCGGAGGTAGGACGGGATGTGATATAAGCTACACGTCAGTGGCGGAGGTAGGACGGGATGTGATATAAGCTACACGTCAGTGGCGGGGGTAGGACGGGATGTGATATAAGCTACACGTCAGTGGCGGAGGTAGGGCGGGATGTGATATAAGCTACACGTCAGTGGCGGAGGTAAGACGGGATGTGATATAAGCTACACGTCAGTGGCGGGGGTAGGACGGGATGTGAAATAAGCTACAAGTCAGTGGCGGAGGTAGGACGGGATGTGATATAAGCTACACGTCAGTGGCGGGGGTAGGACGGGATGTGATATAAGCTACACGTCAGTGGCGGAGGTAGGACGGGATGTGATATAAGCTACACGTCAGTGGCGGAGGTAGGATGGGATGTGATATAAGCTACACGTCAGTGGCGGAGGTAGGATGGGATGTGATATTAGCTACACGTCAGTGGCGGAGGTAGGATGGGATGTCATATAAGCTACACGTCAGTGGCGGAGGTAGGATGGGATGTGATATAAGCTACACGTCAGTGGCGGAGGTAGGATGGGGTGGATCGGTAGACAGCCGTTCTGTGATAGTCCTATACTTCTCATGCAGGATACACGGGGATACAATGTGCACGTTTCTCGAAACCTCCTATCCGCACACCCTCCTTTGGGGAGGAAGACTAACGTCTGGTCAGGAAAAATATACTGATCGGACATGTTAGTCGGGGTCAGGCAAAACATACTGATCGGACATGTTAGTCGGGGTTAGGCAAAATATACTGATCGGACATGTTGGTGAGGGTCAGGCAAAATATACTGATCTGACATGTTAGTCGGGGTCAGGCAAAATATACTGATCGGACATGTTAGTCGGGGTCAGGCAAAATATACTGATCGGACATGTTAGTCGGGGTCAGGCAAAATATACTGATCGGACATGTTAGTCGGGGTCAGGCAAAATATACTGATCGGACATGTTAGTCGGGGTCAGGCAAAATATACTGATCGGACATGTTAGTCGGGGTCAGGCAAAATATACTGATCGGACATGTTAGTCGGGGTCAGGCAAAATATACTGATCGGACATGTTAGTCGGGGTCAGGCAAAATATACTGATCGGACATGTTAGTCGGGGTCAGTCAAAACTTACTGGCCAAGACCTTCACCTCGGCTTTCTAGCAGCCCTTCCTAGAAACGGGCTGGTTTCATGGCAGCCTGGCTAACGAGGTGAGGAATAGACGTGATCCCCATAGTAGTGAGTGACGAGCGAATGAAGCCAAGGATAGCACAGCCGCCTGGAGTACCTCGGTGCACCTTTATCAGCACGCTCTAGATGTGAGGAAAGCTACTGTAACCCGCCAGTTAACGTCCTTTTCAGGGCGCAGAAAAGAGTAAACCTACTCATTGTGGGCATTCGCAAAAAACAACAACAACAACAACAACACCTCCTCATATGCGAGACTCGCTGGCTGACTGCTATAGGCGATCGGGCCTCTTCGTGTCGGTTATTGATTTGTTGTAGCTTGTGTATACCACAATGGCATACATTTCAGTCTCCTCTCTCTTTCTCTCTTTCTCCTCTCTCTCTCTCTTTCTCTCTCTGTATCTCACTCACTCTCTATTTGCATATCCATATAATTTTCATGGCATGTTGCCCGTTGCTGCATGATCACGTAATTGACTACCTCTCTTATATTTGGAGAGTTAAGTCCGCCGGCACGGTATATTGAAAAGGGTCTAATAGTCAACTTCGAAATACAGTCAGTAACATGTCCTTTACAAAACATGGCTTATAACAACTATCACCTGTTTGGCTGTTATAAGTTTCTTGGCAAGGGTGTCGCACGCTTGCTATTGTTGGAGGAATGCCCACATTGGGTAGATTTACCGTATTGTGCCCTGAAAAGGTCGTTTAGTGGCGGTTTGTTGTAGCTTTCCTGACATCCCGAGCGTGCTGATGAAGGTGGACCGTTGTCATTCAAGCGGTTGGGCTATGCTTGGTCTCACCTGCGTGTCGCCCACTACTACGTGGAACCACGTCGATCCCTCACTTCGTTAGCCAGGCTGCCATAAAAACAGCCCTTTTACAGGAAGGGCGACGAGGAAGCCAAGGTGAGGGTCTTGGCTAGTATGTTTTGACTAACCCTGACAAACATACCTGATAAGTATGTTGTGCATGACCCTGACTAACATACCTACTCGGTATGTTGTGCCTGACCCTGACTAACATGTCTGATCAGTATGTTGTACTTGACCGTGACAAACATACCTGATCAGTATGTTGTGCCTGACCCTGACTAACATACCTAATCAGTATGTTGTACCTGACCGTGACAAACATACCCGATCAATATGTTGTACGTGACCCTGACTAACATACCTAATCAGTATGTTGTGCCTGACCGTGACACACATACCTGATCAGTATGCTGTGCCTGACCAGACGTTAATCTTTCTTCCAATGCAGTACGGTAGGTTGCCATTACCTTCCAAAATTCAACGAAACCTCAAACAACGGCCGGCAGTGTGTACCATGGACACTACAAATGATATCACACGATGTTTCTCAGTCCATCGCTGCAAATGGGCACATAGCTCTGAGTTAGTAAAGACGCCCCGTGCTGGTAGGGACAATGTTATCTTTACGTCGTAACAGCCGATACGTAATACAATGTCGTCTGTTGCAATTTAGGTTTGGATGAGCACTCAGTAACAATTTCTTGCTGGGTGAAGCGCTCTGTAACAAATTAGGTTTGATTTGTAAAGGTGTAACAATTTACGTCAGGTTGGAGCAGTATGTAATAATTTGTAATCCATGAAGTGTTATCATCATCCCTGATGGCAATTGTTGCCACGGGACCCACCATTACCTTACTGATAAGGATAAAATGGACGTTCTAAAGTCTAGCAGTGATCGTCTGTTAGATTATGACAACGCAGTAGATAAATCACTAATTCACAGACTGTAGATCTTTGAAATCATGTGAGGTTCGAACATAGTGTGGAGCATGAGAGGACGGAGCTGGAGTGTGTACAACCAACGAACTACGGGCACAATCAGTTCCACACTTCACCATTTGCTGAGAGAGAGAGGTTGAGCACTTAATAGGTAATGCCCAGAATTAAGTAAAACCGATACTTAGGAACATAACATGATTGTTAGAGAAGGGCAGGTAGCGAGGGAGGTAACTGGAAAACAGAACACGTCTGTTAGAGAAACGCAGGTAGCGAGGGAGGTAACTGGAAAACAGAACACGTCTGTTAGAGAAACGCAGGTAGCGAGGGAGGTAACTGGAAAACAGAACACGTCTGTTAGAGAAACGCAGGTAGCGATAGAGATAACCGGAAAACATAATATGACTGTTAGAGAAACGCAGGTAGCGAGAGAAATAACTGGAAAACAGAATATGGCTGTTAGAGAAACGCAGGTAGCGAGCGAGGTAACTGGAGAACAGAATGACATTCAAAGCTGAGACCTAGTACAATGATGCTCGGACACTTTATCCCCGTCAGCAGTGTCTGTATTCGGGATAACTTCACCTTCAACCGTATAGCCTAGTCGACAGTGAGCTGGCTTGCTAAGACTGGGATTACAGTCTGCCAGAGTTCGAAATCACGGACGGACAAAAACAAATCCAGACGTGGTTCGTGCCTGATACGACGACTGCTCCAGTCGACCCAGCTGTAAATGAGTACATGACGTTTGAGTCGGGGAAGGTAAGGAATGACTTAGCACATGAAGGGTTAGTTTTATCCCGGACGGCAAATGTTGCCATGGGACTGACCTCTACATTTACCAAATTGACGCATAAGGTCAAGGTTGCCTTGAAACTGACACCTGGATTTTGAAGACGGAACCAACAGGTGACGGTACTCTGTCTCTCAATTGAGAATATGTCTCCACGTGGCCTGTACCCGCTCATGTGGAATCAACAGGTGGCCTTTGTCCCTATCGCATTCAGATTCACAGACTCCGGCGCCACGTGGTTCACGTGTTGAACCAGCAGACGATATTTGACCCGTCTGCTATTCAGATGCACGGACCTAGGTCGCCACTCGACTGCCGTCTGGTCAGATTGAATCGACAGGTGGCGCGTGTCGTTCTTCTGCTGGAGCACGTGGACTGTAGTACCACGTGACTCGGGGTTCTTGACCTGCACCATTTCTCTTGGGGTAGTTGTAATTATTCATCTCCATCGACGATCTAGCAGGTGGCACTTTCTTTGTCTTCATCAAAGGCTTTGACAGCACTTGACCTTATAATAAAGTGGAGGGGGAGGCGGGGTGGCTAAGAGTGAAACAGATCCACTACATCTAAGTTCACGCCGCTATCATGGAAACAGGCTTGATACATATATTTCCCATATTGGTTAGCTTGTTGAGGAACTTTGCATTGCACTACAGCTAGGATGACTCAAATCCATTTTCGCATTACGTTTTGGGATTTAAAAGAAGAGGTTTAACCGGTTTCACAACTACCACAGCACAACGGCTAGTAATACTACAGCCACCACTACTATCTTCATATCCATTTCCTCGACTACGACAATCACTACCACTTGAACAATTGCCGCCACTACCAATACCACTATCATCTTAACTACTACCGCTACTACTACCACCACTGCTATCACCTTAAACAGTACTGATACGCCCACCACCACATCACTTTAACCAGTACTACTACTACCACTTTAAAACCAATACTGCTATCACTGCCATCACCATAACTTTAACCATTACCGATGATTGGTAAGGCGCTCGCCTCTCAAAACGATGAACGGAAAAGGCGGTCGGACAAGTTCCGCCGGCTTCAAACGCCTCTGGTTTCAAGGGAGGTATAACCAGAGTGTCTGCGTATTGAGTTTCCCTCAGTCGTCTGGACTGATGTCTTGCCACTGGTCCAAGGTAGCTCGGGACAAGAGAGTGAGGTTGATGGTCAGCTCAATTACCTCCTCACTATTATCAAATACAGCGCAATTTACATCATCAAGGAAAAACTGTTTGGCGATGTCACCATCATTACTTGCGATGGGCTACTAATATTTAACCATTTCTGCAACTATGCCACCATAAACATTTCTGCAACTATGCCACCATAAATATTTCTGCAACTATGCCACCATAAACATTTCTGCAACTATGCCACCATAAACATTTCTGCAACTATGCCACCATAAACATTTCTGCAACTATGCCACCATAAACATTTCTGCAACTATGCCACCATAAATATTTCTGCAACTATGCCACCATAAACATTTCTGCAACTATGCCACCATAAACATTTCTGCAACTATGCCACCATAACCATTTCTACTACTACCAATAACCATCTTAACCATTACTGCTACTATTTCCACCATTATCATCCTTAACCAGTACTGCTACTCCAACCATCACTACTACTTTCACCAGTACTGCTACTTGCACTACCACTTTTAGAGCTATCGTACTTTGAAGTAAAGCAAACTGTTCCAACTTAAATTATTTGATGTTACTCGATCACATGATAATTGAATGCTTGAAGTGGTAAATATGTAAGGATTAAATAAGTCAAATAGTCAAACCATAACGTGGCGCGGGAACCTGTTGCACGTATGGAGAAGTCACTCTGACTTTCAAAAATAATCTACCAGAATGTGAACAGCATTGACAAACGAGTTGGAAACAGGTGCGGGCGATTAAAGCACGCTCTAGAAGACGTGTACAGTTTCTAGGCAACGACACGCGACAACAGGAGAAGGGAAGCTACTCTACTGAACCGACCAGTCTGCGTGTATGTTTTTCTTCCGCTAATTCAGTTCCTCTTCCCCATTTGCCAACTGGGTCCTTCTTCCCTTCTCCAATTCTTTCTTTTCTTTTTTGTTCCCCTCGTCTTGTTTCACAAATTCTTCCCAGTCTCATTACTTTCTTCTACTATACTCCTTGATGTTCTCCTCTTCTGCCACTTCTATAACTAGTCCGACTTTCATCCTCTTCCGCTCTTCTATATCCTCCCACCACCTTCTATTCTTCTTTTTCTTTTATAAATGCTCCCAAACTTTCAAATTTCCTCTTCTCTGTTATGTTCTCTCCAACTGTTCCTCTTCTTCTTCTCTTCTATATCCCCTACAACTTTTTCCTCTTCAACCTCTTCATCCTCTCTTCTATATCCGTTCCAACGTTTCCCTCTTCTTCCTCTCTTATATGTCCCCAACCTTTTCCTCTTCATCATCTTCTTCCTCTTTTCTACACCCAACCCACTCCCCCTCTCTAACATTTCCCCTCGTCTTCCTCTCTTCTATGTCCCCAACCTTTTCCTCTTCATCATCTTCTTCCTCTTTTCTACACCCAACCCACTCCCCCTCTCTAACATTTCCCCTCGTCTTCCTCTCTTCTATGTCCCCAACCTTTTCCTCTTCATCATCTTCTTCCTCTTTTCTACACCCAACCCACTCCCCCTCTCTAACATTTCCCCTCGTCTTCCTCTCTTCTATGTCCCCAACCTTTTCCTCTTCAACCTCGTCTTCCTCTCTTCTATGTCCGTTCCAACATTCTCCTCTTCATCCTTTCTTCTCTTTCCCCTTCAACTTGTCCTTTTCTTCCTCTTCTTCCTCTCTTCTATATCCACTCCAACGTGCCCTCTTTTACTTCATCTTCTCCTTTGTTTTGCTTTCCCTCAATGCATCGAGCCATGCTCTTGTGCTCCTCCCGTAGCCCCTAGCTGCCATCATCTCACAGTTCTCATGCAGTCGCTACGGCTGTTTGCACGTTACATACTTTCCTATCAGTTTCCAACTGTTCCCTTTCTCCCGTAAACCTCATCTGTGCTGTACCCAGACCGAGGCTTCAGGCATGACCTACTTTAGACAATAGGTGGCCATGCTTAAGGTCATTGACCATTTGAAATCTCCCAATGGCCGCCAGACTGGAGAGAAATAACTAGCCTGCCTCGGGGAATATCTTTGTGTCCGGCACGCGACTGAATGGATGCCTGACCTCGGCAGATGTTCCGGTCACGAGGCGTCGGGTCAAAGAATCTCACTTTTCTTCTTGCAGCCTTCTCCTATCGTCTCCTACCCACACAATCACCGCCAAAATCAACTCAACCAGTACCACCAACACCACCACAGCCAACAACAATACCACTACCAAACACCAACACAACTACCACCACTACCACAACCAACAACAACACCACTTCCACACTAACAGCAACTCCACTCCCACACTAACAGCAACTCCACTACAACCAGCACCACAACCACCGCCCCCACAGCCAACATCAACTCCACTTCAACCAGCACCACAACCACCGCTCCCACAGCCAATAACACCACCACTACAACCAGCATCACTACCACCATTACCAACACCCCTACCACCACTGCCACAGCCAACAACACCTCCACTACAACCAGCATCACTACCACCACAACCAACAACAACACCACTACCAGCGCAAACAACAACACCACTACCAAAACCAACAACAACACCACTACCAGCACCAACACCACTACTACTACCATAACTACCACAACCAACACCACTGTTACCAACACCACTACTACCATAACTACTACAACCAAAACCACTGTTACCACCACCACTACTACCACAACCACTACTACCACAACCACTACTACCACCTCCACTACTACCACAACCACTACTACCACAACCACTACTAACACCACAACTACTACCACCACCACTACTACCACCACCACTACTACCACAACCACTACTACCACAACCACTACTACCACAACCACTACTAACACCACAACTACTACCACCACCACTACTACCACAACCACTACTACTACAACCACTACTACCACAACCACTACTACCACAACCACTACTAACACCACAACTACTACCACCACCACTAATACCCCCAACACTACTACCACAACCATCACTACTACCACCACTACTACCACCACCACTACTACCACCACCACTACTACCACCGTCACCTCTAACACCGACCACAAGCGTTTATTGATTGTGGTTACTGATTTACCTTTCCTGATGGTGAAGCTGCCCTCCTTACAACCTCAGACAATCATTTTGGCTATATCAGGACGCACCAGCCAATATAAAGATGCGCGCGTGTGTGTGTGAGTATTTATTCTGTTCTATTAAAGCTTTCATTGTGTGTCCACTCTGTCCATTGCCCTAAGCCAATGAGATCCAGTCTGCTCTCCAAAATTTCCGGGCATTTCACCTTTTGAGTACAAGGGATTGTTCTTTTCAAGGATTTTTTTTTCATTTTTACTAAAAAGTGGGGAAGGGGTGGGCACAGAGCGCGCCCCTCCCCCCCCCCCCCCCCCCCCCCCTTGGAGATAACAATAAATCTACACCTCGTGGCAAGAGCGGTAGGACAAACAAGGAAAAGAAGGGGCACAAAGAACAATTAAAAACATAACAGACAGACGAAAGTTGTAAACAAATACAGGAAATGAGTCCAGAGTGGGTTTAGTAGGGCTTACCACAGCCTATTGTAGTAAAGTTGACCATGGCTTACCACAGCCTATTGTAGTAAAGTTGACCATGGCTTACCACAGCCTATTGTAGTAAAGTAGACCATGGCTTACCACAGCCTATTGTAGTAAAGTTGACCATGGCTTACCACAGATGATTAGTTCCGCTTATACATTCACCGCAACATATGAGTTTGTAACATGGGATAGTAACATATAGGTTGGTAGCACTGGGTTGGTAGCATATGGGTTGTGTTGGTAGCATATGGGTTGGTAGTGTATGGGTTAGTAACATATGGATTAGTAGCATCTGGGTTGGTAGCTTATGGTTTTGGTAGCTTTTTGGTTAGTCACATGTGGGTTAGTAGCATTTGGGTTAGCAGCATATGTGTTGGTAGCATTTTGGCTAGACATATAGATTAGTAACTTTTGGGTTAGTAACATATGGGTTAGCAACATCTGGCAAAGATGGTGCCATTACTGGTTGCGAGTCTACATTTCTCTACTGTTTTGGATCATTATAGATGCCGCCAGACCACGGATTTGCCTGGAATTTACACTAGTCGACGACTTACACTTGTGTTCACGGAAACGTGGTGTTGTTTTCCGTCTGGACTTGTTATTTCGTTCTTTTTTTTGTGATTTCTCCATCCTTTTATCCTGGTCTGGACGCCGGCTGATTGGCGCTTCGCTTATACATGTGTCGTATTTCACGGGTTAGTTCTGCCGGTTCACCTTCACGAATTTCGTGTGTGGGAATTTTAGATGCTACTATGATGAGCTGAATACAGCTGGGGAGAGATGCCAGACTCACTCACACGCTGAGTGTTGTCCATACGACCTCTTGTGGTTATCGAAAAGGCACGACAAACTGCGTTTTATGCCATCCCATTTTTCTATCCTGCGGGTTACATGTTTACGGAAAGGCTTCGGTGGAAACCCTAAGGCAAAATCTGCATCCTATGCTAACTCCAGTCGTCTCGATGACTGTCCTGCCACTGGCAAAAGGTAGCTTAGGCTCTGTGAGTGAGGTTGACAAAAGGCGCAGTTTCTTTCTCACTGTAATCCAAATCTCCGCGCAAGTCACCCATTTCAGCGGACACAGCAAGAGATACGACTGTCCACACGGCTGAACAAAGAGATTGGTCTTCATCACTTGTGATGGACAACTATTAGCAACATATGGGTTAGTAACATATGGGTTAGAAACATATGGGTTAGCAACATATGGCTTAGTAACATTTGGGCTAGTAACGTGGGATAGGATGCACACATATTCAGTTTAGTGACGTGCTGTTCATTAAATTAAATCCCTCATCTAATTCTTCTGTTGTTTTTCTCTCACCCATGCAATTACTGCATTAGAATAGCATGTCTCCCACCGTACACACACTCATTGTAAACGAACTAATAAATGCACACACACACACATATCTATCTACATATATATATGATGTTATTGTTCGCGAAATTCATCGTTGATTAAGTAAATTCAATAAATTGAAGATAGGTGGCACTGACGAATGCACGTGTGGTACCGGGAAAATGACCGCTGAACATCTGCTGCAAAACTGCCCGACATACGAGGATCAGAGAAAGCACATGTGGCCATCACCAGTGGCAACACTAGACAAGCTCTATGGCAGTGTCGACAGCCTCAGTATGACCGCTGCTTTTTTCGAAAAAATACAGGTTGACGTTTGACAGCGTACGAAGAAGAAGAAGAAGAAGAAGATTTGTGCCCCCTGACAATGGCGTTAAGTGGCGGGTTGGAGTGGTTTTCCTCACATCCCGAGTGTGCTAATGAAGGTGGACTGTGGTCCTCCAGGCAGTTATGCTGTGCTTGGCTTCATGTTCGTGTCGCTCACTACTACGGGGATCACGTCGATCCCTTGCCTTGTTATTCATGCTGCCATGAAAACAGCCCGTTTCCAGGAAGGACTACGAGGAAGCCAAGTTGAGGGTCTTGACCAGTACGTTTTGCCTGACACTGACTAACATGTCTGATCAGCATATGTTGTCTGACACTGACTAACATGTCTGATCATCATATTTTGCCTGACACTGACTAACATGTCTGATTAGCATATGTTACCTGACCCTGACTAACATGTCTGATCAGCATATTTTGTCTGACACTGACTAACATGTCTGATCAGCATATGTTACCTGACCATGACTAACATGTATGATCAGCATATGTTACCTGACCATGACTAACATGGCTGATCAGCATATGTTACTTGACCATGACTAACATGTCTGATCAGCATATGATGCCTGACCAAACGTTAATTTGCTTCCCATATATATATATATATATATATATATATATATATATATATATATATATATATATATATATATATAAATATATATAGGCGCACATGCTTGTACCCTCCCATATCCCAATGTATACTCACGTCACCACATCATCCACTCTTCTCCAAGCTAAACTGCTGCCGTACACCTAACCAGAATTTTCCCCAAATATGGACACATAACCCCCCCCCCCCCCCCTCATACTTCTATAGAGTATCTAGTACATGATGATTACCTCCCTTGTGTATGGTAGACTAAATATTTTAAATATTTTACTTCCTCATTGATTTTCTTGACTGAAAGTTACAAAAAGAGAAGAATTCAATGTGACTTATTACAGGTTTGTGAGATGATCAAAGGAACAGATAAATTCGACAATAACAAGTTTTTGTTTTTCAAAATACAACCATCTACATGAACAGGCGGGCAAAGCTACAAATGAACTAAAGAAAGGTTCAGATTAAATATTTTAGAGAGTGGTGAATGCTAGGAATGCATTGCCACAGGGGGTAGTTTAGGCAAGGACAGTAAATGCATTTTAAAATAGATTGCATGCGGATAATTTTTAGAGCAATGGAATGTAAATGAAACTGGTTGTATACAGACTCTGCTAGTCTTCTAAATCAGTATAAAGACGTTAAGTTAAATGAAATTGTAACTGGTCTCAGTTACGTTCAATTCTCAAAGCAGTAATAAAAAATATCTTTATAAATATATGTTATAGGTTCTCAGTTACGCCGGAGGAAATGGATCAGATTAATCCCGGTTAATGAAAAGCCTGTTAATCGCTATATATAACATCTTTATATGCAACGTGTATGAAATAACTCAGTATGTTGTTGTTCAATATCCACAATGAGTATTTTTACATTTATATGTGTTCTGAAAGGGGGACTAACATAGTCTAATCTGTATGTTTTATCTGAGCCTGACTAACATAGTCTAATCTGTATGTTTTATTTGAGCCTGACTAACATAGTCTAATCTGTATGTTTTATCTGAGCCTGACTAACATAGTATAATCTGTATGTTTTATCTGAGCCTGACTAACATAGTCTAATCTGTATGTTTTATCTGAGCCTGACTAACATAGTCTAATCTGTATGTTTTATCTGAGCCTGACTAACATAGTCTAATCTGTATGTTTTATCTGAGCCTGACTAATATAGTCTATTCAATATGTTTTATCTGAGACTGACTAACATAGTCTGATCAGTACGTTTTGCCTGACCATGACTAACATTGTCCGTTCAGTATGTTTTGCCCAACTCCGACTAACATAATTTAATCAGTATGTTTTGCATAACTCTGACTAACATAATTTAATCAGTATGTTTTGCCTAACTCTAACATAATCTAATCAGTATGTTTTGCCTAACTCCGACTAACATAATCTAATCAGTATGTTTTGCCTAACTCTAACTAACATAATCTAATCAGTATGTTTTGCCTAACTCCGACTAACATAATCTAATCAGTATGTTTTGCCTAACTCTAACTAACATAATCTAATCAGTATGTTTTGCCTAACTCTAACTAACATAATCTAATCAGTATGTTTTGCCTAACTCTAACTAACATAATCTAATCAGTATGTTTTGCCTAACTCTAACTAACATAATCTAATCAGTATGTTTTGCCTAACTCCGACTAACATAATCTAATCAGTATGTTTTGCCTAACTCTAACTAACATAATCTAATCAGTATGTTTTGCCTAACTCTAACTAACATAATCTAATCAGTATGTTTTGCCTAACTCCGACTAACATAATCTAATCAGTATGTTCTGACCAGAT
This sequence comes from Ariolimax columbianus, assembly GCA_036924085.1. NCBI lineage: Eukaryota > Metazoa > Mollusca > Gastropoda > Stylommatophora > Arionidae > Ariolimax > Ariolimax columbianus. The sequence goes on along the minus strand of JAVGWX010000008.1, from coordinate 52,838,604 downwards.
GTTAGTCTCTTCTCCCCAATAGCCCAATATAAGAATATATATTCAAATGAAGTTGAATTGAAATAACAGAACACGTGGCCGAAGACGTGGCAGTGAATTTTCTGAGAGCAGCCAGTAACCCATAGCCTTCGACTGGGTCAGCGAATAAAAACTGATGCACAACTTTCACACGCGCCCACAGGGTGAGACCCTTCCATTGCACTTTGGTTCGGCTGGCTTCTGAGAGCGCACAAACCTAGCATAGGTACATACAGATGCACACATACATCCACGCACTGGTTTATGCGTCTTAATATCGCCCAGTTGACTACGGTCTGGGTGGTATTGGCGCGCCTCCGCCAGTAGAAACTAATAAGGCCAACACATAAATTGAAAACATTAAAATAATATGGCCTTCAAATGGCGGCACTGGAAACATGATTGACGTGTACATTTACGATAAGAGAATGAGGATCAAAGAGGAAGAGCAAACCCGGTCCAAGAAATGTTCTGAAATCGGATGTGTCGACCCGAAAGACGTAGATCTCGCTACTTCGCGGTAAACTACGAGAGAACGTAATATAACGTCCTTTCCACGACGAACGCGAAATAAAAACAACTGAAAATGAGAGAGCAAAATGGTAGGGATTTATTTTCTTAAAGTCGTGGAGGTAATCATAGTTTGAGATTTAGTTACTATTTCTAGTTTTTAGTATATGGTAAGAATAATTGTGTTCGGTTTCAACACTATCGAGTAATGGATGTTTCATTTTCAAACCCGTAAGAGCAGACTGACATAAACGAATCATAGACATCAACATGTCAGCGAGATTTAAGTGTTGCGGTGTCAAGCCTGGAACGAAGAGAGAGGTAATGGCTGACTAGGTCACGTAATGCCGTCACCATTTACCTGTCACTCCAGATGGTGAAGTTGTTGTTGTTGTTGTTGTTGAATGCCTATACGTAGTAACTTTACTCTTTTGTGCGCCCGGAAAAAGGCGTTAGGTAGCGGGTGACGGTAGCTTTCCTCGCTTCCCAAGAGTGCTGATGGAGGTAGACGGGTGTCAGTACTTTCCTCCCATCCAGAGCGTGCTGATGGAAGTAGCGGGTGTCGGTAGCTTCCCGCCCACCCTAAGCGTGCTGATGGAGGTAGACGGGTGTCGCTAGCTCTCCTCCCATCCCAAGCGTGCTGATGGAGGTAGACGGGTGTCGCTAGCTTTCCTCCCACCCCAAGCTTGCTGATGGAGGTAGACGGTGTCGCTAGCTTTCCTCCCATCCCAAGCTTGCTGATGGAGGTAGACGGGTGTCGCTAGCTTTCCTCCCATCCCAAGCTTGCTGATGGAGGTAAACGGGTGTCGGTAGCTTCCCTCACATCCCAAGCGTGCTGATGGAGGTAGATGGGTGTCGGTAGCTTCCCTCCCATCCTAAGTGTGCTGATGGAGGTAGCGGGTGTCGGTAGCTTCCCTCCCATCCCAAGCGTGATGATGGAGGTAGACGGATGTCGCTAGCTTTCCTCCCATCCCAAGCTTGCTGATGGAGGTAAACGGGTGTCGGTAGCTTCCCTCACATCACAAGCGTGCTGATGGAGGTAGACGAGTGTCGCTAGCTTCCCTCACATCCCAAGCGTGCTGGTGGAGGTAAACGGGTGTCGGTAGCTTTCCTCACTTTTCACGCGTGCTGATGGAGGTAGACGGGTGTCGCTAGCTTTCCTTCCATACCAGGCGTGCTGATGGAGGTAGACGGGTGTCGGTAGCTTTCCTCCCATCCCAAGCATGCAAATGGAGGTAGACGGGTGCCGATAGCTTTCCTCACTTTCAACGCGTGCTGATGGAGGTAGACTGTTGTCCCCCAGGCCGTTGAAGTTTGCTTGACTTCATCTCCGAGTCGCTCACTACTACGAGGATCCCAGGTGGTCAAATATAGCTCCCCTCTGCGGCCGGAAACGAAGCAGATATACGTTAGGTATCTGCCAAGTGTGGACAGGAAAGCTAACTCTTAACTAAAATACACAAGGCCTAGTCGCACAGGGAAGCTGATTAAGAAGGAGACTGGTCTGCATTTGGTTTAGCCTAACCAGCTTTTGGGGGATCCTGAATCTATGTGTTTGTGATTCGGCTCCAATAGCAATGGGTTTTACATAGTGATGTTGCTATATTCATGCACCATCTTCTATAATTTATGTTACGAATTGTCGATGCCAACTACGCTTACATAGACAAAACTGCTTCTTTGTTTTTGATTCATACACATCATCACATTTTGGTTAGTCTACGTCCACTGCCTCCTGTGGGCTTCAGGTATGTCGAATTACGTATATGGTACAACTGAGTAGAATCTTGTGACCTCAGCCGTTCCATGTCTGTCTTCTATGATAGCTGATTGTTGGAAATGCTTCGGTAGATATCCATAATAAAAATATATATCCTCTTCTGCCTTCAGTCGTCTTGACTATGTCTTGCGACTAAATTAAGGTAGTTGAGGACGAGATAGTGAGACTGACGTGCGCAATTCTCCTTCACTACAATCTAAAGTTATTGCCCATCGCAAAGCGATGATGGCTACAACATCAGACGGGGTTGTATTAATAGTGTGTTGTACGCTGTCTTTGGATTATAGCGAGGGAGTGAATGCGCTGGTCATCAATCTCACTCTCTTGTCCCGAGCTACCTTGGATCAGTGGCAAGGATATTGGTCGAGACGACTGTTGGTAACTCAGGATGCAGCCACTCTGATCCTACCTCGCATGAGACCAGGGGTCAACATGAAACTTGTGGGATTCGATCGCCCACCCTTTTCTTTCATCACTGTGAGAGTCGAGTGCCTTAAGCTCTTGACTACAGCGACCCCCAACTGTTATCTAATTCACGTGCAAGTCACTTTGTTTTAATTTCACTTTCGTTACACAACTGTCTACTATGAAATGCACAATGGAAGTGTCTTTGGTATTTGATGCATGAAACATTCACACCTTCATGGATCGTGTATAAAAAATTATCAACCCCAGTGGAAGTAGGTGCCCTATTTCCTTTTATTTTGTGCAGCCGACAATTTAGGGCTCGAATTGTCTAATTTAGCCATCTTTAAACTCATGTGAACAGTGAATGCTGACAAAGTGGCTCTCATGGAATACGATGAATGAACAACACAAAGATGTCCGACATAGGTGAAACCGAGTCGATGTACGAACAACACAAAGATGTCCCAACATGGGAGGAACCGAGACGATGTACGAACACAAAGATGTCCCAACATAAGATGAACCGAGACGATGTACGAACAACACAAAGATGTCCCAACATGGGAGGAACCAAGACGATGTACGAACAATTCAAAGATGTCCAACATAGGATGAATCGATAAAGAACTATGGCTATCATCCATGCCAATTATGGGCAACCCGTTTGGATATGGCAATACCTTCATGATGATCAATGCTTTCTTGAGATACAAGTATATCCAAGTTGACGTCAAAAGCGTAAGAAGAACAAAAAAAAAAAAAAAGATGAAGAGAAATAAGAAGAAGAAGAAAAAGAAGAGCCCGCTTGTTGCATTTTAATTTTTTTTAAAGGGATAATAGGAAGCAATCCATTTTAGATAATGCCACATTTGATGTTTTGTGTTCTGTAGATCGACCACGAAAGACCCGTGCCTTCATTAGACCCTCGGGCCTCATGAGTCTTCCAAAATAACGCTCAGATACCTAAGCAGTTGCGTCAACTGATAAGTCACAGCAGAACCGTTCTGACACACAATCTCGCATTCTCAGTCGAGCCTACCGTCTGCAAAAAATACAAGTATATTCAAGTTGGCGCCTGAAAGCGTAAGACGAATTAGAAGAAGAAAGAAAAATAAAGATGAAGAAAAAGAAGAAGAATACAAAGAAGAGCCCACCAGTTGTATTTTGAATATAAGGGATTATAGGAAACAATCCATTTGAAATAATGGCATTTTTGATGTTTTGTGGGCTCTTGCAGATAGTATTTCTTTAATTAGATCCTTCGACCTCTTACTGGGAATTATGTAATAGACACACGGCTATGTTTGGGGTGAAAGATGCTCAAAGCGACATGTTGCAACCTCTTCATGTACAATGAAGTTCTGCATTAATCACCAAATTCAAGGGCCCGACTGTGGAAGCATTTTGTGGAATTCAAATCCAGACAATGTCATACAAATTATTATGACGCTATCGGTTAGTTGGTTAGTAGTTAATTAGTTAGTTACTTAGTTTGTTAGTTAGTTAGTTAGTTAGTTAGTTAGTTAGTTGTCTTCCCACTAAAGCTGTGAGCGCCGTGGGGAGCTTAAGTCGTCTATCCTGTGCCAAGTGCGTTGGTTTATCGTTGTGATTCCGTGTTTGTTAGCAATCACTCTGTCATCTATCCACCTATAGCACTGCCACCCTCTTACCCTGTAACCAAATCTACGCGCAGCATGGCTGAAAACCATCAGTGAAAGTTGTTAAGGGTGCATTCTCACCCGATGACCAAATCATGGTGTTATTTCCATGGAAATCTACTCTGCGCAAGACCTAGTGCCGCCCACACTTCGAATGTCTTCGTTTTTTTCCCCATTCTATTTTTCCTGGTAACATCGATGACATTTCTCAAACACTTTACTTCACGCAAATTCTACTCTCACGTCACTTGAACATGCACCATGTCTGTCTCTGGTAGCACAGTCGGCATAAATATTATGTTTATCAGATGTTGCTTTGTTGTAAACTTAATGCTCAGATACCTAAGCAGTTGAGACTGCCGAGAAGTCACCGCTTTCTGACACAATTTCGATTTCTTGTCTGCTCCAAAAATACTGCTAAAATACTTGAACTCATGGGCCTGTTAAAGATATCATTTACACTTCTTCTGGCATCAAGATGCAGAGCAGCACATGAGCTGCAGTGGTCAGCGATACATAGCTGACCGCTAGCGTCAGGGCCATCGAACCAGAGCTGCCAAGACCCTTCTACACCTCCACGCGGTGATCCTGGATAATAGGCTGCAGCAGGGCAGACTGGCTAAGGAAAAGGTATCGAAGAGGGAATGCTAACCCGGTACTCAAAAAATGCGTGCTGAAGTCGGATGTGTTGGTCCGAAAGGTGCAAAAATCGCAGTCAAGCTGTAAACTACGGCACAACGCATTCCGTTCTCTGGATTACATTCTGCTACAAGCCATTTCAGGGCTTTGTAGAGGGAGATTGAGAACGAACGAAGCCAGCCAAGCCATTTGCACTTCTTCTGAGTTGGGCAGGTGTTCTGCTGATCTTTATAGTTTTTGTCTTCGTCTCTTTAATTCGAATGTTCAAGCTGTCATAATTACCCCTTCAGAATAAGGGGAAACAATAAATGCTGCAAAACAATCTTCCCAACATGAAAAAGAATTATCTTGACGGCAGCCATTTTGAACAAAAATGAATGGAATTCCACTTTAAACATGGCAAGTTGGCAGCTCAGAATCGTGATATTGATTATGGCAACTTTATCGCGGCGTTTCTCTTCTGGTTTTCCGCGGAACACAGGGGTGTCTACGAGACGTTGCAAGGGGTTCGGCTAAAGACTTACAGTGGTTCTGTGAGGGATTTCTAGGGGTTCAACAGGAAATGTTGAGGATTCCACAATAGATGGCTGTGGGTTCCACTAGAGATCGCTATGGGTTCCATCATCATCATGTAGCATGTCCTTTGTAGAACGTCGCTCCCATCACAGTCTGTCTGAAAGAAACTCGTTCCCTTGTCAAAACACCAGCCTCCGCCACTGTCATACTCAGGCATTCCTGGATATCTTGGTGCCATCGTCTTCTTGGTCTACCCCTTCCTCTTTTGCCTGGCACCATAACTTCCATCACCGTTCTCTCAAGACCATTGTGTCTCTTGATGTGACCAAAGTATTTACATTTTCTAGCCAAAATGGAATTGATAAACCAGTTTTCTTCTATGCTCAACTCTTGACGAATGTCTGCATTTGTTTTTTTTTCTCTGTCCAGGGTATTCTGAGGATCTTTCTTTAACATTTTGACTCGAAGGATTCGATTCTTTTTCTTGAAGTGTTGGTAATCGTCCATGATTCACAGCCATAAGCTGCCACAGGAAAAACACAGGCTCTCAAGACTTTTACTTTTATCATTTTGTTGGTGCCCTGCCATAATTTCTTCAGGCTGTTCAGTCTATGCATTGCCATAGCTAGTCTTCTTCTGATTTATTTCGAGCAGTCGCCGTTTTTTGTCAATTCATGAGCCCAGATATTCAAAATGTGTGACCTGATCTATTTCCTCACCACCCACTGTAAATTTATATTGACCTTGTGTTTTGTCGGTGGTCATTATCTTTGTTTTATTTATGTTTATGAACAAGTTTTGATCTTTACTATGTCCATTAACGGCTGAAAGTAGCTGCTCTAGCCCTTCTGCACTTCTTGATAGTATCACTGTGTCATCTGCGTATCGTAACTCTGGAATCTCGTACCTTCCAATCGTAAATGGGTGGAAACTTTCAATGTTCACATCTTCTCGAACATTTCTCATTATACATTCCGCATATATGTTGTACAGATAAGGTGAGAGGATACATCCCTGTCGGACTCCCTTTTGCACTGCAAACCAATCTGATGTTTGCCCAGATACTCGGACAGCGGCTTGTTGATCTTGGTATAATGTTTCAATGAGATGGACTATGTGCAAAGGAAACCCCATTTCCTCCATGATTCTCCACAGATTTTGATGTTTTACTGTGTCGAAAGCCTTAGTGTAATCAATAAAACATGTACAGGTCTACATTAAACTCTCTACATTTTTCATATACATTCCTTAAATTGAATATGTGGTCCCGGGTCCCACTGTCTTTCCTAAAACCTGCCTGGACTACGTGAATTTCAGATTCAAACCTTTTCTCTATCCTTCTTAACAGGATTCGCAAGAGTATTTTGCTAGCATGGCTGATCAGCGCGATAGTTTGGTAGTTCGTGCACAGCTTCAGGCTGCCTTTTTGGGGAGAGGAATATAAATTGATTTCTTCCATGCTTCTGGTCACTTTGCACTGTGCCATATCTGTTTACACAGCTTGTGATAGACTCGAGCACATGCCTCCCCTCCTGCTTGTATTAGCTCTGTTGGGATATCATCGCATCCTGGGGACTTTCCCTTTTTTAGGCTTTTAATTGCAGAGCGCACTTCTTCCAATGTTGGTTCAGGTTCTTTCTCTTCCTTTGGTAGGATTGTAACTGAGCGCTTTGTACTATCTCCATACATGGTTCTGCAATACTCTCTCCATCTGTTCAGTATGTCTTTGATGTCTGTTAATGTGTTATCCTCTTTGTCATTTATGACATGTGGAACCGGACGGAACTCCCTTGTCAGTTTTCTTATTGCTTTAAATGCATCTCTTTCTTTGCCTTGTTGTTGTAGGTTTTCTATATCCTTACACGTTTCTACTATGTATCTTCTTTTATCTTTTCTTATTTCTCTTCTAACTTTTCTTGCGCAGTTTTTATATGCTGTGTTGGTACCCTTACTTCCCATTTGTTTTAATTGTTGCCTTTCTGCAATGAGTTTCTGTGTTTCCTCTGTTATATAGCTCTGGGTTCCACTAGAGATTATTATGGGTTCCACTAGAGATTGCTAGGGGTTCCACGAGAAATTGCTATAGGTTCAACGAGAGACTGCTATGGATTCCACTAGAGATTGGTTGGAATTGAGAGCAACATTTATGGGGGCTCTATAACAGATGTTTAGAGGTCTACAAGAGATTTCTAGGAGTTCCACAAGACATTGCTATGAGCTTCACAAGAGATTTCTATGAGCTCCGTAAGAGATTTGTAGGGGTCCAAAATAGATTGAACTTGAAAGTAGTTCCACAAGAGATTTTAGTTGTACTGGAAAAGATTTCATGGAGGTCCACAGGAGAACGTCTAGGTGGTCCACATATTATTTTTAGGGGCTCCATGAAAGATTACTAGCGGTTCTACGAGAGATTGCTGGGAATTTCATGAGATATTAAAACGGAACAGTGATAGTTTCATTTATACTGCAATGAGAGATTTATTAGACGTGCATGAAAAAATACTAGGGGACTATGATAGATTGATTGGGTGTTCAATGGAGACATTAATTAGGGATTAAATGAGAGACTGATTAGACGTACCATGAGAGATGAATTCGAGGTTTAATGAGAGATTGATTATACGTACCATGAGAGATGCATTAGGGGTTCAATGAGAGATTGATTAGACGTACCATGAGAGATGAATTAGGGGTTCAATGAGAGATTGATTAGACGTACCATTAGAGATGAATTAGGGGTTCAATGAGAGATTGATTAGACGTACCATGAGAGATTAATTAGGGGTTCAATGAGAGAAGGATTAGACGTACCATGAGAGATATTAATTAGGGGTTCAATGAGAGACTGGTTAAAGCCATGGGAGTTATAACAGGAGGCATGAAGTCAAGGCCAATTTTAGAACTTGAAAAGATTTCAAATCTGCAATCCATGACAGACAGAAGAGACAGCTATGTCCAGCAGCAAGCAGAGAAACTCAGAAGACTGACATATCATCCAATGCATCAGAGACTAAATAGATTTGGAAATGGGAAACTAAAGCGGAGAAACTTTGCAGAAATAGCCAAAGCAAAAATGAGCGAAGACCCTATGAACACCGTAACAACACCAACGCCCATCCCTACTGTACGCAAACCCACATGGAAGCAGCATATAATTCCGGGGGTGGTAGAAAATATACCAGGTATTGGAAACAAGAACAGCCAGACTGAAAAAGAAAGAAGAGACATAACCCCGAGGTACATAGCGGAAAGCTACCAAAGCATGGACTGGACCCATGCATACACCGACGGTTCTGTAAAAAACACAACACAGAATGGAGGGGCAGGGGTATTCCTGAGCCTACCAAATGGTAGAAAAATAACACTGTCAGTGGCAACTGGAACATTCTCGAGCAATTTCAGAGCGGAGGCAGAGGCACTGAAGGCTTCAGTAGAAGCAATGCTGACAGTCGAAAGCAATGAAAGCCAGATAGTCCTGTTTACAGATGCCCTGGCCGTAGTCAGAGCACTAAAAAGCCAGAAAAATACTGAACTTAATGATTTAAGAGCAGTACTCTGTCAACTATGCCAGCAGTCTGCACCAAAAAAAGTAGTGGTACAGTGGGTTCCATCCCACTGTAACATCCAAGACAACGAGGAGGCAGACAGACTGGCATAAGAAACTGCAAGACTACCACAACCAGATTCTAGTGTGGCCTACGAAGAGTCCAAAAGGCTTATTAGGGCCGGATACATGGCCAAATTGGAAACAGAACACACTGGCTACACAAAAAAATGATGCCTACTACCAGCTGAACAGAAGAGAGCAGGTCGTGGTCTTCAGACTCCGCACAGGCCACAACAGACTGAGGTATCATCTTTTCAATAAATTGAAGATATGTGGCACTGACGAATGCTTGTGTGGCACAGGGACAATTACCGCTGAACATCTCCTGTAAAAATGCCCGACGTACGAAGACCAGAGAAAGCACATGTGGCCATCACCAGTGGCAACACTAGACACGCTTTATGGCAGTGTCGACAGCCACATGATGACAGCTGCTTTCTTCGAACAAATTCAAGTTGACTTCTGACAGCGTACGAAGAAGATGAGACTATTTAGACGTACCATGAGAGATTATATAGGGGTTCAATGAGATAAGGATTAGCCGTACTATGAGAAATTGATTAGGGGTTCAATTAGAGATTTGTTAGGGGTTCAATGAGAGACTGATTAGGGGTTCAATTAGAGATTGGTTTTGGGTTCAATGAGAGACTGATTAGGGGTTCAATTAGAAATTGGTTAGGGGTTTAATTAGAGATTGTTTAGGGGTTTAATGATATATTGGTTATGGGTTCAATGAGATTGGTTAGGGGTTTAATTAGAGATTGGTTAGGGGTTCAATTAGAGATTGGTTAGGGGTTTAATTAGAGACTGATTAGGGGTTCAATTAGAGATTGGTTAGGGGTTTAATTAGAGATTGGTTAGGGGTTTAATTAGAGATTGGTTAGGGGTTCAATTAGAGATTGGTTAGGGGTTTAATTAGAGACTGATTAGGGGTTCAATTAGAGATTGGTTTTGGGTTCAATGAGAGACTGATTAGGGGTTCAATTAGAAATTGGTTAGGGGTTTAATTAGAGATTGTTTAGGGGTTTAATGATAGATTGGTTATGGGTTCAATGAGATTGGTTAGGGGTTTAATTAGAGATTGGTTAGGGGTTTAATTAGAGATTGGAAGAAGTCTCACGAAAGTGCTAAGCGTTTGTTCTTTTCAAGATTTGTTTGCATTATTTTTTACATTGTGCGGGACAGAGCCTCCTTGTGGATAAAAATAAATCTACACCTCTCCACAAGGCCTCATGGCAAGAGCGGTAGGACAAAAGAGGAAGAAATGACACAAAGAACAATTAAAAACAAATAAAAGACAAACGAAAGGTATTATGAAAGCTGTAAACAAATACACTTAATGAATCCAGAGTAGTTTAGCAGGGTTTACCCACAGCCGAGTATAGAAAAGTAGGCCATTCCACATATGATTAGTAATGCTTAGACATTCATCGTAACATATGGGTTAGTAACATATGGGTTAGCAACATGGATTAGTAGCATATGGGTTAGTAATATGGGTTAGTAAAATATTGGTTAGTAACACGGGTTAGTAACATATTGGTTTGTAACATATTGGTCAGTAACATGAGTTCCTTCCCACATTTTCTCGATCGTTTTCTAGACATTCCACAAGAGATTACATGGGTTTTCCCTAGAGACTTCTAGGAGTTCCGTGAGAGAAGAAATATAAATGTGATTTTTTTGTTTTTTTAAAGCTTTGCGCAACGGCCCTTTTCGCCGTATTGACTTTGTCGAGCCCATTCGTGTTTGTGACACAAGGTAGTGAATCCAACATGTTGAATTTCAACAGTGTCATAAACTGTCATTTTATAAATAGCTATAATTAAAAACAATGAAAAGATCATAGGTTATTAATATTGGAATATTACTGATCACATGTTTCATAATTATCTTTATGAACTCTGACCTGACAAATTTTTTTCAAGAATACCGTGTGATCTGAACATTATTTTCAAGTACTCCATGTGACCTAATTATTATTTCAAGTATTATCTTTGACCTGTTAAGCATTTCAAGTGTTGCTTATGATCTAAAAATGATTTCGCGTGTCCTATGTCAACTGAACACTATTTCAAGTATTCACTATAAGCTGACAAGTATTTCAAGTATTCACTATAAGCTGACAAGTATTTCAAGTATTCACTATAAGCTGACAATTATTTCCAGGGTTCAACAAGGATACAAAAAAAGTCCAGACAGAACACCCTGCCGGCCCAGCTGCTTGATAGGTCACTGGGATTCTCTAACCGATAAAGTGACAGACAATCGTCTGGAGCGAACAGGCTGTCTAGACCAGCAAATTTGGTTGTCTCGACCTAATGAGGGCAGCATGACAGACTAAGGAGAGTTTCTCAATTTATACTCTCAGGACACCGTCGGAATTCGCTGGACCTCAGCCAAGATGCACGCGAGAAACAATGACAATTTGTACTATTTGTTTTCATTTCGATAGATTCAGTGCACTTATTCTTATACCTTGTTATGTGTCACGCGGACTAGCATGTTTGATTGTTGATCTCTACACCCTCAAGTCGCCATCAATGTGTATGAATTTGTCCATTTTACTGCCTTCTGTTGCAAGATCTTAAAAATATATTGTTGTTGCTGTGTTCGAAGCTGCTCGTTCTGAGTTATCTCATGATGATGTTTCCGGGGCTCTGCCTGCGTGTGTTAGAGATTAAGTTATAGACCAACTTTATAAAGGTAATAATTATAGAGACGGTATCACTTTAGAGACTCAGTGATAATGTGTTAGGGCTAAGTTATAGAACAATTTAATATAGGTAAAATTGTAGAGATTGCATCACTTTAGAGACTCAGTGATGCTGTGCCAGGGACTTTGTTGTACATAATCTCGGTCACATCTGAATCTGGATTACCACTCTCCTTTCTGACCGTCTTCCCTGTAAACATTTACCCGTCTATAGCTGGATAGATTAAAACATGTCCAGACCGGTGAGCGTTCTCCTCCATTTGCAGCTAGAGGCAATCGCTCTAATCACGCTCAACCCACTAAGTTTGACAGGTACAGTAAAACGCGATGTTTGACTTGAGCGCGTTATTCAAATTACGAACAGCAGGAAATTCTATGTATTTAATTGAGCTTAATTGTGGTTGAAACTGACTGAGTATAAACTAACGGTGTGTCTTCTTTTCATTTCTGATTAGGTATCGTTGATGGATCAAGACTTATCGTTGATGAAGCAACTCCTCACGCTCAATGAGACCATAGAAGAGCTGAAGTGGCAGCAACAATACTATAGTTACAGCACCAGCTGGGCGTCTGTTACAGCCAGCAAGAACCTGCAGAGCAATTTGTCTCTCTCGGACACGGAGATGTACGATTCAGAGTGCGATCTCAAAACTGCCCAGAAAGCATCCAACAGTTCTACCTACACTAACCAATTGCCAGGGTCCACATGGCACGACCAGAGAATCTGTCGGCAAAATTCAACAGACTTCCAAATTTCCGAAGATTGTGTTAGCAGGAAAGTAGAAAACGTGATCTCAGCTTTCAAAAACAAGTCTATGGTCGCAGTGAAAGATCACCCATCAACGAACACTGAAGCGCCGGTTCCTGTCACAACATCTAGTTCACGATATCCCACATATTGTCACGCGATATGCACTGAGCCAATCACTATTCATCATGAAAGAGGCGAGAACTCCTTTGATTCTGGCATTCACGAAGCCATATCGGGAGACGAACACACCTGGAGCAGTTAGCGCGAGCTGTCCAGCTTGCACCTACTGTCATAATCCAAATAACGATGTGCAGGTAGATCCTAGCGATCCAGCACTGAAGCTTCTTTAAATAGATCTGACGACAAGCATTGCCATAGAGGAATGTGAAAAGGTGTTTGGGAGGGGGGGGGGGGGTGGTACAGACTTTGATGACTGTAATATTAAAACTTGTACATTGATATCCAGTAACATCAGACATCACCAGTGTCAACTTGTACATTGATATCCAGTAACATCAGACATCACCAGTGTCAACTTGTACATTGATATCCAGTAACATCAGACATCACTAGTGTCGACGTGTACATTGATATCCAGTAACATCAGACATCACCAGTGTCAACTTGTACATTGATATCCAGTAACATCAGACATCACCAGTGTCAACTTGTACATTGATATCCAGTATCATCAGACATCACCAGTGTCAACTTGTACATTGATATCCAGTAACATCAGACATCACCAGTGTCAACGTGTAACATTGATATCTAGTAACATTAGACATCACCAGTGTCAACTTGTACATTGATATCTAGTAACATTAGACATCACCAGTGTCAACTTGTACATTGATATCCAGTAACATTAGACATCACCAGTGTCAACTTGTGCATTGATATCCAGTAACATCAGACATTAACAGTGTCAACTTGTACATCGGTATCTTATAATATATGACGTCACAAGTGTCCAAACCAGAGGAAGAACATAGTGAAATGACATCATTTTAACAGACACATGAGTAATAGGTACTCATATAACACAAAAACAGAAAGTGGATATTGAAACAAATCTATTTCTGTTTCCAGAAAACTCTTATGTATTATTATTAATCATGTATTACTGACATGAACCCACTTCGGGGTCGTAAGTTTTTGATATTACATTGCATTCCGCAAAGGATGTAGTCATGTATGGACCAATAGAACAAAGCCGTGGCTAATTATTTTAATTTATTCTGTGTTGAATGTTTAAATAATTAGCCAACCAATAGGATTTTATAGTGATTTAATATTTTAATGGCAGAGTGCTGTTTTAACCAATAGAACAAAGCCGTGGCTAATTATGTTAATTTATACTGTGTTGAATGCCTAACTAACTAGACAACCAATGGATGTTCTAGTGTTTTAATATTGAAATGTGAGCCTGCTGCATGGACCAATAGAATAAAGTCACACTTAGATGTTTCATGTTTGTCTCAGATTCTAGATTTGTAATTGCAGAGTATATCTAGGTATTTTATACAACAATTAATTCATTGTTTTAAACTATAGTTACCATTCTTCTAAAATTTGTGTGTGCTGCACGAGAGAAAGGTTTGAGGAATACAGGAGTCTTGCCTTGACAGGTAACACAGTTTTTTTTACAAACACTGGAAAGAAACAATCCTAGAGCAGAACCTTCATCTCCCGATAAAGAAACTGATGTTCGACCACATTGTCCTGACATAGTAATTAGTGTGAACTAATATATGTTGGCATACCTTCTAGGGGTGACAGTAGGAAACGTCCAGTAGCATAACATCATAGCTTAAGGGTTACCAGCATCACTGCAGGCAGAGTGCAGGCTATACATTGCTGAGTAGGTTAAATGTCTACATGGAAACGTCTAAAGTCAGAAAACCCCAGGTCTCGCCGCAGATAAAAAACATACCCACAAAATCACTACTAATAGCCATATGAAAGTCCCATTGCAAAGAAAGGTAAACATGAGACGGTACTTTGTAATGGCCGATCAGATGTATTTGTAGAACAAATGAGACGCGATTGGCTACCTCATATGAGGATATTATTAAAGGAATCCAGTAATTTCAGAAGACAACTAATCTTAAATCGATTAATCATAAAACTACTTCTTGCCGGAACTAATCTTCCATCAGTCAATCCTGAAACTTTTGGTGATAACTAATCTTCCATCAGTCAAAACTGAAACTTTTGGTGATAACTAATCTTCCATCAGTCAATCCTGAAACTTTTAGTGATAACTAATCTTCCTTCAGTCAATCCTGAAACTTTCAGTGATAACTAATCTTCCATCAGTGAATCCTGAAACTTTTAGTGATAACTAATCTTCCATCAGTCAATCCTGAAACTTTTAGTGATAACTAATCTTCCATCAGTCAATCCTGAAACTGCTAGTGGCAACTAGTCTTTCATCAGTTAATTCTGAAATGGTCACGTGAATCAGCACATAGAGGCATTATCAGGTGTTCTGTATTGGTCTATGATGAATACCTATTCAGCAAGGCAAGCAACAGACTGTTTATGTTACTTTTTATATGTCTGAACCTGTTGCTTGTGTCAATGGAAGATGTTTTAGTATGGACTATGTCTGATACCTAATTGACTTGAACATCCAAGAAGATTATATGGTCCTCTAATATATGACTATGATCGTTGTATGAACCAACAGAATGATGACACCACTAGATGTTTCACAAATGTTATTGAGTCGAATATTTCATTATTGGTATCAATGTTTCATAATGTTTATGTTTCCTGGTTTGTGTAATACCCTTTCTTTGTGCAAGGATCCACTATATCCAGTAAAATAACGTTACCAGTCACAACTTGTACATTGCTATCCAGTAGCCCCGTAAGTCCCTGTCTTAACATTATTCTGTCATACCACATACTTATAACTTTACTGTCCTCTTCGTCCTCACTACCACTTGATCTATCCTATTTCCGTGCCTTCAAATCTGACCATGTTTAGGGAATTTTCCCTTTCGTATATCATATTAAACAACAATCTTTTAATATTGCGTTCTTACTAGATACATACATACACATATGCATACATACAAATATATATATATATATATATATATATATATATATATATATATATATATATATATATATATATATATATATATATATATATATATATATATATATATATATATATATATATATATATAAGTCATAGGCGGTATCAGAAGATACAGAATGCGGAATGACGACATTCGAAGTATGGTCGGCACTACGTCTTGTGCCGAATACATTTCTAGGCAGAAAATAAGTTGGTTTGGTCATCTCATGAGAATGCACCCTCATCATCGTCCACTGATGGCTTATAATGTTAGTAGACTTGGCTACAGGACAAGGGGGCGGCCGCGAAGTAGGTGGATAGATGACATTAGAGTGATTGTGCAACGACAAGGGCTCACATTGATCGACGCAACGCACTTGGCGCAGGATAGACGACTCAAGCTCCCCACGACGCAAACGGCACAAGTGGAAAGAAAACTAACTAATTAACTATATATATATATATATATATATGTGTGTGTCTGTGTGTGTAATACGCACACACATACAAAACCAATGTCCAAACATATACATACATCATAGAACACACATATGTAGACACATACACTCGCACACATACATTACACCCACATACATATATATATATATTGTATTGTATTTGCTGTATGTCCTTCATATACGTATCATTTTCCAGAAATCCAGTTTTGTTGATCCAAGCTATTTCAGTGTAAAGACATGATTTGTAGAATATACCACTTCTAGAGTCTGTTTGTCCTCTCTATTGTTACAAACATGTTTATTATTATGTATTTGTTATTTATTTCATCTTGTTCAATATTAAAAATGTGTTTACTAGCACATTCTCAGTCTTGTTATTTATCCTAACGTATCACAAACTTGTCGTATTTTTGTCTAGCTTTTCTCTAGGGTTTCTTCTTCTTCTCCTTCTTCTTCTTTTCCTTCTTCTTCTTCTTCGTACGCTGTCAGACGTCAACTTGTATTTGTTCGAAGATATCAGCTGTCATAGAGCTTGTCTAGTGTTGGCACTGGTGATGACCACATGTGCTTTCTCTGGTCCTCGTATGTCGGGCAATTTTGCAGCAGATGTTCGGCGATCATTTTTCCTGTACCACAGGTGCATTCGTCAGTGCCACCTATCTTCAGTTTATTGAATAGATGGTAACTCAGTCTGTTGTGGCCTGTGCGGAGTCTGAAGACCACGACCTGCTCTTTTCTGCATAACTGGTAATAAGCATCATTTTTTGTGTAGCCAGTACGCTCTGTTTCCAATTTGGCCATGTATCTGGCCCTAATAAACCTTTTGTTCTCTTCGTAGGTCACACTAGAATCTGGTTGTGGTAATCCTGCATCGTCAGGGTTTGGAAATTGGATCTTCATGTCCAATACTGTAAGAACATTTAAGCATTTTTTGAATTTACCCATCCAGGCTATACAGACAGAAATTGACGCCTACCATCAACTCTCCAGACGAGATGAAGTTTTCATCGTCCAGCTACACACATGACATAGCAGAATGAGATGTTCTCTTTAAAATAAATTCAAGATTACTACATACCTTTGTACCTGCGGCACAACTTCCACGGAACTGGAACACTTATCGCAGTTCTGACAATCATACACTAGTGAAATGAGTAGCACTTTGTCACAACCTAATGATCTTACATGAAAAACTACGGAAGTGATCATAGCCCTGAGCCGACTTCTGCCTTTATTAGTGTTATTGAAGACAAATAAAGAATAAAAGTAACAAGAAGATTATTTGCAGCGAAATGTTTTAACATTGATTGATTTTCAGGAAATGTTAATTTGGATTGAAATTGTAGCTGTTTTCTGGTTTGATTCTCAGTCCATGCTTTAGGAGACATAGAAGCACCAGTCGATAGTCGATTTAGATGGGGACAGACTCAAGAGTGCGGTAAGAAAACATTCCAATGAGAGAACTCTGACATCAAACACATTCTGCTTTGCGGTTGAGTTGGGGACAGCCATTGACACAAGCCTGAAAAAATTTTGTGTTGAAGACGGATTCACTGGACGTCGGACCACAGTGCAACTCAATTCGCTTTATAAATACAAAACCACATACATGTTGGTGCCGTTGACATGGGCGTTTGGAGGCGAACGAGTAATCAGCAGGAGAACACTTGTCAAGTATTGACGGATTCTCCTGTCCTGGCCATGCTGTTGTTTCTGGCAGTTAATGTAGTGGTATTTGGGTTCAAACCCACGTGTAATGGGAATGTCATGCGCGGTGAGAGGGATAAACTGAAATAAATCAATGACCTCTTAACGATGATAACAGTTACATACCAACAGAAGATAAGGATGATCAAATAAATCAGATGGCCATCAACAGTAACACCAGATAAATAAGATGAACAGACAAGAGCAAACGGTTGTGTTGCGCCTTAGAACAGGACACAACCGACTCCGCAGCCACATGTACACAAAAATGAAGATTGTCAACTCAGCCATGTGTACATGCGGACAGGCACCTCGGACAGGGGAGCACATACTACAAAACTGCCCCGAATATAATATACAGAGAATGTCTCACTGACCCATAGAAACAACACTGGAAGAGAAACTTTATGGACCTGTATGTGAACTACAAAAGACAGTGAAGTTTATACAACATTGCAGATATAGACAATATTTTTAAGCGAACGAAAGAAGAAGAAGACGAACGATGGTAACAATGAAGACGACACTCGAGTTTCAGTTGTTAGACATGAACCACCATCTGCTGGAAGAGACTGACATTTGTCAGGGGTGTCGGGGCATTAATTATGTTTAAAGAAACAAGTCCTGAAGATTGAGTGTGAGAAGTAATCAATAATAGTAATAATAAGAATAATAATGTTCGCTTAGGTGTCTGAGGTCCGTTACGTCAGCCAGCCACATCTATGACCTCCTGCTGTGGCGTGGTTCGAGGTCTCGTCCAGGGCGTAGGAGGAAGCTGCTACTTGCTGGAGCCATACTGTTCGGGGACGGCCTCTTCTGCGTCTCCAGCCGGTCGGGTAAGACTTTTGGCGCTTAGGAAAAAAACATGAAAAAAAACTAGTAAAAGTTGATTAAGGTTGAGCTTAATCAAAATTTAAAAATGGGTATGGTCAGATACCGAACCGAGACGAGAACACAAACAAAACCTACGTTACGACCAACAGGCCTTCATCAGGGACAACAACACTGAACTAACAAATCAACATATAAGAAAAAATGGTCAACTCATCTGTTTCAGGTGGGAGACGCTTTCTGTCTAAGCGACCGGTCGTGCCAAGTACTCGATAGAAACTGAAATAGGAGCGGTCAAACAAAAAGTGGCGGAATATGCCTGATAAGCCAAGCGTGGCCAAATAGTGGTCCAGATAGGAGAACAATGAGAAGGCAATATAAGCCGGGAAAGCGTGATATTGATATAAGAGAGGGGGGAAGGGAACTGATGGAAGAATGGGGGAGGCGGGGGGGAGGGAAGGAAGACAAATTAATGGGGGCCAGTGTGAGGGTTTAAGAAAAAGTATGGAAGATATTTATACCATGTGGTTGGAGACAGCCCATACTCGAGATAAGTCTGTTCTCAAGGGCGAATCGATGACGATCGTCAGAGAAGCACGAAACTAGACCAGTGACACTGACGTCAGCCATACCCCGGTGCTCAGGACCATTGAAGTGGCTGGCAATTGGGGAACCAGTGCTGTTGCGGATGTCGTTGAGGTGTTGGCGGAAACGCTCCCGTAGTTCCATACCAGTTTCCCCAATGTAAGTCATACCACACTGGCGGCAGATGATGGAATAGATGCGGTTACGAGATTTGCATGTGAACCCCTCTTTGATGAAGAATTCAGCCTTAGGAAAGGTAATGGAGCGAGAAAGGATGACATGAGGGCAGGTAACACAGCCACGTGTATTTTTGCACGGCCTGGTGCCTGGGAGGCTATGAGGGCTGGTGTGTAGGCGACTACTGACCAGCAAGTCCCTCAGGTTCCTGTCACGCTTGTAGGCGACAAGGGGAGGATCGGGAAAAACTTCGCGAGTGGCAGGATCAGAGTGAAGGATAGGGAGATGGCGGAATAGGATATCCCGGACAGAGACGCTGTGAGGGTGATAGGTGAGGACGAGTTTCACACGGTCAGAGGGAGGACGGCGGGTGGGAGTGAGGGAGTCTTGGCGGGAGATAAGAAGAACCCGCTGAAGAGCGGAGGAGAGAGTGGTCTTAGGGTAGAGTCGCTTGCGGAAGAAGTCAAGCATCTCGTGGGCCCTGAGAAGGAAGTCGTCGTCATCCTGACATAGGCGTCGGAGGCGGAGGAGTTGGGAGAAAGGAAGCGAATCGCGGCAGGATAGGGGATGGGAGGAAGTGTAGAGGAGGTAGTTGTGAGCGTCAGTGGGTTTGTAGTAGACAGTGGTGGAGAGGCCTGAAGGGCAGATAGAGACAGTGATGTCCAGAAAGTGGACAGACGTGAGGGAAATGTCAGACGTGAACTTGATCGAGGGATGGAAGTCGTTGACAAAGTCGATAAAGTTGAGGAGATCCTTCTCCGACATGTCAGTCATACCAATCCCATCGTCGATGTATCGATAATACATCAAAGGAAAGAGGCCCTGGAATTGAAGCCAGATCAAGTGTTCCAGGTGACCCATGAACAGGCATGCGTAGCTGGGGCCCATTCTGGTGCCCATAGCCACACCGCTGATCTGGTCGAAGAACTGGCCATTGAATTCAAAGGTATTGAGAGTAAGAACGAGTTCTGCTAGACGGACGATGGCATACGTGGAGATGGATGGGTTAACCCTTTGGTCAAGGAAGAAATGGAGGGCCAATAAACCATCAGAGTGGGGGATCGAGGTGTACAGTGAACAGACATCAAGTAGGAAGAGACGATAGGTATGGTCAGGGGAGAGGACAATGGTAGAGAAAGTGGTTAAGGCGTGGTTGGTGTCCTTAAGAAATGTGGGAAGACTCTCCACCATAGGTTGGAAGACACTATCCAGGAAGTCTGATACCAGTTCGGTGGGACAGGAACAGGCAGAGACAATAGGGTGACCTGGGTGTACGACTTGTAATATTTTATGGAAAGGGGTTTCCAGGTCCAGCCGTACAACAAGACCGAACAAAGAAACTCGGCGCCGGTCAAGTGTTTCCTGGTCCAGCCGTACAACAAGACCGAACAAAGAAACTCGGTGCCGGTCAAGTGTTTCCTGGTCCAGCCGTACAACAAGACCGAAAAAAGAAACTCGGCGCCGGTCAAGTGTTTCCTGGTCCAGCCGTACAACAAGACCGAACAAAGAAACTCGGCGCCGGTCAAGTGTTTCCTGGTCCAGCCGTACAACAAGACCGAACAAAGAAACTCGGTGCCGGTCAAGTGTTTCCTGGTCCAGCCGTACAACAAGACCGAAAAAAGAAACTCGGCGCCGGTCAAGTGTTTCCTGGTCCAGCCGTACAACAAGACCGAACAAAGAAACTCGGCGCCGGTCAAGTGTTTCCTGGTCCAGCCGTACAACAAGACCGAAAAAAGAAACTCGGCGCCGGTCAAGTGTTTCCTGGTCCAGCCGTACAACAAGACCGAACAAAGAAACTCGGCGCCGGTCAAGTGTTTCCTGGTCCAGCCGTACAACAAGACCGAACAAAGAAACTCGGCGCCGGTCAAGTGTTTCCTGGTCCAGCCGTACAACAAGACCGAACAAAGAAACTCGGCGCCGGTCAAGTGTTTCCTGGTCCAGCCGTACAACAAGACCGAAAAAAGAAACTCGGCGCCGGTCAAGTGTTTCCTGGCCCAGCCGTACAACAAGACCGAACAAAGAAACTCGGCGCCGGTCAAGTGTTTCCTGGTCCAGCCGTACAACAAGACCGAACAAAGAAACTCGGCGCCGGTCAAGTGTTTCCTGGTCCAGCCGTACAACAAGACCGAACAAAGAAACTCGGCGCCGGTCAAGTGTTTCCTGGTCCAGCCGTACAACAAGACCGAACAAAGAAACTCGGCGCCGGTCAAGTGTTTCTGAGATTAGGTGGAGGCAAATTTTAGCAGAGGCACCACGTTGCAGATGTAGTCATTCCATTTGATGCCCATGATTCGCCGCTGGTTGTGAATGTGAAAGGCTTACAGTCTCGACATGTCATGTTTCAGCAACGTCCAGGTTTTGGAGCCATAAGGTAGGACTGGGACCATGTAGGACGGATAAATGCGGATTTTTGTCTCATGGGAGATCGTGCATAGCCGACGCAGCTAGTCCGATCCACCTTGACATATCGGAACCGCTGCGCCAATCGGATGATATCATGCTACCGATATATATGAATTCGTTGGTGCCCTCTGCAGTGTGACCTTGAGTTTCAATACCCTGGGGTGCTGTGTCGGAAATGAAGTAAAGGGAAACAGCGATCAAGACTCACACCTCACGTCCTTTTCTATGAGCTATTGAAACTGTCTTAATAGGACCTGGATTTGGAAATCGTCTTAATGTGGATTTTAACTGTCGAAACTGTCTTAATACGGACTAGCACAGTGAAAACAATGGTACCACTGACTTGGATCGCCGAAACTGTCGCAATACTGACGTCGAACAAGGAAACCGTCTTACTGTGATTTTGGGCCGTAGAATTTTCGTAATGCTGTTTTGGACTATGAAAACTATCTTAATGCGGATTTGTACCATGAAAACTGTCCTTATACGGATCATCGAAGCAGTTCGGACTAGGGCGGTCGAAACTGTCCTAATGCGGACTTGGAGTGTGGTAATTATCTTTATGCGGCTTCTGCAATGTAGAAACTACGTTAGTGCGAATGTAGAATATCATAACTATCATAGTGTATCGTGTGTCCCAAATGGCTCCATTAACCCGTTTCATGCGGCCCTTGATCCATTAATTTGCATTCATGCATTAGTTGGTACGCTTCCTTTACCCCAAACAACCCTTGTTCCGTTACCTTTACTCTAAGCAACCCTTGGTAGGTTAGCTTTACCCAAAGAAACCTTTGGTCTGTTAACTTTACTGCAAGCAAAATTTGGTCCGCTACTTAAACCCCAAGCAACCCTTGGTCCGTTACTTTAACCCAAGGCAACCTTTGGTCCGTTACCTTTGCTCCAAGCAATCCTTGGTCCGATCTCTTAACCCCAAGCAACCTTTAGTCCATTAACTCGCCTTTTTTTGCGACCTTCAGAAAGGTCTTCGTTTAAGACATAGTTGTGTAAACCTTTTTATGTCGACACAAATATCTAGCCCAACAACCACGTTACAGGAAGTGGAGACATCACGGTGTCAAGGATTACAGAGCATGGACGAAGAATGGTGTGAGTTATCTCGCTTGAGCGTTACTAGAGCTTGCAACTCAGCCCATAATATCGTCAATGTCAATGTTACGACTGGTAGTGCACGGCTGCAATTGTATAGTCAAAATATACACAAAGAGGCTACTATAATTTAAACTATTCTTCGCTTAAAGATGTCAAGAGCAAAGAACAAAAATTACATAGAAGAAAGGAATATTTTTACAAAAGCCATGTCATCATAAAAAAATGGAATACGAATTTTAAAAAAAAAATTACATTCATGATCCATATACATATAATCTCATACTTTAAAATGGCTCAGTCATCTCATAAACATGGAGCATGTATCAACTATCAATGCACACCTATATCAATACAAATTTGGATACGAGACCAGAATGGACTACCAGGCATGTGGATGTATGGTAATAGAGAAATCTTATAACAAAACGAGACTACAAGAGCAGATGAAAACTAATATCTTTTTCTGAATGGGAAACAGCAGCTGACCTTGATGATTAGAAGAAAAATAGAAAAGAAAAAGGACAATAGCAGCATGTTTTCTCCAACTTGATTCTCCTTCAAACACAATTTGTCGTGGCCAACTTGATTCTCCTTGAAAGATGATGTGTCGTGTCCCACTTGACTCTCCTTCAAACACGATTTGTTGTGTCCAACTTGTTTCTCCTTGAAAGATGATGTGTCGTGTCCCACTTGATTCTCCTTCAAACATAATGTGTCGTGTCTAACTTGACTCTCCTTCAAACATGATGTGTCGTGTCCAACTTGATTCTCCTTTAAACATGATGTGCCGAGTCCAACTTGATTCTCCTTCAAAGATAATGTGTCGTGGCCAACTTGATTCTCACGTAAAGATGATGTGTGTTCTCCAACTTGACTCTCCTTCAAAGATGGTGTACGGTGACCAACTTGACTCTTCTTCAAAGATGGTGTACCGTGACCAACTTGACTCTCCTTCAAAGATGGTGTACCGTGACCAACTAGGGTCTCCTTCAAAGACTAAGTGTCCTGTTCAACTTGATTCCTCTTGCAAACAGAATATGTCGTGTTCGGTTTAATTCACTAGCAATGATGATATATGTCGTGTTCGGTTTAATTCACTAGCAATGATGATATGTCGTGTTCGGTTTAATTCACTAGCAATGATGATGTGTTGTGTTCGGTTTAATTCACTAGCAATGATGATATGTCGTGTTCGGTTTAATTCACTAGCAATGATGATATGTCGTGTTCGGTTTAATTCACTAGCAATGATGATATGTCGTGTTCGGTTTAATTCACTAGCAATGATGATGTGTCGTATCCAGCTTGATTATCGGAAACACTTGATTTCACATATCATGAACATGATTTACAATTCTCAAACCAACAGGATCTCGTGTGTTGGAGTCAATATACGTCCTGCATAACCACATCCTGCTCTTGTATCAGACATGACTTCCTGGATGTTGAATCACTCACGGTCTCATTGTTTTTGTGATATGTGTATTTCTGTATTTTATCTTACATACTGCTATGGTATATATTGTTCTCTGAATGCTCGTCTCTATATTATATATAACCCTAATCCTCAAACTGCATTATATCATTTGTTGAAGCATGGGTCCAACACTCCATTTGACTTCCCTTTATGGTAAGCCTGATTCCAATCATTAGTTTTGTAATTTGATATCAATGGTTCCTACAGGAGGACGTAACTAACCCAATTTCCAACCTTTTATAGTCTCTTCTTACTATATAAATGGTATGAAAGAATAGTTCTTCTATACTTAAAATGCCAATCCCTCCGATGAAAATGGTGTATTAGTGATACTAAATTGGTATTCTGCAAGAAGTGACTAATAAACAGTTGGTATCTTCTTCTTCTTCTTTGTACGCTGTCAGAGGTCAACCTGTATTTTTTCGAAAAAAGCAGCGGTCATCCTGTTGTCGACACTGCCATAGAACTTGTCTAGTGTTGCCACTAGTGATGGCCACATGTGCTTTCTCTGGTCCTCGTATGTCGGGAAGTTTTGCAGCAGGTGTTCAGCGGTCATTTTCCTGGTACCACAAGTGCATTCGTCAGTGCCACCTATCTTCAGTTTATTGAATAGGTGGTACCTCAGTCTGTTGTGGCCTGTGCGGAGTCTGAAGACCACGACCTGCTCTCTTCAACTGGTAATATGCATCATTTTTTGTGTAGCCGGTATGTTCTGTTTCCCATTTGGCCATGTATCTAGCCCTAATAAGCCTTTTCGACTCTTCGTAGGTCACACTAGAATCTGGTTGTGGTAGTCTTGCACCTTCTTTTGCCAGTCTGTCTGCCTCTTCATAGCCTTGAATGTTACAGTGGGAAGGAACCCACTGTACCACTACTCTTTTTGGTGCGGACTGCTGGCATAGTTGACAGAGTACTGCTCTTAAATCATTAAGTCCAGTATTTTTCTGGCTTTTTAGTGCTGTGGCTACGGCCAGGGCATCTGTAAAGAGGACTACCTGGCTTTCATTGCTTTCGCCTGTAACCATTGCTTCTACTGCAGCCCTCAGTGCCTCTAGCTTCGCTCTAAAATTGCGTGAGAATTTTTCAGTTGCCACTGACAGTCTTATTTTTCTACCATTTGGTAGGCTCATGAATACCCCTGCCCCTCCGTTCTGTGTTGTTTTTGTTACAGAACCGTCGGTGTATGCATGGGTCCAGTCCGTGCTTGGGTAGTTTTTCGTTATGTACCTCAGGGCTATGTCTCTTCTTTCTTTTTCAGTCTGGATGTTTTTGTTTCCAATACCTGGTATATTTTCGACCACCTCCGGAATGATATCCTGCTTCCAGGTAGGTTTGTGTACAGTAGGGATGGGCTTTGGTATTCTTACGGTGTTCATAGGGTCTTCGCTCATCTTTGCTTTGGCTATTTCTGCAAAGTTTCTCCACTTTAGTTTCCCATTTCCAAATCTATTTAATCTCTGATGCATTGGATGGTCTGTCCGTTTTCTGAGTTTCTCTGCTTGATGCTGGACTCTGCAGTCTCTTCTGTTGGTCATGGATTGCAGATTTGAAATCTTTTCAAGTTCTATAATTGGCGTTGACTTCATACCTCCTGTTATAACTCTCATGGCTAGGTTTTGAAGTTTGTTATTTTATCAAAGTTCGCCTTTGCTGCTGCTGTCCATGCCGCAATGCCATACTCGAGAACTGGTCTCACTCTTCCAGTGTACAGTTTCTTTAGTATACTTTCGTCTGCTCCCCAGCCTGTGCCAGCAAGTTTCTTCATGATTGCCATTCTTTGTCTGGCTCTCATTCGGTTTCTCTCGATCTGACTTTTCCATGTCATGCGCCGATCAAATGTGACTCCCAGGTAGTTTGGTTTGTCGTTTAGCCGTAGATATTTGCCGTTAAGACTTATTTTGGTGTTTTGTGGTTTATTTGAAAGCGAGAATATCGTACATGTTGTTTTTTCCTCATTCATTTTGACCAGCCATGAGTTCGCCCACTCCTCCAATGATGTTAGGGCCTGCTGCATCCGATTGTTTGCTATGGTGAGATTTTGTTCAGAGGTCCACATAGCCAGAATGTCTGCAAACATGGAGCTGTGAAATCTTCTTGGTATATTCTCTGTGATATTGTTTATATACACCAGGAAAAGTGTAGGTGACAATACTTCCCCATTGGGGTACTCCCTGCTGAAGTGTCACCTTTTTGCTCATCTGCTCTTGTACTTGAACTCTGGCTGTTCTGTTTTCGAGGTAGTGGCTGATCCATCTGTACATTTTCCCACATACTTCACGTCTTCGTAGCTTGACTTGAAGTCCCTCTTTCCACATCTTGTCAAATGCCTTCTCTAAATCCACCCAAACCGCTACTGTGTGTTTTTTCTCCTGGTAAGCATCCTCTGTTTTCTGGGCTATGAGAGTGATCTCGTCCTCAGTGGATCTGTGCTGTCTAAAACCTGCTTGCTGTGGAATTAGTATGTGTTTTTCTTCCAGATGCCACATCAGTCTCGTGTTTATGATACGCTCCATCAGTTTTCCTATACAGCTCAGTAGACTGATAGGCTTGTATCTATTTGGATCTGTTCTATCTTTTTCTTTCTTTGGTACTGGTATAAGAACAGCATCTTTCCATGCCTGCGGTACAATTTTCCTTTTCCAGCTTTGGTTCAAGTCTGATAGTAACTTCCCAAACTCATCAGCATTTCGTTCTTACCCCATCTTTTCAAGGCTATTTCATTTTCTTTATTGTTTTCATGGCCTCTTCCATTTCATTCATTGTTAGTTTTGCCATCATGTGCTCCTCTGGTGCCATCTTGATATTGTCGTGGCTCTTTTGTTCTTCACTAATGTATGTATGCCTGTCTGTAGGGACATCAATGTGGTTTGCTCTGGCATAATGTTCTTTAAAGGCGTTTGCTGCTTTTTTTCAGTAAGCATGTTTTCGCCCTGCTTGATGGTAATTTATTTATTTGATGGTGTTTCGTCATTCATGGCTCTGACTAACTTCCATAGTTTGTTCCCTTCTGTATCTAAATTGAGGCTTTCTGTTTTGTTTTTCCAGCCGTCTCTTGTTATTTGGTTTAGTGTTCTTTTGTAATTCGCCGTGATGGCCTTGAGGGCGATATTTGCCTCCATAGAATGATCTCTCTCTGCCATGTTTCTAGCATTTGAGACTTCATCCTCACTTTTCTGCAGTTAATGATTCCAATATGGCTTGTAGTTTTTCCTTGCCTCTCTTGGGATGGTTTCGGTGGCTGCTTGCGTTATTGCTTTGCTTAGGCTTTCCACCATAGGTTTGAAATTGTTAAGCAGATGGTATAATATCGAGCTTTTTTTTTTTTTTTTTTTTTTTTTTAAAAAGGGTGAGCACGCATGCGGATTTTGAACCAATACATTAAGTTGCTGTGTTCTCACTCAATCATTGTTGCTTGTCGTATTGAGACTGACTCAGCGAGCTTTTCTTTCAAGTGTTTAGGATGTCCTGGTGCAGATGTATTTCACAGATCATATCAAACATTCAACCACTATTTCTTTTATTGCGTTGGTTCGCCTTTTTCGCATGAAATGTCGCATTGTGTGTGCGTGTTGTCATTCTATTAATAATAAAAAACTTTTATTCAAATACACAATTTAGGATGAGGTAGAAAAATCCGTAATCTTTCAATATTCTTTGTAAAACTTGACAGGAACGGAATAGATTTATATCAAATTTATTCACAATAGTTTATCTGTTCTGTTGTGTTCTGGGTTTGTCCATAGGAAATCGTTATAGTCAGTTGAATAATTCTATTTTTTATTTTGTTTACTAAAGTTTAATCGAGTGTGTTTGTAACAAAGCGTTCATTTCTTTCCAATCTTTTCCTGGTGTATACCAGGGATGTTCAACCTTTTTATACTTGGCGCTCTCTATTATAACTTTCATAAGGGTACATTTTTCTTACCACTAAAAACTAAATTTAAAAAAAATTCGCGATCTTAAACTAAATTTGTTTATTTTGGATATTGTTATTGCTTCACCATCATGTTGTATGTTCTACGCAGAACGTCGCTTCTATCACAGCCGGTCTGAAAGAAACTCGTTTTCTTGCCAAATCTCCAGCCTGTTTTAGAATCATCCCCAAGATTTCCTTGACATCCTTGTGCCATCGCCGTCTTCGTCTGTCTCTTCATCTCTTGCACGACAAGATACTTTGCATTACCGTTCTCTCAAGACCGCTGTATCTTCATTTTTCGGTCCAGGGTA
The DNA here is from genome assembly GCA_036924085.1 of Ariolimax columbianus. Classification (NCBI taxonomy): domain Eukaryota; kingdom Metazoa; phylum Mollusca; class Gastropoda; order Stylommatophora; family Arionidae; genus Ariolimax; species Ariolimax columbianus. Next base: position 52,809,929 of record JAVGWX010000008.1, on the reverse strand, counting down.
TTCTGAGAACCTTTCTATAACATTTCGACTCGAAGAATTCGATTCTCTTCCTTGATGTTCGGTTAACTGTCCATGTTTCGCTGTCGTATGCTGTCACGAGAATAAACGCAGGTTCTCACAATTTTCACTTTTTGTTAGTTTGCTGGTGTTCTACAATAGTTTCATCAGGTTGTGTAGCCTTTGCATTGCAATAATAATAATAATTATAATAATAATAATATGTTGTTAATACAGAATGTAGTTATTCTGCTACCCCACACCTGAAAGCTAAAATCGTCCCCTATGGAGCGCTATCGCCCAGGCTGCAGAGCACTGTGTGTACAGACGGCCGATTACGTCACGATCATCTTGCACTTTCATGAACCAAAAACAACTGGTACAATCTGGTCATTTGAAATGATTGAGTCCATAAAAACACAATCTGGTCATTTAGAATGATGGGGTCCATAAAACACAGCTGGTCATTTAGAATGATGAGGTCCATAAAACACAGCTGGTCATTTAGAATGATGGGGTCCATAAGACACAGCTGGTCATTTAGAATGATGGGGTCCATAAAACACAGCTGGTCATTTAAAATGGTTTTAGTCCACAAACACAATCCGGTCATTTAAAATGGTGGATCGATAAAACAACATCTGATGACGGACACCATATGGAGAAATAGAAAGCATGATAAAAATCAACTTCAGGCACAAACGTCAAAGAATATACCAAATGTAAAACGTTGTATAAACATGTCACTCCTTGAAGAGATCAATAGCCATTGTTCCTAAAGGCCACGCAACCTAAGACAACAAGAAGAGACCAAGAGCCAATATTCCAACAGGTCACGCAACCTAAAACAACAAGAAGAGACCAAGAGCCAATATTCCAACAGGTCATGCAACCTAAAACAACAAGAAGAGACCAAGAGCCAATATTCCAACAGGTCACGCAACCTAAAACAACAAGAAGAGATCAAGAGCCAATATTCCAACAGGTCACGCAACCTAAAACAACAAGAAGAGATCAAGAGCCAATATTCCAACAGGTCACGCAACCTAAAACAACAAGAAGAGACCAAGAGCCAATATTCCAACAGGTCACGCAACCTAAAACAACAAGAAGAGACCAAGAGCCAATATTCCAACAAGTCACGCAACCTAAAACAACAAGAAGAGACCAAGAGCCAATATTCCAACAGGTCACGCAACCTAAAACAACAAGAAGAGACCAAGAGCCAATATTCCAACAGGTCACGCAACCTAAAACAACAAGAAGAGACCAAGAGCCAATATTCCAACAGGCCACGCAACCTAAAACAACATATTCTCTGATTACTAAATTTGAGGAACATCTCCAGAACAACCTTCAAATCTGAAAACAGAAGACGGAGACCATTAGCTGTTTATATAAACACACAAAAATATACTTATAGCTGCTGGAATAGAAGAGAAAAGGCATGGCAGTAAATGAGGTATCGAAGATCGCTTGGCTTGGCTTCGTTCGTTCTAAATCTCTCGCTACCAAACACTGAAAGGGCTTAGGTAGCAGAATGTAGTCCAGAGAACGGAATGCATTGTGTCGTAGTTTACAGCTTGACTCCGATATTTGCACCTTTCGATCCAACACATCCGACTTCAGCAAGCATTTTTTTAGTACCTGGTTAGCATTCCCTCTTCGATCCCTTCTCTTTAGCCAGTCTGCCCTGCTGCAGCCTGTTATCCATGATTACCGCGTGGAGATGTAGAAGGGTCTTGGAAGCTTTGGTTCGCTGGCCCTGACGCTAGCAGTCAGCTAGACTGTAGCATGGTAGACAAGAATTAACTACAAAAATATTAATTCTCAGAAATATCTTTCTACTTTCGTTTCTCGTCATCCTCAGATACGCCGGAAGATCACATACTTTTTGTTCTGAATGACTAATACGTTACAGAATCTGAGCCTGCTAGGAAGGTCTCTTCCTCATCTGCCCCACGACTAGTGAGAAGATTGGTTTGTCATGACCCCTATCAAACTTTACTTGAAGTGTTATCCAGCGTGTGTGTATGTATGTATGTGTGTGTGTGTGTGTGGGTGGGCGGGTGTGTGTGGGGGTGGGTTTTTGTGTGTGGGTGGGTGGATGTGGGTGTGTGTGTGTGGGTGGATGAGTGTGTGAGGGTGGGTGTATGTGTGTGTGTGTGTAGACATATATACGTACATATATACGCTCGTATATATTTACTTAAAATCCTAGCAATCAAACAAGGATGTTGTTAATGTATGATGCCAGGTAGTCAACGGCTTTCCGTAGTAGACATTTTAAACTTCCTGCGGCATACTAGGCCTGGGAGAAGGTACAAATAATGTTGGTAGATTTTAAACTAGAATATTAACATTTTATCCGTGCAGCAGCCGTTAAGCCTGCTCTTGTATATTTCAAACTTCAAAGAGATTTTTAACGTGCTCGATAATGTCCACGAGAGTCCGATCTCACTACACAGAGATCAGGGGTCCGATCTCATTACCAATAGATCTGGAAATTGTTACCAGATGAGCCTAGTTAAATCCATCTTGATTCAATCCCCGCGACCACCAGCACCCATGGTGAGTTAACGAAAGATCTTCTGAGTCCAGGTAAGATGCATATTGTTAAACACGACTAGTATGTATAAAAAATTCGATACATATCTTTCCTGTGGGCTATAGTAGTTGCTACTTGCAGGTGTTATCGCTAAACATATTTATCAAATCAGATACATAAATATGTGGACAAGACACACCGCAGTGCGTTAACTCTAAGTATATCGACACCCACTGAGAAACATAAAAACAAACTAATTTTCTTAAAACCAATTGCAAGATTAAAGGTTCTGACGTGCGTTGATCCAACGCAGATGTCACATGACATAAAGACTTGGCATGGATTTCTTGAAGATTTATGCTTCATATGATATGTAAAGATTTGCATTGATTGATTGTTGGGTAAAGTTTATGACTACCAAAGAATCCGGAGAATGGCTGATATTTACGTGAGGAAGTTAAATGTGGTTATTTGTAAATGAACCAGACATGAAACATCAACAACATAGATAGGTGGTGAACAATACGATAGCACCAAACACGGGGATTCAGTTGAAACAGTTGAAACAGATAGCACACTCCCTCACATAAATAAAAACTGACACAATAAATATGATCTCGATTGGAACCCACTGGAGAAGAGAGCGAGGGGGCTAAAGAACATCTCGTCAAGCCAATCGTCGTATGAAAAAGTCGATCGAAAAATTGCAATTGATGGTGTGTCCTTTGTATATCTTTGTTAGAGGGGCGACTAGAAGGTCTAGGAGGTCACGGGATGAACAGAACTAAACCATTCTTGATGATGTAACTTACGTTGTATTTGGGTTATAGCGAGGAAGTAGTTGCGCTGGTTATCATCTTCACACCTTGGTCCCGAACTGCCTTGAGCCAGTGGCAATATGAACAGTCAAGACGACTGGAAGTAATACAGAAGTACGGCATTCAATATATAGTGGATCCATATTACAGTTTGCAAAACCAGCGAAGATCCACATCTCTTTGTAAACATAAAGAAAACAAAAATAATGACCATAGCCAAAACAAGAAGTCAACATTATTCAAATTCGGGGGTTGGGAACAAGTCACGAACTTCGAAACACTTAGGTCCAGACTTGACAACAATGGCGACTGTTCAAGGGCGACCAGAAGGAGATTGGTTTCTTTCGTGTTTAAAAAAAAAAAAATTAGAGCAATAAACATATCCAATTGGAGAAAAAAGTGTCATGAAGCTATACAGATATGTGTGTCTTAATTCACACCAAACACTTGAGTTACTTGAGTATCATCATACGTCGCGGGACATTCCATTTCGGGTTAACGGGAGGACAGGTCAATACGTTTTCATTTTAAATAAATAAGTAAAGACTTAGATAACGATAGAAGTGTGGAAAAGATGTATTATATTCAGTCGTGCGAAAGGTTATGGTTAGTGTTAGACTTAGGATTATAATGAGGGTTAGGGTTATGGTTAGCGTTAGGTTTAGGATAGGGTTACAGTCTCTATTACCGTTAGCGTTAGGTTTAGGGCTAGGGTTAAGGCTAGATAACATGTTTGTTATTACATTGTCTGACAGCATGGATAATGCCATGCTGCTGTAGAAACCGGATGATACTCGCATTATCAAGAACCAACGTTGTCAGATTCAAGAACTCATTGCTTAAGCCAGGAAGAACAAACTAGCAGAAATTCTCGTCTATTCTCGTAGATTGTTTGACACCTCCGACAGTTAAAAAATTGACTATTCTGTGACGCCACTACCTCAAAATATAATTCGGTGCTAAAAATATATATTTCTTTTGTTTGTGGTAAATTAAGACGCAAGTACCGATATACATGCTCTGGTATAAGCACAAAGGCGTGTGAATGAAACCTCTAGAAAAGAACAACATAAAGATCGGTGATCGTATACCTTCGCTTTCCTCTATCATTTGCTTATATAAAATTAGGTCGCATCATTCTTCTCGAATGGTCGTAACTTACTGTTGAGAATCAACGTAGAAAATGAGAAAGTTCACAAAACAGAGGCCCAGATCTTCGTTGTCTGCTGGCATTGCTGATCATTTATCAACAGACTCCGGTTGAAGTCAGTGATTTCGTATTGCGGGCACATTTCTTACAACCCTTACAGGCTACAAGGCATTGTTGTGATGGCGCTAGCTAACAACCACAATTGGATTACCATCATTACCATTAAAATCTAGCTGAACAAAAATGGATCAAGGATTCTCTATAAACTGCTAGTCGCAAATACAAATGTAGTGCTGTACGTATACTCCGCCAATTGGAGTGATAGTTTAATACACACATGTATTCCTCTCCGACTTTTATGTTTTCCATCTCGCATGAGGATTTCACTGCGAGATACATAATGCATTTGACGTGCCTCGTGGTAGATATTGGTGTCCTTGACAGGAATGTTTGTATCTTCTTCTTCTTCTTCTTCTTCTTCTTTTTCTCGTATACCTTCTTCGTCGTCTTGTTCTTTTTTTATTCTTTTTCTACTTCTTCCCTCCTTCTTTGTTCATCCTGAAATACACATTTCTGTACAACGTGTTTTAATTTACAGCGAGGTTCCGATATCTGCGTCTTGCGACCAGCACATCCAATTCTAGTACGACGTTTTCGGGATTATGCTTGCATTCCCCCTTCGATCTCTATTCTCGGATGCATCCTGTTTCAGGGGCCGCAACCCAGAGGTGGATTTGGGTCTTGTATAGCGCTGGTTCGCTGACTGACCCAGACAGAAGCAATCATCTAGGAGTTGTTGATTGGTGCCATTTCGTTCACTGCGTCTTCGGTCCCAATGGTTCCAGCCACATATAAGTGAATCGATGCAAAACACAGGTATGGTCTTTTCACTTGAAGAACAGAGAAGCAAGAACGCAACTTCACATTAAATGGTACGGACAGATACTTAAACATAACGATACACCCAAGTACTTAGGTCTTTTAATAGGCCTCATATTATCTTACAAGGCATACATTGCGGTAAAACAAAAAGTCGATGCAAGAAACAATATAATCCGCAAGCTGACAAACTCTGCATCGGGAGCATCTCCAACCGTGCTCCTGGCATCAGCTCTTGTACTGTCACTCAGCGTCAGAGTATGCGGCACCAGTATGGGACACATCTACACACACGAAACTGGTCGATGTGACAGTAAATGAGGCGTGCCGCAATTGTAACAGGATATCTTAACCCGATGCCAACCGAAAAGGTCTACACAAATGCTGGTATTGCACTTGTGGATATTAGAAGACATATCGCATCTGAAATTGAAAGACAAAGCAGTCTTATGACCAGATATACCCTATTTTTGGACATACACCAGAAATAATTGGACTGAAATCAAGAACATGTTTGCTGCGGACTGTACAACCATAAGAACAGAATTCGAGAGAAACCGCAAAGACAAGTGGTGCTAAAAGCACTGTTGGTTGAAGATTAAAGAACAACTTGCACTAAGGCATGACTTGCCATACACTACGTGGTGATCTCTGAACAGGCTAAGAACAGGTGTGCCCAGATGTGGGTATAGCCTTAAAAAGTGGAGATATGCAGTCGATGAATACTGCGATTAACGGGCCGTCCAATGCCCGGAACACCTGATTATATGTACCAGTCTGCAATAATACTGTACATCACAGGACCTGATGAAAAAATGGAAGAGCATTGATGGTGTCCAGTTTTTGGGCGTGGGCACAAATTATGTGAGGTTGCTGGACACCGAAAGCAAACAGGGTTGAAGCCAGACAAATACATTGGCTTCTGAATGTATATGAGGGGGGGGGGAGGAGATAGAGGGGAAGGAATTCAGTGGTCTCGTGGTAAGGTGTTCGTCTCGGATGCTGGAGGTCGCGTTTTAAATCCTGCATGGTTAGCAGAACGGCATAGATGGCGCCAGACAAGCACCGTGCTGTAATTTACTCTTCCATCACCATCAGTCCCAAAAATAGGAGATCGTATACTCCAGGGGCTAACAGATGCTGGGATTGAATTGGTAAGTCACCAACGGATATTCGTATGCCAAACAAAATATGAAACAAATGAGGTCACACCTCCCCACACCGTGTAACCACATAAGTGGACTAAAGATAGACAGTGTCAGACATACATGTAGGCAGTCAGGTAGTTAGGCAGGCAGGCAGATAGATATATAGATAGATAGATTGATATATATATATAGATAGATAGATAGACAGATAGATAGACATAAAGATAGCTAGATAGATAGATGTGTTAACACCACCAAGACATTTTTTTTTCTTGTTTCTATCAGTCAACTTTTTAACATCAGACAGTTAGGAAGTCTCGCTCTTCTGTTTACATATGTGTCGCATATGTAAACCATCTATCTCTTTATCTGTATATGGATAGTTACTAAAAGCCAGATAAGTGGCAACTATATCGTACGCAATCAAGAAGAGCCAGCACGTGCCTAAATGCACCTGTCTGCGTCAGCTGTGACTGTTGAGGTGTAATTGTTTGTGGGGTGATGTGGATAACCTTATAGTACCTGTCCGACCTAACAGTATAGTTTAGTTACATGTACCATTGTGTTTGCTGAGACGGGATACCCAATAATGTAATGCGACATAGAAGACAGCGTGGAAATCAGCACGTACATTCGTTTACTTCATATATATCTTCCACGGTTATCGCGAGGAAGACTTGTACTAGATCGAGTATTTTTAACGTGAACATTTCGAAAAGTGCAAAATGGAGTACGTGATCTGAAACTTAACTTAACGTTTTATACTGGTTTGTCTATAGGAGTGGCTAGATCAGTGGGCCACATTCCAGACAATCTCTCATGTAGCATGTCCTTTGTAGAACGTCGCTCCCATCACAGTCTGTCTGAAAGAAACTCGTTCCCTTGCCAAAACTCCAGCTTCCGCCACTGTCATACCCAGGCACTCCTCGATATCTTGGTGCCATCGTCTTCCTGGTCTACCCCTTCCTCTTTTGCCTGGCACCATACCTTTCATCACCGTCCTCTCAAGACCGTTGTGTCTCTTGATGTGACCAATTCCAGACAGGCCGAGTATATTTGGAAAACCAAGCAAAACCAGACCCCCCATCACCCAGCCAAGAAACTGAAACGAAGACACCATAGTTTGATCTTCAAGCTGAGAACAGACGATGTGCCTCTTAACAATCATCTTAATATATTAGACCCACTATGTGAACCAAACTGCAGATTCTGCCATGACCACGAGGATCCAGTCCAGCACCTCCTGACTTTGTGACCAAGGCTGGCTGATCTGCGGGACCTGCTGTTATCTCTACACCCCACCATTCTCAACACACTCTACACATCACTACAACGATTTAGGAGGAATGTGCTTTTTGTTCGGGAGGCATTGGGCTGCCAAGAGCTGCCAGCTCACAGCTAAAGTGGAGGCATTGGGTTGCCAAGAGCTGCCAGCTCACAGCTAAAGTGGAGGCATTCGGTTGCCAAGAGCTGCAAGCTCACAGCTACAGTGGAGGCATTGGGTTGCCAAGAGCTGCAAGCTCACAGCTACAGTGGAGGCATTGGGTTGCCAAGAGCTGCAAGCTCACAGCTACAGTGGAGGCATTGGGTTGCCAAGAGCTGCCAGCTCACAGCTAAAGTGGAGGTATTGGGTTGCCAAGAGCTGCAAGCTCACAGCTAAAGGGGAGGCATTGGGCTGCCATAAGCTGCCAGCTCAGCTAAAGGGATTCATCATCATACTGGTTTAGGGACGATGTAGCTAAAGTCTGGTCAAGCAAAACACAGTGATCAGACAATGTTATTTAGGCTCTGGAGAAATATACTCGCCAAGCCCCTCACCTGACCTTCTAGTTGGTCGTCCTGGAAACGGACTGTTGTCGAGTACAACAGTATGGCTAACAAAGTAAGGGTCATTGTGATCCCCGTAGTAGTGAGTGACACGCAGATGAAGCCTAGCATAGCACAACCGCTTGGAGGACCGTGGTCCACTTCATCAGCAGGCTCGAGATGTCAGGAAAGCTACTACATTCTTCCACAAATGCTGGCCTTTTCAGGGCGCACAAAAGGGTTACCAACAAATGATGTACATTAGCAACCAAACAACCAACCAACCAACCAACTAAACAACGAACCAACCAACCATACTGGTTTAAAAGACTCTACAGAGTATGTATACATCAGTTTTTTGGAGGGTTGTTAACCCATGTCTATATTAATAGACTAAAACACTAGAGCAAAGAAGACCAGCAGCCTGTTAAACACCATCTATGATGCTATTAACAAACCACCTAACCATTGCAGGTGTTATGTTATGCCACACAGTTAGTCGCCTCTTACGACACGCTCTTTGTGGGGCAGTGGTGCTATTCTTGTCTTTGTCAACCACAAAGACCCCGGCGGAGCACTTAGAGAAAACATTGTTCTGGTCTCGCTTTAGTGGTTCAGCGAGAAGTTACTTTTCTACAGAAGACCAGTCCAGTCTGTCATTTGCAATAAGTCAACAAACAATTCCATTGCTGGAAGCTTCGTGGCTGTGGGTTGACAGATGAGGTGATAGTCCCAGGTCCTCATACCAAGTTCAGACTCTCACCTTGACAAACTCCAGTGGAAAACGTAGAAGTCAGCCTCACACCTGGGCCTGCAAATTGTCTGTGCGAAGACTATGAGAAAGTCTCTGACAACGGCCCGTCTGTGGCAGGAGTCACTGCAGCGGAAATCTCGTTAATTCCAGCGAGAGCTTCATCTTTATAGTTGGCACTATCAGGTAGGTCCTATTAGGTGGGTCCTGTCAGGTGGGTCATATCAGGTGGGTCCCATTAGTTGGGTCCTATTAGGTGGGTCATATTAGGTGGGTTCTATTAGGTGGGTCCTGTCAGGTGGGTCATATCAGGTGGGTCCCATTAGTTGGATCCTATTAGGTGGGTTCTATTAGGTGGGTCCTATTAGGTGGGTTATATTAAGGGGGGGGGTGATATTTGGTGGGTCATATTAGGTGGGTCTTATTAGGTGGGTCATATTTGGTGGGTGCTATTAGACGGGTTCTTTTATGTGGGTTCTATTAGGTGGGTGATATTTGGTAGGTCATATAAGGTGGGTCCTATTATTTGGGTTCTATTAGGTGGGTCATATTAGGTGGGTTCTATTAGGTGGGTTCTATGAGGTGGTTTCTATTAGGTGGGTGATATTATGGGAAGGTGTGATATTTGGTGGGTCATATTAGGTTGGTCATATTTGGTAGGTTTTATTAGGTGGGTCATATTAGGTGGGTCATATTAGGTGGGTCATATTAGGTGGGCCCTATTAGGTGAGTGATGTTGAGGGGGTTGGGGGGGGGGGGGTGATATTTGGTTGGTCATATTAGGTTCGTCATATTTGATAGGTTCTATTAAGTGGGGCCGACTAGGTGGGTCATATTTGGTGGGTTCTATTAGGTGGGTTCTATTAGGTGGGTCCTTTTAGACGGGTTCTATTAGGTGGTTCATACTAAGTGGGTTCTATTAGGTGGGTCATATTAGGTGGATTCCATTAGGTGGGTTCTATTAGTTGGGTTCTATTAGGTGGGTCCTTTTAGATTGGTTCTTTAAGGTGGGTTCTATTAGGTGGGTCATGTTAGGTGGGTCCTTTTAGACGGATTCTACTAGGTGGGTTCTATTATTTAACACTATTAAGTGGCACTATTTTGTGGATCGTTTTAAGTGACACCATTCGGTTGGACCAACCTCGATTATGCACTGACCACGATCGATGGCAGTTCCCCGGGCCGCACCCAGGACAGATGGAGGTCAAGCTATATGTAAAGAATAGCCACATAAATGAGTCGACATGTACAGATGGCACACCAACTGATGTATTTCATACTTGTGAGAAAACGGAGTTGATTTTGCTAGAGTGCTTGAAGAAACACGTGTTTTAGATTACTTCTTATTATTTTACTTAGCGTTCGTTCTGGAAATGACGTTTCAGCCGAGACGTTGAGTTGCAGGTTACAGCTATGCTACAATATCTGGGCCTTTCGGCCCTACCCATCTAATTTCAGCTTCCATAATCAGACAATAATCTACATTGACACCAATCTAGCAAGAAAAGGAGAATAAACAGATGTGTGACGTATATAGTTATAGCTACTAAATGATACTGGAGAAATATATGGGAAATTCCTTGAACGGGATCAAGATGCTGATTATTGCGTGATCTGCCGCGGTCAGGGACCCATAGCTAACTGCTTGCGTCAGGGCCAGAGACCCAAAGCTACCAAGACGCTTCTACACCTCTATGCGGTGATCCTGGATTTCAGACTGCAACAGAATTGGCTAAGGAGAATTGATCAAAGGATGAAGGCTAACCCTGAACTCAAAAATGCCTGATGAAGTCGAATGTGTAAGACCGAAAGGTGCAAATATCGCAGTCAAGCTGTAAACTACGGCACAACGCATTCCGTTCTCCGGATAACATATTGCTACTTGCAAAGCCCTTTTCGTGGCTTGGTAGCGATAGATAAACAACGAAGAAGAAGAATAGAAGAAGAGGAAGAAGAAGAAGATCAAGAAAAAGAAGAAAATCAAGAAGAAGAAGAAGATGATGAAATTACTTGAACGAAGAAAATGAACAATTGTTAAACCTCAACCACAGCTATGCAACGCTGAATTTTGATTCCTTAGAGGTATGAGCTGCACTGATGCCTTATTCAACTGAAAACAGTTAAACTGAAAAAAACAACAATAACAGATTGTGAAAAACAGTATCAAATTTGAACAATCTTAATTTGGATTTATGACAACAGAAATCAGCTAAATTACCCAATTTGAAAAATAATCAAATTAAATGAATGAACTAATGTTTGCTGACAAAGCAGGGCCCAACTGCACGAAGATGAAACTCGATTACAAGATGACCTGACAGCGCTTGCCGCAGCCTGTGGAGAAAATCATGTGCGAATTAGCGTGTCGGAGACAGAGCTAATGAGGATTGGTAGAACAACTGGTCCACTCAACGTAAGTGACATATCTCTTAACCGGGCCCCTGAGTTCAAGTATCCGGACACTATTTTTACAGTGGATGGTAGACTTGATAGAATAATCTAGACAATATGTCAGATAACATCTGTTGTGATTTATCAAGTGTCTCCGCTACTGAAGCATCCATGCGTCAGCTTTGCGACAGTACAACAGTTGGTACACATTATAATTGTTTCTGATATCAGTTCCAAATCTGGTCTTTGTCCAAGGAGCGTGAGATAAGAATTTCTACATGTGAAATAAAGTGTTTGGGAAAGTCATCGGGGTTTCCAGGAGAGACACGTTGCCAAAATGATGATATTCGAAATATTGGTGGAACTATGCCGTTTGTCAAGGACATTTTCGCCCATGAAATAAGATGCTTCCGTCGTTTCATCAGAATTCATATCGATCAATTTCTTTAACTTTAACTTTCTACTTAATATCTGGCTGCAGGGCACGATGGAATTTGGGTTGGAGATATAAGAACGAAACTGAATCGACACGAGCTTAAGACTCCTGACAACGCATAGCACTGAAGAGACGACTTATGCTTCCCTTGTCGCTTAAAGGGACAAGTGCATGGAGAACTAGCTAACATTTTTAAACAGTGTCAATAAATAGTGTAGATATGCTGATCATACAATTATGATGCCTGAAAGTGAACAAGAGCTACATGAACTTGTGAGCCAATGAACCAATATTAAGTAACAATTGTGTATGTGGACATTGACACAGTGAAAACAAACGATATGAAAATTGGCAAGACAGACAATAAATCAGCTTTCCAGATAAGAGTAAACGATAATGTATTAGAGCAGGTCGAGTACTTTTCCTATCTTAGAAATATACCTGTAATAATAGGATGATTGAAGATGCGAAACACAAAACCAAGAAGATAATATGAATAACAAATGATGAATTTTCTAACACGAGACAAAAATTGACATGGAAAAAAACAACTAAAAAGTAAAAATTGAGAATAATCCGAATTTATCCATGCTCATCATTACTATTTGGCTTTAAAATATGGTCTGAAAAAACTATTTGGTAAAAACCTATCGCTGAAGAGTTTATTGTCATTTCTTATGTCCACTTGCAGGATTGATAGGGTTTGAAATAAAGATCGCTTGTCCCTGCAATACATATTAGCTTTTTGTTTCACTTCACGTGAAACCATCAACACATGGATCAACAAAATGAAGCCCATGGTAGAAAGCCTAAGCATAGCAATAATGCAAGCTGCCACTGAAACCATCCCAAGAAGGGCAAGGACAAATTATAACCCCTATTGGAATGATGATTTGCAGAAAGCGGAAGATTCAGTCACAAATGCTAGGAACATGGCAGAGCAAGAACAATCCATGGAGGCAAATATCGCCCCCAAAGCCACCACGGCAAAATACAAATACACTCTAAACCAAATAGCAAAGGAAAGCTGGAAAAACAAAACAGAAAGCCTCAATCTAGACAAAGAAGGGAACAAACTATGGAAGCTAGTCAGAGCCATGAATGACGAAACTCCAGCAAACAAACAAATTACCATCAAGCAGGGCGAAAACTTGCTCACTGGAAAAAAAGCAGCAAACGCCTTTGTTGAACATTATTCCAGAGCAAACCACATTGAGGTCCCTGCAGACAGGCATACATCCATTAGTGAAGAGCAAAAGGGGCACGACAACATCAATATGGCACCAGAAGAGCATATGATGGCAAAATTAACAATGATTGAAATGGAAGAGGCTATGAGAACATTAAAGAAAAGGAAATCTTCCGGAAAAGACTGGATAACCAACGAAATGCTGATGGGGCTGGGCCAAATAGCAAAGAGGAAACTACTATCAGTCCTCAACCAAAGTTGAAAAAGAGGTATTGTACCCCAGGCATGGAAAGACGCAGTACTTGTACCAGTACCAAAGAAAGGAAAAGACAAAACAGATCTAAATGGATACAGGCCTATCAGTCTACTGAGCTGAGTAGACAAACTGATGGAACGTATGATAAACACCAGACTGATGTGGCATCTGGAAGAAAAACGAATTCTAATTCCACAGCAAGCCGGCTTTAGACAGCCCAGATCCACTGAGGATCAGGTCATTCTCAAAGCCCAGGAAATGGAAGATGCCTATCAGGAACAGAAACACACAGTAGCGGTCTGGGTGGACCTGGAAAAGGCATTTGACAAAGTCTGAAAAGAGGGGCTTAGAGTCAAGCTAATAAGAAGTGAAGTTTGTGGGAAAAAGTACAAATGGATCAGTCACTACCTCAAAAACAGAACGGCCAGAGTTCAAGTGCAAGGGCAGATGAGCAAGAAGGTGAAACTTGAGCAGGGAGTACCCCAAGGGGGAGTACTGTCACCCACACTCTTCCTGGTGTATATAAATGACATTACAGAAAATATACCAAGAAGAGTCCATAGGTCAATGTTTGCAGACGATCTGGCAATGTGGACCTCTGAAAAGAATCTCACCATAGCAAGAAATCGGATGCAGCAGGCCCTAACATCGCTGGAAGAGTGGGCGAACTCATGGCTGGTCAAAATAAACGAGGAAAAAACGACATGTACAATATTCTCGCTATCAATCAAACCCCAAAACACAAAATTAAGTCTAAACGGCAAATATCTGCAGCCAAACGACAACCCAAACTACCTGGGAGTCACATTTGATCGGCGCATGACATGGAACAGTCAGATCGAGAGAAACCGAATGAGATCCAGAGAAAGAATGGCAATCATGAGGAAACTTGCTGACACAAGCTGGGGAGCAGACGAAAGTATACTTAAGAAACTGTACAATGGAAGAGTGAGACCAGTTCTCGAGTATGGCATTGCGGCATGGACAACAGCAGCAAAGGCGAACTTCGATAAAATTAGCAAACTCCAAAACCAAGGAGGCATGAAATCAACGCCAATTGTAGAACTTGAAAAGATTACAAAACTGCAATCCATGACCGACAGAAGAGACTGCAGAGCCCAGCAGCAATAAGAGAAACTCAGAAGACTGACTGACCATCCAATGCACAAGAGACTAAACAATTTCGGAAATGGGAAACTAAAGCGGAGAAACTTTGCAGAAATAGCCAAAGCAAAGATGCACGAAGACCCAAAGAACGCACTAACACCAAAGCCCATCCCTACTGTACGAAAACCTACCTGGAGGCAGCATATATTTCCAGAGGTGGTAGAAAATATACCAGGTATTGGAAACAAAAACTGCCAGACTGAAAAAGAAAGAAGAGATACTACCCTGAGTTACATAACGGAAAACTACCCAAGCATGGACTGGACCCATGCATACACCGACAAACACAACACAGATCGGAGGGGCAGGAGCATTTCTGAACCTACCAAATGGCAGAAAAATAACACTGTCATTCGCTACTGGAAAATACACAAGCAATTTCAGAGCGGAGGCAGAGGCACTGAGGGCGGCAGTGGAATAAATTGTGACAGGTAAAAGGAATGAAAGCCACATAGTCCTGCTTACAGATGATCTGGCCGTAGTCACAGCACTAAAAAGCCCGAACAATACTGAACTTAATGATTTAAGAGCAGTACTCTGTAAACTATGCCAGCAAAAAGGGTAGGGGTACAGTGGGTTCCATCTCACTGCAACATCCAAGGCAACGAGGAGGCAGACAGACTGGCAAAATAAGGTGCAAAACTACCACAATCAGATACTAGTATGACATACGAAGAGTCAAAACGGCTTATTAGAGCTAGATACATGACCAAATGGGAAACCGAATATACTGGCTACACCAAAAATGATGCCTATTACCAGTTGAACAGAAGAGAGCAGGTCGTGGTCTTCAGACTTCGCACTGGCCACAATAGACTCAGGTACCACCTATTCAACAAATTGAAGATAGGTGGCACCGACGAATGCCCGTGTGGTACCGGGAAAATGACGGCTGAGCATTTGCTGCAAAACTGCCCGACATACGAGGATCAGAGAGAGCAGATGTGGTCATCACCAGTAGCAACACTAGACAAGCTCTATGGCAGTGTCGACAGCCTCAGGATGACCCCTGGCTTTTTCGAAAAAATAATTGTTACTGTCTGACTGCGTACGATGAAGAAGAAGAAGAAGAAGAAGAAGAAGAAGAAGAAGTTTCACTTCAGTACAGAAAAACCAATACCTTTCGATGGATTTGTAACGGGCAACCGTGTAGTCAGTCAAAAGGCGGATATGCCAAAAGGAACATGGACAAAGGTGAATATTTGGATAGAAGAATTGGTTTTGAAAATGGGGATATATATATATATATATATATATATATATATATATATATATATATATAATATATATATATATATATATATGTATATATAAATATATATATAGATATATACATATATATATATATACATGAGGTATTATAATAAACTTTCCACTTCAGGATGAGCGAAACAAGGCACTTCCCAGAAAATTGCCGTGCACTTTAGTCTTTCTATATATATTCACCCTGTAAGCCGATAACTTATCTTATCTATTCTTCACTTTTCTGATGCCCTGTTTGTAGAGCTTCTCCGACTGGACCCTCCAGTTCAGTAATCAAGTTGTGATAGAAAAAACATGCGGGTATGAAATGATGTATCATCTACCATATCCACTGCACCTAGTGATTTCTTTCTGTTCCAAAACATGAAGAGTTAACTTCCTGTCCGCGACGCAACACGGTAATCACTATATATATATTTACTCAGAACTGAATGAAAAATGAACTGAAAGATATGAAGAAATAGGAATGATGAGACACGTCGTTGTGTACACAAACAGAAAGGGAATTGATATGTACACAAACGGAAACGGAATATGTGTGCACAGGCAGTATAAATATGCATGTGTGTACAGTTGAACATAATTGTAATATGTGTGTGTACAGGTGAACATAATTGTAATATGTGTGTGTACAGGTGAACATAATTGGAATATGTGTGTTCAGGCGAACACAAATGATGTATGTGTGTACATAAACAAAGATACGGTGTACATATCAGTATTCCAGATAAGGGTGGGGGCGGGGCAAGGTCAGGGTCAGATGAAACATACTGACTCAGACTGTGCCTCACTTCCCCTTTCGGGCTACTGGAAACAGGCTGTGTCACAGCAGCCTGGCCAACAGGTGGGGATCGACAGTGTACGACACATCTTTATGATATTACAGAGGTGTCTTCGCCTTGCACTACAGCCAGGAGTCAACATTTTCAAGCAGGCTTCAGGATCTTAGAAGAGTAGCTGTGACGCCTTACCAAAGAGTTATCTTAGCAGATCAAGTGTAATTTTGAACTACAACGTCGATAAGTAGAGAATGGGCGACAGTCGTTAAGTCAATATTAACTAGTAGAGAGTGGGCGTCAGTCGTTAAGTCAATATTAACTAGTAGAGAGTGGGCGACAGTCGTGAAGTCAATATTAACTAGTAGAGAGTGGGCGACAGTCGTAAAGTCAATATTAACTAGTAGAGAGTAGGCGACAGTCGTAAAGCCAATATTAACTAGTAGAGAGTGGGCAACAGTCATTAAGTCAATATTAACTAGTAGAGAGTGGGCAACAGTCGTTTAGTCAATATTAACTAGTAGAGAGTGGGCAACAGTCGTAAAGTCAATATTAACTAGTAGAGATTGTGCGACAGTCGTAAAGTCAATATTAACTAGTAGAGAGTGGGCAACAGTCGTAAGTCAATATTAACTAGTAGAGAGTGGGCAACAGTCGTAAGTCAATATTAACTAGTAGAAAGTGGGCGACAGTCGTAAAGTCAATTTTAAGTAGTAGAGATTGGGCGACAGTCGTGAAGTCAATATTAACTAGTAGAGAGTGTGCAACAGTCGTAAGTCAATATTAACTAGTAGAGAGTGGGCAACAGTCGTAAGTCAATAGTAACTAGTAGAGAGTGGACAACAAACATAAAGTAAATTTTAACGAGCAGAGATTGGGCAACAAACGTAAACTAATATTAACGAGTAGAAAGTGGGCGACAGACGTAAACCAATATTAACTAGTAGAGAGTGGGCAGTAAACAATGTTTCACAACAGGATAACCTGAAATATCCGGATCATGAACTAACTAACTTGATCCGCTCAATGAACGCATCTGATTAATGGAATATTAATAAATGTCTACCACGCAGATCCATTAATGTGTGGGAGTAGCATGCGCTTAGACTAATTAGGAGTGTACATAATTAACAAGCTACATTTAATATTTGTTAGTGGTCCGTCTCCTATGACGTCACACGGGGACAGAAAAAAAAGCGTGGTGAATGAGTCTGAAAGCAGCCCGCGACTCATAGTTTACATCGAGGTCAGTGAACCAGGACTGACCAAAACATTTTCCTACCCAAGCGGTGGTCATGGAAACTGACTGCACTATTGTAGTCTGGCAATGTTGTTGTTGAATGCCTACAATAAGCACGTGCAGAATAGCAAATATGGCGTCTTAACTGGCTGCGGGTCTACATTGCTCCACTGTTTTTGTTTATTATGCATGCCGCCAGAGCACGGATTTGCCTGGAATTCACACTAGCCGACGACTTACACTTGTATTCACGGAAACGTGGTTTTGTTTTCCGCTTGACTGGTTAATTCGTTCGTTTTGTTGTTGTCATTTCTTAAGTCCGATTATCCTGGTCAGGTCATCGGCTATATGAATGGCACTTCGCTTAAACCTGTGTCGTATTTCACGGATTAGTTCACACATCTAAACTTCACGACATTGGCGTGTGAGAAATTTAGACACTACTATAAGGAACTGAACACAGCCGGGGAGAGATGCCAGACTCAGTCACACGCTGAGTGATGTCCCTCCGACCTCGGGAGTTTATGGAAAAGGAACGACACACAACGTTAGGTGTCATCCTCCCTTCCGCTATCTTGAAGGTACCTGTTTACGGGAAAGGCTTCGGGAATAAACCCTGAGGAAAAATCTGGATCCTATGCTATCTCAAGTCGTCTCGATACATATCTTGCCAATGGCCAAAGGTAACTCGACCGGCAATCTAGTTAGCCAGACTCATGAAACAGCCTATTTCCAGGAAAAACTGCGGGGAAGTGTGGCGGATGTCTTTGTTATAGTCCGTTTGACAATGGTCAATAACCCTTACAACGATGAAGATCATGGTTTGCACGTGGTCTTGTCTTTCCAATGTCCCAATGACTTTAAAGTTCACATTTCGTCAGGTACTGCTATTTTTTTTAAGCAGCTTTGATCTTTTCAGCAGAGGATTTATTTTGTCTCTGCAGAAAATAATTTACTATAAATTTTTTTTTAAAATGTTTGACTTTATGCAAAGGCGTCTCTTCAATGCGAATGCAATTTTCTGCATTATGTACCACATAATGTCCTTTTTACTGTAGCTCATGTCTTGTAGGTACTGTAAGAAATAACTGCGCATTTCGAAGAAAGAATGTGTAAAGATGTACAAGCACATGATATATAAAACATAGAAAGTGCATACTTCAGATGGATTGGTCCAGTTTTATAAACTGATGCTAGAGAAAACCAATAAATGGTTATAATTCAGTTCTGAGATCCATCTTCTAACTGATTGTGGCGGCCCTGAAAAGGACCGTTTTGCTAAGGTGATAAAAACTTATATTTCTCCGAAAACAAATAAGTAATTTAATTTCTCACTTAATCAGATTCACACGATTCCAACAAATTGACCGCTGCTCTCGGCTGAACGAACGTTAGTCCATCTTTTTTCCAACCGCCTTCTTCCTCTTTTAGGACGTGGTCCTCACATTTAGCCCAATAATATTTGACTGTTTGAGAAGTCGGCATTTGTCAGTTCTTTCATATCGCATAGTTCTACCCAAACATGGACTGGACCCATGCATACACCGACGGTTCTGTAACAAACACAACACAGAATGGAAGGGGAGCGGTATTCCTGAGCCTAACAAATGGTAGAAAAATAACACTGTCAGTGTTTGCATGTGGGTTCCATCCAACTGAAACATCCAAGGCAACGAGGAGGCAGACAGACTGGCAAAAGAGGTGCAAGACACCACAACCAGATTCTAGTGTGACCTACGAAGAGTCAAAACGGCTTATTAGAGCTAGATACATGACCAAATGGGAAACAGAACATACTGGCTACACAAAAAATGATGCCTACTACCAGTTGAAGAGAAGAGAGCAGGTCGTGGTATTCAGACTCCGCACAGGCCACAACAGACTGAGGTACCATCTATTCAATAAACTGAAGATAGGTGGCACTGACGAATGCACCTGTGGTACAGGGAAAATTACCGCTGAACATCTGCTGCAAATTTGCCCGACATAGGAGGACCAGAGAAAGCACATGTGGCCATCACCAGTGCCAACACTAGACAAGCTCTATGGCAGTGTCGACAGCCTCAGGATGACAGCTGCTTTCTTCAAACAAATTCAAGTTGACGTCTGACAGCGTACGACGAAGAAGACGAAGAGTAACGCATAGTTCGAGGGGCGGCATATGTTAGTTCTTTCATATCTCATAGTTTGGAAGTTTTATTTTCAATTGCTTCGTATCCTTTAACTTTTGTCGAAAAAGCACAATTGGGTTTATGTGTGAATCGTAAGGTGGCAGTCTCAAGCAATTGGGTTTAAGTGTGAATCGTAATGTGGCAGTCTCAAACAATTGGGTTTAAGTGTGAATCGTAAGGTGGCAGTCTCAAACAATTGGGTTTAAGTGGGAATCGTAAGGTGGCCGTCTCAAACGCATATGACCATGCTCTTGGATCAACTTGTATATATGAAATATATTTTCCTTTTCGTGTTTGCATGACAAGGGATAGCAATTCAGATTTGACTTCGTTTTGTTAAATGGTATGTGTTCTTTTGTGAGTCACATCTTTATCGCATCTTTTGAACTTAGATGACGTCTGGATTTTGTCTTCTTGTTTCACTACGTTGGGGTATGATGTATTCTCCATTATCAGACAAGAGGGTCTATCTAAGGGTCTACGCAAGAAAAGTCTTTTCAGTCCATTTTCTGAATATGTTACCATTTATCTCAGTACGATAGTCCCGATTGTGCGTATGATTTGAAGGAAATACAAGTTCTGCATTCTTCATCAGCCCATTATGTCTGCCACCTGCATGTGCTATTATCAAGCCTTGTACTTTGCCATGTGATGCTAATATTTTAATCGTTCCATCCGCTGACTGCCATTTCTTTTCATTTGTGTGGTGATCATTTATCCAAGTTTCTTCCACTTACGCAATTTCATAACATTGTTTACGCATTTTGCGTACTTCATGTAAATACTTGCTTCTCGTGGATACTCACATATGACGTTTCTCCCGCTAGCATACTTTTTACAGGTACACGATTCTCCTGCTAGCATACTTTCTAAAGGTATACGATTCTCCTGCTAGTATACTTTCTAAAGGTATACGATTCTCCTGCTAGTATACTTTCTAAAGGTATACGGTTCTCCTGCTAGCACACTTTCTAAAGGTATACGGTTCTCCTGCTAGCACACTTTCTAAGGGTATACGGTTCTCCTGCTAGCACACTTTCTAAAGGTATACGGTTCTCCCGCTAGCACACTTTCTAAAGGTATACGGTTCTCCCGCTAGCATACTTTCTAAAGGTATACGGTTCTCCCGCTAGCACACTTTCTAAAGGTATACGGTTCTCCTGCTAGCACACTTTCTAAAGGTATACGGTTCTCCTGCTAGCACACTTTCTAAATGTATACGGTTCTCCTGCTAGCACAATTTCTAAAGGTATACGGTTCTCCTGCTAGCATACTTTCTAAAGGTATACGGGTCTCCTGCTAGCACACTTTCTAAAGGTATACGGTTCTCCCGCTAGCACACTTTCTAAAGGTATACGGTTCTCCTGCTAGCACACTTTCTAAAGGTATACGGTTCTCCCGCTAGCACACTTTCTAAAGGTATACGGTTCTCCCGCTAGCACACTTTCTAAGGGTATACGGTTCTCCTGCTAGCACACTTTCTAAAGGTATACGGTTCTCCCGCTAGCACACTTTCTAAAGGTATACGGTTCCCCCGCTAGCACACTTTCTAAAGGTATACGGTTCTCCTGCTAGCACACTTTCTAAAGGTATACGGTTCTCCTGCTAGCACACTTTCTAAGGGTATACGGTTCTCCTGCTAGCACACTTTCTAAAGGTATACGGTTCTCCCGCTAGCACACTTTCTAAAGGTATACGGTTCTCCCGCTAGCATACTTTCTAAAGGTATACGGTTCTCCAGCTAGCACACTTTCTAAAGGTATACGGTTCTCCTGCTAGCACACTTTCTAAGGGTATACGGTTCTCCTGCTAGCACACTTTCTAAAGGTATACGGTTCTCCCGCTAGCACACTTTCTAAAGGTATACGGTTCTCCCGCTAGCATACTTTCTAAAGGTATACGGTTCTCCAGCTAGCACACTTTCTAAAGGTATACGGTTCTCCCGCTAGCACACTTTCTAAAGGTATACGGGTCTCCTGCTAGCACACTTTCTAAAGGTATACGGTTCTCCCGCTAGCACACTTTCTAAAGGTATACGGTTCTCCCGCTAGCACACTTTCTAAAGGTATACGGTTCTCCCGCTAGCACACTTTCTAAAGGTATACGGTTCTCCCGCTAGCACACTTTCTAAAGGTATACGATTCTCCCGCTAGCACACTTTCTAAAGGTATACGATTCTCCCGCTAGCAAACTTTCTAAAGGTATAACCTATGTACCTTACAGTTCTCCACAATGTAGATTTCTATACATCAATGTCATTGTGTGTTCTCAGATGAGATTTCAGTTACGATACATCAATGTTATTGTGTGTTCTCAGATGAGATTTCAGTTTCCGTAATGTCACTGTTTCTTTGAAATCAAACAATCTACAAATATCTCTTCTAATCACATCCCTGTCAAAAATATATACCATTTTCTTTCTTCCTTGGGTACTTGCCTTGATGGAACACGAACTTCCATAGTCTTGGAGCAATCGATCAAATGACCGTTTACTTAAACACAAAGCATGTATGGTCCTCTTCTCATGATTTGAGATACTCTGATATAGTTTATAAAGTTTCACTTCTACACAAATATTGATACATCTTCAATGCAATTGTATGAAGTGTAAAGAACTTTTGACGCGAGAATGTCATCTTGAACAGCAGCTGACCAGGACACTCTATCCACATAATCTTCTGAAAGCTGTAAGCTTCTGTGTAGCCTATACACATGCAGTAGCCATGTCTTCTGTATCTTTCAAACAAACATTCCGGGGACGGCATGGCCTAGTGGTTAAGTAGCACGGCTCACAACCCTAAGGTGCTGGGTTCGATCCCCATCACAGCACCGGCCGTTACCCTGGGGAAGCAAACCCTTAGAAAATGCAGGAGGAAGCAGACCCTTACATAAAATGCATGCTGAAGTCGGATGCACTGGGCCGACAGGTGCAAAATAAAAACCACAGTGCCTTGGCGATTAGAGAAAACAAGGCGAACGCAAAAAAAAAAATCAAAAAAAAATAAACATTCCGAGTCCGATATAATGATCATTCATGGTGAAGAGATCTCAAATATCTACTTCAGAGCTAAAGTTCCCGCCCTGATTTCCATTCTCTGAATACATGTTTTGTTATGTATCCACCGCGCTTCACAGACGCAATTTTACCTCTCACTCTAAAGAAAGATCGCCCAGATCTTTGACCACTCAGCAACGATTCATCTCTTCTCACAGTATCATCATACATCGTATCATCATACATCGTATTATCATACATCGTATCATCATACATTGTATCATTATACATCGTATTATCATACATCGTATCATCATACATCGTATCATCCATCATACATTGTATCATCATTCATCATACATCGTATCATCATACATCGTATTATCATACATCGTATCATCATACATTGTATCATCATACATCGTATCATCATCATACATTGTATTATCATACATCGTATCATCATACATTGTATCATCATACATCGTATCATTCATCATACATCGTATTATCATACATCGTATCATCATCACATCGTTTCATCATCACATCGTATTATCACATACAATCTGTTCAACCTCCACCTATGCTTACCCATTGCAGCACACTTTGAATTCCTCTACTAAGGATAGTGATGTCTCTATGATGTAGTGTGCCATTTCATCGTATGTGGACACATACAACCAAACCATCTATCACATCTTCGCTACAGAGGTATTATATGTGCAAATAGGACCATTCGCATTCCTTCATTCCGGATTTCTTTCAACCTCTCATAATGTGACCGTAGGAGTTTGAGGATTGGTAGCCGATAAATGACTGGTATAGTTGACACTAGTAGCAACAAGTGGATATAAAAGTGTTAAGTGGTAGATAACAATACGTTAATATAAAAACAGTAATATAGATTCTGTAACGACATATTTCTTCAAACCGTCTGAACGGATCAAAATACAACTCTCTGTAAGTATAATCAGCTAAAAAATATAGATTGAAGAAAAGACAGAACATATATGTCCATTTCAAATTAATAACCATGTAGTTTAAGCACATCAAACAATTTTACATATATTCACTGGAATAGTCTTCTTTCCCCTATTTGCCCCCCCCCCCTCCCCACAGCCCCTTCTCTCTCCTCTCTCTCTCTCTCTCTCTCTCTCTCTCTCTCTCTCTCACATTACCACTCTTCTCTCTCGTTATTTTCTTTTTCTTCACTACTCTATCTCTTATTATTGCATGTTTATACTTCCATTTCAGTATCCTGTTATGTGATGCATGTTCTTGTGTGTGCATATATGTCTGATTATGTATAAAATTAGCAGCATGCCATTCCCAGAACATATCTTCTTCAAAAGTCAACCGATTTGGCTGTTTAAGTTTCTTTACATTACTGCCATTACTGTACGTACGCGGATAAACGATCGCACCTAGAAGAAATACCCGTGCTTGTTAAACTGGGGACAGTCATATCTGAACCACGTGCGTTAGTATTGTGGTTCGGACATTTTATCTCTAAGCCATGCTACCTCAATTGATTCTATAAATGTATATATGGGGAACTGAGACGCTAGGCACAATATACTGACCATCACGTCGCATTAGGGTCAGGCACAATATACTGACCATCACGTCGCATCAGGGTCATGCACAACATACTGACCAGGACGTCGCATCAGGGTCAGGAAAAATATACTGACCAGGATGTCACATCAGGGTCAGGCACAATATACTGACCCCGACCACTATCTCTCTTCCGTGTGGTGTTCCCTGGAAACAGCTTTTTTCAAGGCAGTCTGACTGACGACATGTGGATCGACGTGATCCCCGGCGCAGTGAGCGTCACGCAGATGAAGCCTTGCATAGCAGAACCGCCTGGAGGACAACGGCCCACCTTCATCAGTAAGCTACTACAACCTGCCACGTAACGTAGTTTTCAGGGCCCACAAAAGAGTAAACTTACTCATAGTGGGCATTAAGCAACAACAACAATATGTGTGTGTACATAAATGGTATGTATGTGAATGCACGTCTGTGTGTCAATCAATAATAGTAAGCCTAGGGCGACCAGGGCCCGTCGCATCGAATGACCATGTCCATGACCACGTCTGATGGCCACGTCGCGAGCCTCCTGTTGTTCTGTTAGGGCGGTGGCGATCGATCTGTTTTAGCCTCGTGTTGTGAGGGTAGCCCCGAAGACGTCTCCAGGATGAACATGGATTCTTCCTGTCCCTCGCCCCCACAGCCTGCCGGAGCACCGTGAACTGGGACTTCCAGGGGAAGGCGAACAACGTGACCAAAGAGGGAGAGACGACTCCGATCAATCGTCGAGCCAATGCCTGCTAGCTGAGTACGTGGAGCCACCTCACTATTGAAAACCATGTCATGCCAGACGATCCCGAGGATGGGTCCTTTGGTTCCGTGGGTGGATGGTCTCAAGACGCTGTGTGGAATCAAACAATCTACAAATCTTTCTTCTAATCACATCCCTGTCAAAAATATATACCATTTTCTTTCTTCCTTGGGTACCTGCCTTGATGGAACACGACTTCCATAGTCTTGGAGCAATCGATCAAATGACCGTTTACAAAGCATGAATAGTTCTGTTTTCATGGTTTGAGATACTGCGATATAGTAGTCCCGCTGTAGTAGTGTCCATGTCTCGGAGCCAAATATGAGAGTAGGGACGATGCAGGAGAAGTATATACGAGGAATGGGCTCTAGTGAGAACCTTCGCTGCGACCAGACTCTGTGTAGCTCTGTAGACGAAGTCTTCGATGGATCCACATGGGTTGTTGTTCACGGTGATACTTAAATAAGAGTGGCCCTTGCTCAGGTTTTGGATTGTTGTCTTCTTCCAGGAGATGTGCAAGCCTAAATGAGTAGCCGATCAATCCAATGCCTCTTAGGCCTGAGAATCGTGGCCCGTTATGACGACGTCATCAGCGTAGACGAGATCGGTTACCAGGGAGACGACGTCATCAGCGTAGACGAGATCGGTTACCAGGGAGACTACGTCATCAGCGTAGACGAGATCGGTTAACAGGGAGTCGCCGACAAGGACCCCTGCTTTGTGTGCAGAAGACTGTGTGAGGATCCAGCCCATGGCGAAGCAGAAAAGTGCAGTGGCGAGTACTGTCGGACACCAGATGATGGAGAAAACGCCTCCGTACGATCCCATTCGAATTGAATTTTGGCGCTGGTGTGATTTTGGAGCTCCTCAATTAGGGTCAGCATGGTGCCTAAGATACCCACGCATTGTAGGGCCTTCCACAGGACGTGTCTGTTCACATAATCGAAGGCAGCCAGTAGGAGGGAGTGGTTAAACTCACAGTGCAGTTCTGTGAGGAGGCGGAGGGTGAGAATGGCGTCAGGGGTGAAGCGAGAAGGTGTATACCTTCACTGTTCGGAGCGGCGATGCCTCATTAACAAGGGCTGAAGTCTGGAGAAGAGCATATGGGCACAGACCTTGCCGTGGACGGACAATAGAGTAATAGGCCTGTAATTGCTCCGTTCCAGCCGGAAACCCTTTCCCTTGTACATGGAAATTATTATTCCATCGTGCCATGCCACGTGCGCTTTGCTAGTGTTCTACACCGTTGTGAAGAGTTGGTGCTCATCGGGTCCAAGGCGTACTATAATAGCACAGGTTGAATATTGTATGTGTGTGTCTGTATATATTTGCGTGTCGCAGTATGTGTTCGTGCATATACTCATTGGTTAGTGTACTACGTATATTTCTATATGTACATATATATGAACATATGTACTTATTCATTTGTACACATCTTATATGTCTCTGTTGTGAAATCGGGTGAATCATTTCTTGCTTAGTTTACTCTGTTCCAAATGGGAAATCGGGATTCACAGATTCATGGCCGCATTCATGGCTGCAATCTTACGTATTGTATCCAATCCATTCTCATTGTTGATGCTGCGAAATGTTAAGTGACTTCGCTTATTCTGTATCCTATACGAAGGCATTGAGCTCCTAGGGCGGGTTACGTTTTGCTGCTGCCTAGTTGTGGTAACTAAGCCATTACCTATAAATGTTTGTATCGATCTTTGAGTTTCAGAACTGTCGCAGCTTTAATTTATTTTCGCTAAATAATAAAAACACGTGTTTTGGAATAAATTCACCCAACGACACAACAATAACTCCCGTTAAAAAGATTCTAGGTTAGACTTGAAATGTATACGGTGCTTTGTTCTGACCAAAGAAGGTGAGTGCAAAATCACATATTGACAGAACCGTCTTTGACAAGAACTTTTATATTTCGTACACATTAGTATTTAAACAAAATCTTCAAAATTAAATATTTTTGTGACATAAATAATCCTCAAAACTTTCACCCACGTGAAAATATTGAGGGACTGTAGCGAAATACACATCAACTGAGTTGAACGTCCGGTTATAGTTTAGGCCTTCAAACCAAATAAACTTTCTTGCTACAATGGCCGCCACCACTGCTTTTGTGGACCCATTCGGATTGTAACTGATGTTTTGCCCGATGACCTTTTGACTCATCCGGACTGGAAAGGGTTAATTAACAATCTACACAAAATAAGAAGCACTCGCATTATTAGAAGAAAACATTCGATCTGGGATCAAATAATGTTTTGCAAAAGTTAAAGTATTATAAAAGAAATGATATTGTGACGACTGCTGCTCCTTCCATTATGTGATATCCAGAGAAGTCTTTGCTAACATTTTTTAAATCAGTTCTTATTCAATTTATCATTAGTAACATCAATAACACATGTAACTATTTCATATTTGCGCGAGGTAGAACATCCCCGCCCCCAAGCCCCCTCCCCACCCCGCCCCCTACGCAACTCAGAGAATATGAGACACTGTATTGCAGACCAAACGTAAATCCATCACTGTCTGTTAGGTAAATACCCCAAGGTACAATTCTACCTTAAACTGCAGCGAGCCGTTGTGTTTTTATTTCCTTAATTGAAAACGAGCGCACATTAACAGTGATGAAATTATCACACAAATACATCAGCATTTCATTTAATCAAAACCAACATTACCATCTGCAACAACAACAAAGTACTAAAAATCTGTCTAACCTGCCCTACATTCCGACCCACTTACTAATCCGTCATGTGACAGTGGAGGTTGAACAGCCAACACCTGCAGCGACAGCCAGGACTACAACAAATCGGGAAGTTGGTTGGCTATATGCAAAAGTCAGTGAGCAGTTGCACAATTCAAGATCAAGGTTTTGATCTTCTCTACCGTATTAATGAAAGTATTGAGTAAGAAAACATATTGGGTAGATCCTAATGTTGGCTTGTGGGAACCAGCTAACCGGACAGGTGTATAATACAGCAGTGTTACCCTAACAATGATCGAGGAACAACTGCTATAAACAACTAAAATAAATTGTTATATTACAAAGTAATGTATTCATTTTATACTTGCATGACTTATTTCAGTACAAAAGGAGTAAGACAGGAATGTATTCTTTCACCTTATCTATACAACATATATGCAGAATGTATAATGAGAAATGTTCGAGAAGAGAACATTGAAAGTTTCGACCCATTTACGATTGGCGGGTACGAGATTCCAGAGTTACGATACGCAGACGACACAGTGATACTATCAAGAAGTGTAGAAGGGGTAGAGCTGCTAATGTGAGCTGTAAATGGACACAGCGAAGATAAAAACATGTTTATAAACATAAATAAAACAAAGATAATGACCACCAACAAAACACAATGTCAGCATAAATTTACAGTGGGTGGTAAGGAAATAGATCAGGTGACACATTTTGAATTTCTGGGTTCCAGAATTGACAAAAATGGCGACTGCTTGAAAGAAATCAGAAGAAGACTAGCTATGGCAATACAGAGACTGAACAGCATGACAAAATTATGGTAGAGCACCAACACAATGATTAAAGTAAATGTCTTGAGAGCCTGTGTTTTTCCTGTGACAGCTTATGGCTGCGAATCATGGACGATTACCAAAACGTCAAGACAAACAATCGAATCCTTCGATCAAAGTTTTAAAACCTCCTACGGATGTCGTCTGCGATCTGTACTTGAAATTAAATGGAGGAACTGCGTGACAAATGCAGAGGTGCACCGTCGAATCGGTCTCCCAATCATGTATACTCTCCCTAGACAGAGAAGACTACAATGGATTGGTCATACAATGACTCATAAAAGATTGTCGCATTCCCAAAGATATCTCTTATGGGCAGCTGACGGATGGTAAAAGAACAGTCAGCTGACCACAGTTGAGGTTCAATTATGTATGCAAGCGTGATATGTAGGTCATGAGAATGAGTCTGACATCCTGGGAAGGCGAAGCTTCAGACCGATCCAAGTGGATATGTACCCTGAATCGTCACCTCCCGCTTGTCGAAGAAGCTCTTGCAACAGGAAAAATGAGAACAACAACACAGCAAGGAGAAAGAAACCATTAACAAACTAAGTAGAGAGGTTTATTTACCCTTCCAAGGTCTTATCTTCCTATTCTCGGTCAAGACTGAAATGGGCTACTAAGTAGAGAGGTTTATTTACCCTTCCAAGGTCGTATCATCCTATTCTCGGTCATGACTGAAATGGGCTACTAAGTAGAGAGGTTTATTTACCCTTCCAAGGTCGTATCATCCTATTCTCGGTCATGACTGAAATGGGCTACTAAGAAGAGAGTTGTATTTACCCATCCAAGGTCGTATCATCATATACTCTGCCATGACAGATATTAGCTATTAACTTAGTAGAGTTGTACTTGTGCTTTACCATATCGTAGTAAAACGTCGAGTCTTCAAAGCTATCAATTGATTTATGAACATACTTTCATGGATATTATCCATATCCATGTAGCTGCTAGTGGCATAGTTAGTAACATGGATACCTAATCAAGCACTCACATAATCAGGTAATTGAAGCTTACAGGAACATACACATACACACATCTAGGTACACGCAGTTCTATAAGGACATGTGTTATCCTGTTATGCCTGTTCTCATGACAATGAATTAGTGTGGACAGAGATATACGATCTGTATAAGCTGTATATGCAAATTACTTGTCGCAGATACGCTAGGACCAAACAAAATATCGAGATGGTGAACATGGCACAACCCAATTAATGAACTGCATAGTCAGATAGAATACATGCTGGTCTAGAAGCGATTTAGATACAGCATCAATTTCGCGCGGTCGAGGAGTTTCCCAGGAGCCGATATAGGGAACGACCACGACTTAGTGATGATGATCATACGTCTCCGACTTAAGAAAGTTGTTAAGAGAGAGGTAACTAGACTAAGATTTGACCTAGAGAAGCTGAAGCACCAGGAGGTAGTGGAGGCTTTTGGAGCGATGTTGGGAGAAAGATTCGCACTCCTCCTGGTTCTTAACGAAGAGACAGGTATTGAGACGATAACTGCGGCCTTGAATTCAGCATTGGTAACCACGGCAACTGCGGTCTTAGGGAAGCGATTCGCAAAGAAGAAGGCATGGATTACAAATGAAATTCTCGAGTTATGTGATAAGAGAAGATTAATGGAGAGCTCGAAGAAAACCCTGGATGGGATTACGAAATACAGAGAGATAAATGGAAACATAAAGGCCAAGATGAACAAGGTTATGGTAGAATGAATAACTGCTCAGTGCTCAAATTTCGAACACAGTCTGGAAAGAAACGATGTCAAGGGTGCATATAAAATAATCAAGGACCGAGTAAGACCTATACAAGGTCGCAATACAACGATTCAGGATAAGAGAGGGAAATGTCTCACAGAAGCCCAAGACACTCGGATGCGTTGGACAGAGTACTGCTCTGAATTATAAAAGCACGAGGGACGAGGTGATCTAGGAAATGCAATCGCCACAGAAATGAATATGTTAGAGGAGAATCAACCAATAACAAAAGAGGAAGTAACTGAAGCGGTGAAGATGCTAAAAAAAGGGGAAAGCTGTGGGTGTAGATAATATCTCAGCAGAGCTCCAACAAGTGGGAGGTGAGGTAATAATGTAAGCTCTGTCATATATCTGTAACATAATTTGGCGAACAGGAGAGTGGCCAACCATCTAGACGAAATCAGTGGTTTTAACGCTGCCTAAAATCAGAGAGCTTGAGGGTAGACTATCTGAGCTTCGTTTTGAAAAGAACGACATCGAAGAGAACTGGGCATCATTGAGAAACACACTCTACGATACAGCTGTTAAACACATCGGCCCACTCACGCGCAAGCATGAGGACTAGTTTGATGAGAGCGATCTGGAAATACAGGGCCTTCTCGATGCAAAACATGAAGCGCACAGGGAATACCAGAGGGACACACCATCTCCAGCAGAAAAAGCTGCCTTCTATACTGCTCGCAAAGCTGTCCAGACCAGGCTTAAAGATATGCAAGACTCTTGGCTCAGCAAAAGAGCTGATGAAATTGAGATGTTCGCCGAACGTCATGACACAAAACGGTTTTACGAGGCACTGAAAGCTTTCTACGGCCCGCAGCCCTCTTGTAATACTTCAGTTCGCAGTGCGGATGAGGTACTGCTAACAGATAAAGTTCAGATTCTAGACAGATGGGCAGACCACTTCTTCAAAGTACTAAATCACCCATCATCCATAAATGAAGAGGCCATCCGGCGAATGCCGTAGGTGGAACTGAACCTGGCGTTGGATGAAGTCATCACTGAGGAGGAAGTCGACAGGGCAATCAGTTCACTATCTATAGGAAAAGCTCCAGGAGCTGATGCAATACCAGCAGAGGTATATAAGACAGCTGGCCCATCCCTCACCAGAAGGATCATTGAACTCTTCTGCCACATGTTGGCTGAAGGAAAAATTCCGCAAGAGCTAAAGGACGCCTCAATTGTTCACCTGTGCAAAAGAAAAGGCTACCGTCAGGAATGCGACAATCATCGTGAAAAATCGCTACTCTCCGTAGCAGGCAAGATCCTAGCGCGCTTACTGCTAAACAGGCTCAACAATCACCTTGAACAAAGCCACCACCTCCCAGAAAGCAAATGTGGATTCAGAGCCAGAAGAGGAACAGTGGACATGATTTTTGCCGCTCGCCAAGTACAAGAGAAGTGTCGAGAACAAAATCAGGCCTTGTACACTACATTTATTGATTTGACAAAGACATTTGATACAGTAAACAGAGGAGGGCTGTGGATGATAATGTCCAAGTTTGGCTGCCCAACAAGTTCATAACCATGGTGAACAGCTACACGAAGGCATGTGTGCTCGTGTACTGGACAGCGGTGCAATCTCTAAAATGTTTCTAGTATCAAATGGAGTAAAACAAGGATGTTTACTCGCCTCGACTTTATTCAGCATAATGTTCGCGACCACGATGACAGACGCCTTCAGATCACTGGAGCTTGGAATACCCATAAAGTACTGCACAGATGGCAAATTACTCAATCCCAGAAGAATGAAGGCCAAAACCAAAGTGGCTAGCGACATAATCAGGGAACTTGTATTTGCTGACGACTGCGCTCTAATGAGCAGTTCAGAACTGAACATGCAGGTTGGAATAGACCGGTTCTCTGCTGCATGCGAAAATTTTGGCCTGACCATAAATGCCAAAAAAACAAAAGGTCATGTACCAGCCAGCCCCAGGCATGCCGTACACAAAACCAGAGACTTCAGTCAGTGGGCAGACGCTCAATGCCGTAGACAAATTCACATATCTGGGCAGCAAGCTGTCGAGATCTGTCAGCCTAGACGATGGGGTGGCAAGCAGAATAGCAAAAAGGCCAGCACAGCCTTTGGTAGAATGCGCTCGATGGTCTGGGCACGTCGTGACATCAGCGTCAAGACCAAACTCAAAGTCTACCGTGCAACCACCATTCCAACCCTATTATACGCTTGCGAAAGCTGGATTGTATACTCTGGACATGCAAGGAGGTTAAACCACTTCCACACAGGTTGCCTGAGGCGAATATTCCACATTCGATGGCAAAATCGTGTCACTGACATGTCTTGCGCAAAACCGATCTGACTGGAGAAGCGCAGTCAAATCAGGTGTAGCTACCGGCGAAGACGACCTTGTTGTGAAAGCCCAGAGCAGACGCGAGACTCGGAAATCTCGAACAGCGGGAACACCATCACCTTCTACAAACCTCGTGTGCCCGATATGTAGCAGATGTTTTCGTGCCCGCATTGGCCTGTTCAGCCACATTGCGCACCCACACCCAACATGGAAATCTGTGACAAGGATTATGTTGGCGGTCCTCATCGACAACGATGGACAGCTATTATACAATCAGAGAACCTAAAGATGTGTCAGAACTATAGAATAGTTAGGGTCCTTAGTCATCCTAGCAAAGTTCTCTTAAGAATAATCTTCAACAGATTAAAACCACAGGCAGAGAATATCATATCCGAATAGCAAGCAAGGTTTCGAGCAGGAAGAAGTACCACTGAACAGATATCTAATCTACGGATATTAAATGATAAATGCTCAGTGTATCAACAACACATATATCGTTTCTTCATCGATTTCAAAAAGGTGTTCGACAGAAAATGGCGCCAATGAAGCATTACAAGATCAATAGTAATATTGTGAAGGTAATTGAGAACCTTCATTAGAAGGAGTCAAGTGCAGTTTCTGTAGAAGGAATACTAGACGAATGGTTCCGTACGTCTGTTGGAGTGAGACAGTGTTGCATATTCTCTCCAACACTCTTCAATGTTTTCTTGGAAAGAATAATGGAGGCGGCCCTCGAAGGACATGTTGCTACGATCAGAATAGGTGACAAGACGATTACAAACCTACAATTTGCAGATATAGATGGTCTGGCAGGCACGGAAACGGAACTCCAAGAGCTGACTAGTAGATTGGACATGCTATGGCATGGATATAAATGCAGAGAAAACAAAGCTGATGCCTAATAACACGGATGGGTTTACATCTGTGATGAAAAATATTGTCAAGAACAACCGGTACAAGTATCTGAAATCACTGATCTGTGACAAGATCCTGCAGCCAGAGATAGTTACCAGAATAGCACAGACAACAGCGACGCTTGCGCGTTTGAAACCCATATGGCAGGATAAGCGGCTCCCCTTCAGCATAAAAGTTAGACTAATGCGCTCATTGGTGCTCACAATATTTGTGTATGCCTGTGAGACATGGACCATTACTGAGGATATCCAGTACAAAATACATCCAATGGAAATGAGGTGCCTTAAAAGACTCTTACATGTTACATATAAGGATCGTGTCACGAACGTAGAAATACGACGAAGACTGCCATTAGGCCTTTTGATGATCTGTTCACAGCTATCAAAAGACGTAAAATGGCTTAGTATGGACACGCCACGAGGTTCAATGCAATTAAAAATTCGATACTGCATGGTTCTGTACCAGGAAAGACAGGGCGGGGTCGTCCAAGGAAGTGATGGGCAGACAACATCACTGAGTGGTCAAACCTTGGTCCCGGTGAGGCACGACTGGCGGTAGCGGACAGAGAGAGATGGCATGGGATTGTGGGAGTGTCTACATGTGTTACGGGATGGACTGAACTGAATTAGTGGACCATATTGAAATCACTGATTGATTACTGCACTGTTGTCGATGGATCATCATTATATAGATTACAGGAGTTTAAAGTTTACAGGTCAGGGACACTGGCCGCCAGCAGGAACGGACAAGGAGTATGCACAAGCGAGCTACAGGAACTTATACGTGTCATGTACTCCTTGAACTTCTTTTTCTCTTTCTTCTTCTTTTTCTTTTTCTTCTTCTTCGGCCTTCAGCCTTTGTTCTTAAAAAGGCGTTTGTGACGTTGAGCCGTTTTCCAAAAGAGGCGTCAATATCTACATTTTTCGGCCCGGCACATCCGATTTCAACAAGACAATTTTGGGAACGGATTTACCTAGAGATATTCTCGATCCATAATCTCGAATCCCGGCTGCATGGCTGCAGTCTGTTTCTACGGCTGCCACTTGGAGGAGGAATAGGGTCTTGGTCAGTTATGGATCACTGCCCCTGATACTAGCAACCAGGTGTGAGAAATTTACTGCTGTCCTCTCATTCACTGCTGTATGTTCGACCCCTCTCCAACAACTAAAATAGACTTATTGAATATGCGTCGGTCCGGAATGGAAAGTTGTCGGCTATATTTAATATAACAAAAGATAACATAAAATAAGATCTAACGTACACAGCATGCGCTTTAAACACAGAAAGTCATAAACACAAACATTCTTACATAACCGAACACCTGTACTGGGCTGACAGGCTTACATAGAAAGATACATCATAGGTGGCTAGAGGTTGCATAAACTTAGTAACTGATCAATATATTATAAGTCATATGACAAGTCCAGCATTTGTGTGTGTGTGCGTGCGTGTGTGTGTGTGTTACTATTGGTTGGACGACTGGTTAGGACTCCGGGCTCCTGACTAATGGGACACGAGTTCAAAACATGAATAAGACATAGATCGGACCCTCTCAAAACCTCTTATCAGTGTTAAAGGCACACAAGCTCCAGTGGTATGGTCATGTAATACGAACGAGGGAACTGACAAACAAGGTACTTAAAGACACAGTCCGTGGCAATTGACAAAAGAGGATATGGACAGATGATGTTCAAATGTGAGTGGGCAAAACCTTGAAAGAGAACGCTGTTGTGGCAATGGACAGAAGTGGAGTGAAATAGTTCAAGAAGGAATATACAGATGTTATGTTCGTACGACCTCTCAGACGAGACTAGAGAGCAACAAAAGACTAGCAGGTGTACTGTACAGCGACTGCCAAGACAAGCGGTATTTATTCACCAACCCCCATAAATTCTACTACAGACACCAGCAATGGAAAGCACGCCGTATTGAAAGTTTGGTAGCATGCACTGATATGTTACAAATTCTATCTATCTATCTATCTATCTATCTATCTATCTATCTATCTATCTATCTATCTATCTATCTATCTATCTATCTATCTATCTATCTATCTATCTATCTATCTATCTATCTATCTATATATCTATATATCTATCTATATATCTTATCTATCTCTATCTATCTATCTTATCTATATCTATCTATCTATCTATCTATCTATCTATCTATCTATCTATCTATCTATCTATCTATCTATCTATCTATCTATCTATCTATCTATCTATCTATCTATCCATTTATATATATATATATATGTATATGTATATATATATATATATATATATATATATATATATATATATATATATCGATCTATCTATCTATCTATCTATCTATGTTCTTTTCGCGCCAAATACAGTGTATAAGACAGAAACAGATTATCTCCAGTTGGAACGGTCTAACGCCACTGTTTTTAGATCTTGTATACTGCTGAGGCCCATAGGTGAGCCCTCTCGGATGATTGTTCTTCTGAGTGTTTCCTTGGGTCTCCCTCTTTTCCGAACGCCCCTTGGTGTCCTTTCAAGTGCTTGCAATGGAAGACGGTTGTTGCTCATTCTAAGGACATGTCCGATGAATGTCCATCGTTTTTTTCGGGATAATGGTCGACACGTATAGTTGTTTTGTTTTTGTTCTTATCGAGTCATTGTTTATGAACTGGTCCCAGCGTATATTCAATAAAGTTAAACATTGTTTTCAAAGATATTTAGTTTGTTTTCCAGTGCTTTTGTTGTCTTCCAGCTTTCACATCCATATGTCAGGACTGATATTACGATTGAGTTGAATAGTCTGAGCTTGGTATGTTTGCTGAGTGTCGTTGATTTCCAGATGTTGTTTAGCTGATTAAAGGCGCATGAGGCCAAAGCAATTCTAGTGGAAATTTTATTGGGGTATCTCCATCTTGTGTCATTTTGCTTCCCAGGTATGTGTAGTGTTGGACATGTTCTGGAGATTTCCCCTGTAGCTTGATATCAACCGTTGTGGTTGTGGAAGTCATTTTTGGTCTTTGAAGCGTTTACTTGAAGTCCTATCTGTTCTGACAATTGGAATAGTCTATCTATATTTCTTATGTTTTTTTCATTAGTGGTACTTAGTAGGGCTAGGTCGTCTGAAAAATAAGATCTTCTAAGGTCGTGCTATCTGTCCATTCTATGTCTAAATGTTTATCATGGGCATAATGTTTCTTAATCCAATCTATAGCTATGCCAAATAGTAGATGAGATAAAATACATCCCTGTTTTACTCCTGTTTTTATGTTAAACCATTCAGTTTTGCCTTCGGTTGTTCGAACACAGAATTGTGAATTATCATATAAGGCCTTGATAACATTTATAGATTTTTAGGGCAAGCCATAGCTCTTTAGAATTTATTGTCCATAATGTTGGACCGTGTAGACTGCCAATATTGTTGTGCGATGGGGTCTATTCAATATCTCTGTAAAATATTCTGCTCAGCGTTTCATCTGTTCGTTTTCTGTAGTAAGAAGGCTATCATATTTAACTCTGACTGGTGTATTTGTAGTAGGTGGTTTATTGCGTAACTGTCTTGTGATCTGGTGGTATCTGCTGTAGCCCACTTTTGCTGCACTTTCAGCTGTTGCGGCCAGTTCATTGAAGAACTACCTCTTGTCTTTGCTATCGTTATATTTACCCATTTTATTAAGTGAGTCGTACGCCCTCTTGCAATTCTCATATGTAATATGCTGCAAGGAGGTTTAGTTTGTGCTGTCTTTCTTTCTTGGATTTTACCCCAGGTGTTATCACATGGCCACTTTTTCTTTTTGTGTATCCAGCTGTCGTTACAGCTGCGATTTTCAATATTGTACAAAACCTTTCCCATTTGTTATCAATCTTGCCAATTGTTGTGTTAGCAGTTAATGTTGGTAGATATTCAGTATGCTGATATATCTTGGCATCGTATTCTATTTTTTTCTTGATTTTCAGCTGGCAAAGCTTATTCAGTTTAATCTTTAATTTGGCTATGCAAAGATTGTGGTCTCTGCCAATGTGTGCGCCACGATAAGATCTGACATCCTGAGCTGACAAACGGAACTTTGTGTGGATACAGAAATGATCTGACATCCAGAATTGATAAATGGAACTTTGTGTGGATACAGAAATGAACTGACATCCTTAGCTGACAAGCGGAACTTTGTGTGGATACAGAAATGATCTAACATCCTGAGTTGATTAACGGAACTTTGTGTGGATACAGAAATGATCTGACATCCTGAGTTGATGAACGGAACTTTGTGTGGATACAGAAATGATCTGACATCCTGAGATTATGAACGGAACTGTGTGTGGATACAGAAATGATCTGACATCCTGAGCTGACAAACGGAACTTTTTGTGGACACAGAAAGGATCTGATATCCTGAGCTGACATACGGGACTTTGTGTGGGTACAGAAATGATCTGACATCCTGAGTTGATGAACGGAACTTTGTGTGGATACAGAAATGATCTGACATCCTGAGCTGACAAACGGAACTTTGTGTGGATACAGAAATGATCTGACATCCTGAGCTGACAAACGGAACTTTGTGTGGATACAGAAATGATCTAACATCCTGAGCGGATAAAACGGAACTTTGTGTGGATACAGAAATGATCTGACATCCT
The DNA here is from genome assembly GCA_036924085.1 of Ariolimax columbianus. NCBI lineage: Eukaryota > Metazoa > Mollusca > Gastropoda > Stylommatophora > Arionidae > Ariolimax > Ariolimax columbianus. The sequence goes on along the minus strand of JAVGWX010000008.1, from coordinate 52,771,436 downwards.
GAGCTGACAAACGGAACTTTGTGTGGATACAGAAATGATCTGACATCCTAAGCCGACAAACGGAACTTTGTGTGGATACAGAAATGATCTAACATCCTGAGCTGACAAACGGAACTTTGTGTGGATACAGAAATGATCTGACATCCTGAGCTGACAAACGGAACTTTGTGTGGATACAGAAATTATCTGACATCCTGAGCTGACAAACGGAACTTTGTGTGGATACAGAAATGATCTGACATCCTGAGCTGACAAACGGAACTTTGTGTGGATACAGAAATGATCTGACATCCTGAGCGGATAAAACGGAACTTTGTGTGGATACAGAAATGATCTGACATCCTGAGCTGACAAACGGAACTTTGTGTGGATACAGAAATGATCTGACATCCTGAGCCGACAAACGGAACTTTGTGTGGATACAGAAATGTTCTAACATCCTGAGCTGAGAATCGGAACTTTGTGTGGATACAGTAACGATCTGACATCTTGAGTTGATGAACGGGACTTTGTGTGGATACAGAAATGATCTGACATCCTGAGCTGACAAACGGAACTTTGTGTGGATACAGAAATGATCTGATATCCTGAGTTGATGAACGGAACTTTGTGTGGATACAGAAATGATCTGACATCCTGAGCTGACAAACGGAACTTTGTGTGGATACAGAAATGATCTGACATCCTGAGCCGACAAACAGAACTTTGTGTTGATACAGAAATGATCTAACATCCTGAGCTGACAAACGGAACTTTGTGTGGATACAGAAATGATCTGACATCCTGAGCTGACACACGGAACTTTGTGTGGATACAGAAATGATCTGACATCCTGAGCTGACAAACGGAACTTTGTGTGGATACAGAAATGATCTGACATCATGAGCTGACAAACGGAACTTTGTGTTGATACAGAAATGATCTATCTGATTTTTTGTTTTACCATCAGGAGAATTAAGGATCTTGTACATGTCTATATTTGGAAAGTTGGTATCTGCTACAACAAGATTTGATACCTCACAGAATGCTAATGGTCGTTCAACATTCTCATTCATTTTTCATAAACCATCTGTGCCTAAATGCCCTTGTACTTTGTTGTTACCTAGCTTGGCATTGAAGTCCCCAATACTATTAATATGTCGTGATTGATTGGGGACCTTCTTTACGTCACTGGAAAGTAGCCCGTAGAAATGGTCTTTGGTAGTATCAAGTTCGCCATTAGTTGGGGGTTAACATTGAAGAATCGTAGGTTTAAACTTTTTGGTTTGGAATATGGTTGATATTAGCCTTTCGCTAAATGATTCCCAACTGATGAGAGATGTTTCAGCTCTGACTGTCATGACGATAACTGCTCTCTCTGTGTGACGATCGTCTCTGCCAGAGTAGATAATGTTTTTTGTGTTCATTTGGGAAGTATTTCTTGTCCGTGCATGTCCATCTGCACTTGCTCAGACCTTAAAGTGTTACGAATTACAATGTACATATTCTCAGATTGTATGACATGTGGTGACCAATTCCCTTCTTTTTTGTTTAATCTTTCATAACTTTAACATAATCAGGTAACTATTTAACAGATAGGAGGAACTAAGAAATTAACAGCTCAGCTCTGCCGTAACAGACAAGCTCTGTAACCGCTCGACCACACAAGCTCTTGTATCTTATGGATATCGTTTTGAAAAAAAAGAAGTAGTCCCAGTAGTGGTTACTGCCTCCAGAGACACTATTATCTAGACAACATTGTAATGGGACTTCTTCTTGAGCGGGTTGGTGACTAAATCCTATACACGCCGACTTGTCTGGCTTAATTACAGGATATCCAGAAAAAAAACCATATTTAAAAGTAAAAATAGTGCAACTTTTTGTATTTATATTAAGACACTGTTACATATTGGAATAATATTGACGAAAAAGAAGTAAGTGAAGTAAGAAGTAAGTAAGAAGTAAGTGAAGTAAGAAGTAAGTGTGAACCTGAACCAGTCAAATGCGTGACGGGGCATCTTCCAATTAACCTCATTTCTCTGTCCACCTTCATCAGCATGCTCGGGATATGATGAAAGTTACTACAACACGCCACTTAACCTCATTTTAAGGGCAAACAAAAACGTTAACTTACTAATTGGGGGCATTAAACAACAAAAAACAACAATAAACAACAACCTCCTCTCAAATTAATTTTTGTTCGAGTGACCCTATACAATTGATTCAGTTTAGTCTGGTGGGGTGAGAGCTATAGCTACTCAGCCACTCGGTATAGAAAGCTTTGATTAAATACATATCATAAAGGAAGAGCCAAGTGGTCAAGCTAGACAGCTTTTCTAGGATAGTCTACTTTGACAAAATGCAACTGCTGTCAGTCAAGGGCAAAGGAAGCAGTCCCACGGAAATGAATGAGGAAGACTCATGACCCAAATAAATTAATACTCAAGATAGTCGGCCCAAATAAATTAATACTCAAGATAGTCGGCCCAAATAAATTAATACTCAAGATAGTCGGCCCAAATAAATTAATACTCAAGATAGTCGGCCCAAATAAATTAATACTCAAGATAGTCGCCCCAAATAAATTAATACTCAAGATAGTCGGCCCAAATAAATTAATACTCAAGATAGTCGGCCAAAAAAAATTAATTCTCAAGATAGTCGGCCCAAATAAATTAATACTCAAGATAGTCGGCCCAAATAAATTAATACTCAAGATAGTCGGACAAAATAAATTAATACTCAAGATAGTCGGCCCAAATAAATTAATACTCAAGAAAGTCGGCCCAAATAAATTAATACTCAAGATAGTCGGCCCAAATAAATTAATCCTCAAGACTGATGACCCAAACAAGTGGAATGAGGAAGGCTGATGGTCGAAAGAAGTGAATGAGGAGGACTGATGACTCAAAGAAATTAAGAAGACTGATAGTCCAAAGAAAGTAATGTTCAAGACTGATAGTCCAAAGAAATTAATGCTCAAGACTGATGGCCCAAAGGAAGAAATGCTCAAGACTGATGGCCCAAAGAAAGTAATGCTCAAGACTGATGGCCCAAAGAAAGTAATGCTCAAGACTAATGGCCCAAAGAAAGTAATGCTCAAGACTGATGGCCCAAAGACAGTAATGCTCAAGACTGATAGTCCAAAGAAAGTAATGCTCAAGACTGATGGTCCAAAGAATGTAATGCTCAAGACTGATGGCCAAAAGAAAGTAATGCAAATGACTGATAGCCCAAAGAAATTAATGCTCAAGACCGATAGCCCAAAGAAAGAAATGCTCAAGACTGATGGCCATAAGAAAGTAATGCTCAAGACTGATGGCCCAAAGAAAGTAATGCTCAAGACTTATGACCCAAAGACAGTAATGCTCAAGATTGATGGTCCAAAGAAAGTAATGCTCAAGACTGAATGCCAAAAGAAAGTACTGCTCAAGGCTGATGGCCTAAAGAAAGTAATGCTCAAGACTGAATGCCCAAAGAAAGTACTGCTCAAGACTTATGGTCCAAAGGAAGTAATGCTCAAGACTTATGGCCCAAAGAAAGTAATGCTCAAGACTGATGGCCCAAAGAAAATAATGCTCAAGACTGATGGCCCAAAGAAAGTAAAGCTCAAGACTGATGGCCCAAAGAAAGTAATGCAAAAGACTGATAGCCCAAAGAAATTAATGCTCAAGACTGATAGCCCAAAGAAAGAAATGCTCAAGACTGATGGCCCAAAGAAAGTAATGCTCAAGACCGATGGCCCAAAGAAAGTAATGCTCAAGACTTATGGCCCAAAAGGAAGTAATGCTCACGACTGATGGTCCAAAGAAAGTAATGCTCAAGACTGATAGCCCAATGAAAGTACTGCTCAAGACTGATGGCCCAAAGAAAGTAATGCTCAAGACTGATAGCCCAATGAAAGTACTGCTCAAGACTGATGGCCCAAAGAAAGTAATGCTCAAGACTTATGGCCCAAAGAAAGTAATGCTCATGACTAATGGTCCAAAGAAAGTAATGTTCAAGACTGATGGCCCAAAGAAAGTAAAGCTCAAGACAGATGGTCCAAAGAAAGTAATGCTCAAGACTGATAGTCCAAAGAAAGTAATGCTCAAGACTGATGGTCCAAAGAAAGTTATGCTCAAGACTGATGGCCCAAAGAAAGTTATGCTCAAGACTGATGGCCGAAAGAAAGTAATGCTCAAGACTGATGGCCCAAAGAAAGTAATGCTCAAGATTGATGGTCCAAAGAAAGTAATGCTCAAGAATGATAGCCCAAAGAAAATAATGCTCAAGACTGATGGCCCAAAGAAAGTAATGCTCAAGACTAATGGCCCAAAGAAAGTAATGTTTAATACTGATGGCCCAAAGAAAGTAATGCTCAAAACTGATAACCCAAAGAAAGTAATGCTCAAGACTGATGGCCCAAAGAAAGTAATGCTCCATACTGATGGCCCAAAGAAAGTAATGCTCAAGACTGATGGTCCAATGAAAGTAATGCTCAATACTGATGTCCCGGGGAAGCAAACCCTTAGAAAATGCAGGAGGAAGCAGACCCTTACATAAAATGCATGCTGAAGTCGGATGCATTGGGCCGATAGGCGCAAAATAAAAACCACAGTGCAACGCACACCCGCCTTGGGGATTAGAGAAATAAGGCGAACGCAAAAACAAAAACAAAAAAAACAAAAACAAAAACAAAAAAATATCCCAGTCAGTTGAACTGAACATATTTCATTGACACGCAAAATGTGATCGTTGCGTGTTTACCAAAATCATGCCCCGATATTCAAACACACAGCCAAAAACCAAACAAAAACTACCCGATCTCAAAAAGCACTAATCTAGACAATTAGATCTGTACAAACTACTGAGGCACTGCCTTCGATTGTTTTGTGTCTGTCTGGCGTTTGAAATCCCATTATTCTGTTTTTCCGCCGTGTTCTTTACTTGCATGGTTTCTTTGCTAGAAGTCAAATCAATCGAGGCTGTTAGAACAGAGATGGAAAAATGGGATTACAATGCTGGGAAGGGGTGGGGTCTACGACACGAGTTAAACACTGCAGTGTTACAGTAAATTATTACATCAAATGTAAGTAATGGAATTATATCTATCTATCTATCTATCTATCTATCTATCTATCTATCTATCTATCTATCTATCTATCTATCTATCTATCTATCTATCTATCTATCTATCTATCTATCTATCTATTTATCTATCTATCTATCTATCTATCTATCTATCTATCTATCCATCCATCCATCGATCTATCCATCTATCTATCTATCTATCTATCTATCTATCTATCTATCTATCTATCTATCTATCGTTGTATCTATCTTTCTATCCACCTATTGTTTGAAATATATAATATACATATCAGGTTATGCCAGGCCATCCCGTAAATAGTGACATCGTTGGGGCACTAATGAAGGCATCCTACCAGCCTCGCCCCTCTCTCTGTCAGCGGCCGCTGTCTGTAGATCCTCTGGTAAGAGATTGGTCCATTATTTTATGTTTTCCTCCCACCACTTTTTGGGACGACATCTTTGTCGTCCACCTTACAGGCTGCTGTGCATGGCCGTTTGATCTCGAATTATGGCCGTACTTCAAAAGGCGAAATTCTCTTGTAATTCTCTCTGGTATTTTCTCATAATATTAAAAAAGTACGTGATACCATGCATGCTTCTATGAGAAATCAGTGGCAGTGGTCGCTCTATGGTTTGAAGGGACTGGATAACCGACAAAAATAAGTACAATAACCCTAAGATAATAAATGTCCTGACAGCTTCCTTGACTTAAATGTTAATGTCAACAAGAGACTTAAGTTTGACAGAATGTCAAGGACCCGACCTACTTCCAGCGAGCGGGTAAAGCGGAAGGTATCTCACGAAAGATAGCATTTGTTGAACTAAGAGTACATAGGATGAATCACTGGGCTGGTGGGCAAGTAAAACAAAATAGGACAACTGTAACCTTCCGGGCGTTTCGTAAAAGAGTAATAAAGATGCACGTGTCTAGGGATAATAGCCTTGTCCAAATTGAAACAAGCGGTAACTACAAAAGCAGTGACTTAGAGCAGGCTTTCTATACGTATACAACTGCAGTCGCACCGTTTGTTTTGTATTGATCTCGAAAACAGGACAAGCAGACATATATACCCACCTTGCACACCTGCTGGTTCTGAACATTGAATACTTGGAATAATTGCAATCCTGGTAATCAGACAAGCAGATTATGCCTGCTGCCGGGCAGCTGAAGGTTGTCAGGTTGTACTTTCTTTATTTTGCATAGTTTTCTTCTGCGGCTTATTATGCCTTGGGCAAGGTAGATTTGGGAATTTGTAGAAATTTAATTACTGTTTTAGAATTTTCCCCGAACAGCGGCTAATAACATGCTCTTATCGACTTTTAACTGCCGATAATTCTTTTCGCGGCACATCACGTACACAAGATCTTCGAGGTTTTTCCTCTACAAAATGAGTAAAGGCTGATCTCATCTCACTTGAGCCAGGGCACGTTTGGCCTTGAGCTGACTGTTGTCTTTGCTAGAATCATTCAAGTCGAAGTCTGAAGACGATACTAGTATGTCATACGAAGAGTCAAAACGGCTAATTAGAGCTAGATACATGACCAAATGGGAAACCGAACATACTGGCTACACCAAAAACGATGCCTATTACCAGTTGAACAGAAGAGAGCAGGTCGTGGTCTTCAGACTTCGCACTGGCCACAATAGACTGAGGTACCACCTATTCAACAAGCTGAAGATAGGTGGCACTGACGAATGCCCGTGTGGTACCGGGAAAATGACGGCTGAGCATTTGCTGCAAAACTGCCCGACATACGAGGATCAGAGAGAGCAGATGTGGCCATCATCAGTGGCAACACCAAACAAGCTCTATGGCAGTGTCGACAGCCTCAGGATGACCGCTGCCTTTTTCGAAAAAATAATGGTTACTGTCTGACTGCGTACGATGAAGAAGAAGAAGAAGAAGTCTGAAGACGGACGAAGATGAGGAAACCGCCACCGTTTCGAACTGTTGTTTCTTGAGAAGCGAGCAGCCTTTTAATTAATATTGAATGTAGTTATAATATGGAATCGGCATGACTACACTTCATGTAGGCAACGAAGGTTCCCAGTCTCCTTCAGAAAGCAAAAAGGCTCATTTGTGTATTTATAATGATTATTATTATTATTGTTATTATTATTACGGTTATCACTTATTTTATTACGACTATTACTATTATTATTACGATTATTATTTTTATTTAGTATGATTACTACCACAATTATTGCGATTATTCCTAATATTATTATGAGTACTACTATTATTATTATGAAAATCATTATGATGATTATGGTTATTTCTTTTCTTATAATTATTATTACTGTTTTTACTATTGTTTCTAGTTTGTTTTTGTTTGTTTTTGTTTTTTTTTGCGTTTGCCTTATTTCTCCATTCCCCAAGGCGGGTGTGCGTTGCACTGTGGTTTTTATTTTGCGCCTATCGGCCCAGTGCATCCGACTTCAGCATGCATTGTATGTAAGGGTCTGCTTCCTCCTGCATTTTCTAAGGGTTTGCTTCCCCGGGGTAACGGCCGGTGCTGTGATGGGGAACGAACCCAGCACCTTCTGGTTGTGAGCCGTGCCACTTAACCACTAGGCCACGCCGTCGCCATTGTTACTAGTATTACTATTATTATTATTTGTATTTCTATTATTATATTATTTTATTAAACCTATAAGTACTCTAATCTTACTCTATAAAATTTTAATAAATAATATCAGAGCGACTATTACAGACTGTAATCAAGTAATCTGCTTTCTGTTAGAATAGCACACAATTTATTTTGAAAACAATATATCAACAAACACCCTGGCAAAAAGAATGCAGAGATTACAAATGTGATAACAGTACTCTGATCCATTTGTGACAAAAAAACATGATATAGTTGGTATTGTCCGAAGCTAGATGAATACCTGCCGACGCGAGTATCAGTTGGACAGCAACATTTAACAAAATATAATTTCCAGAGAGAGACTGTTTAAAAGAAATTAAAAGACATTTGGATATGGTGATGTAGAAGCTAAACAACATGCATAATTTATGGCATAATACTAACAAGCAACTAAAACTGAAGATCCTGAGAGCATGGATATTCCCTATGACAATGTCCGGGTGTGAAACATGGACTATGACACAAGTAGCAAAGATGAAAATTGGAGTGTTATAAACAAAATGTTACAGAAGAATCCTAAAAATTTCTTGGAAAAAGAAAGTGACGAATAAAACCATCATAGAAAACGTGAATGTTGAAGAGAACTGGCCCATAAACAATGTTAAAAGTAAAAGTAAAGTAAAGTATCCCATAGCATTACTGCCGTAGGGGTGTGAGGTGTTAGCGATCTCACATTTCAAAGGCTCGGCTATAAGAGGGCGGTAGCCATCTCCTCTTCCTCGCCGCTTTTACTTCCCGGACTGAACCGGTACCTATTTAAGGCTGGGTCGACCCGGGAGCCATTGCGGTCTGAAAAAAACATTACAGCCTCAACTGGGGAATGAACCCAGGACCAGTCAGATGCGAAGCCAACGCGCTTACCACTGTTATGTTTCGGAAACTGAATTTTGTCGGTCACGTCATGAAGGACTGGAACGAACGGTCATGGAGGGCATGGTACCTGGAAGGCGAGGCAAGGATCGGCCAAGGTGAAGGTTGAAACTACATATCAAGGATACTCTAAACATGAACATGGAGCAGGCGGGAAGATTGACTGCAGACCGAGATTCATATTTGCTTGCTGTGATGAAAGTGACGTTCTACAAAGGTCATGCTACATGATGATGATGAATCTTCAGATTGTCACCATGTATTTCAAGACGTCTGTTATCTGAATGTTTTTGTCTAAGAACTTTTACAATCTCTGTTTTTCAAGGTAAATTAAAATTTTTGTTGAATCGATTTTCCCCCTCAAATTAAACCATTTGTCTGGTTTTCAAGAATGTACAAAACATATAATATAGTTCACATGTCTTATATTAGAGATCCACAAACTACGGCACGTGGGCAAAATCTGACTTTCCGTCTCGTTTACAACGACCCGATAGCTAAGAATGGATTCAACATTTTCCAATTCTTTAAAATGTCAAAGTACGAGTTATAACGGAAAGGCCGACTGCGGAGTTGAGGATTTGAGAGAAAGACCGTATGTGGAGCTCCAATAGCTTCAAATTTACACGCTGATTAACAGATGAACATTTTCAATCAATTTTGATGATAGGGAGTACTAACTTTGATCCCAAATTTGGTAAAATGCTGTCTAAAACAAACGCAATTACATTCTTCTATAGATAGGTTCAAACAATAGGTAGATAGAACGATAGATAAAACGATATATAGATAGATATAAAAATAAAAAGATAGATAAATAGAGAGATAGATAGATAGATAGATAGATAGATAGATAGATAGATAGATAGATAGATAAATAGATAAATAGGTGTATAGATAGATATTTATATATATATAGATAGATAAATAGATAGATAGATAGATAGATAGTTAGATATATATTTAGGTGTATAGATATATATATATATATATATATATATAGATAGATAGATAGATAGATAGATAGATAGATAGATAGATAGATAGATAGATAGATAGATAGATAGATAGATGGATAGATAGGTAGATAGATAGATAGATAGATAGATAAATATATATATAGATAGATAGATAGATAGATAGATAGATAGATAGATAGATAGATAGATAGATAGATAGATAGATAGATAGATAGATAGATAGATAGATGAACAATTTGTTGATTGATCGATCCATTGATTAATCGAACCACTGTTATTAACCAAGAGCTCGCTCTGGAAAGTAGTTAATCAGATAGCGCTCCAAAACAAAGAGATTGAAACAGCAAGCTTTGACAGCTGGGAAGTATTCTTATCGCCGGTCGGTCTTTGATCGACGTGGGAGATAAACACTGAGTCACAAACGACTGAATACAGACGGAGAAGGTAGATAGCACAAGTAATCTATACTAATGTTTTTGTAGAACCACAAATAGCACTACTGCACCAGTAGACTCGCATATTGTTGTGGTCCCTAAATCCTCCTGTCTAATAAAAGATTAATGTGCGACCACACGCTGTGATCTCTGATATACTTATTTTCGCCCTTTAGACCATAGGAGCAGAGGGAATGTCATTTTCTTATATCTTTTTCGCTTTACATTTATGTTCTCAAATTCAGTGCAGTCTTTTCTATATGGGGCTACATTCAGGGTACAAAACATAATAACATTGGATCAAGATGCTGAGCAGCGCATGAGCTGTAGCGGCCAGCGTCCCAAGGCTGAATTCTAGCATCAGGGTCAACGAACCAGAGCTGACTGCTAGCGTCAACGTCAGTGAATCAGAGCTGACTGCTAGCGTCAGGGCCAGCGACCCAAAGCTGACTGCTAGCGTCAACGTCAGCGAATCAGAGCTGACTGCTAGCGTCAGGGTCAGCGAACCAGAGCTGCCAAGACCCTTCTACACCTTCTCACTGTGATCCTGGATATCAGGCTGCAACAGAGCAGATTGGCTAATAAGAAAAGACCGAAGAAGAATTCTGACCTGTTACTAAAAAATTACTGCTGAAGTCGGATGTGTCGAACCGAAAGGTGCAAATATCAAGCTATAAACTACAATACAACGCATTCCGTTCTTCTGACAAGATTCTGCTACTTGCAAAATCCTTTTCACGGCTTTGTAGCAGAATTTTGAGAACGAACGAAGACGAAGAAGGAATACAATATTTTTTAACGCCCCAGTTCACCAGCTGTAAATATACCTGATTTGTAATTACGGAAATCTGAGCTACATGAGTATGAACTTACAACTGAAGACACATTCATTCCCCAGAGCACTGTACCACATAATAAAATGTATTTTTTTTTAGACTCGATCCAGTCTATCCGGTGTAAAATATCAACTAACTAGTAATTAAGAATAGATGAGCAGCGAAGATTGAAGCTAGCCAATAAGGGCATATTCATTGTCCCGAGCGTTGTGCGACAGCATAATACGAATTTTTTCTTCAAAACGCTTCAGTCTACCAGATGTAAATGGGCACCTGACTTGTATTTAGGAAAAGTCGAGCGACAGAGATGGGAATCGGTCACCCTATATCACAAAAACGGGAGACCTAGTACAATGGTGCTCTATCACTTTATCCCCGACGGCATTGATTTCTATGAAAACTCTTTTCCGGCATTACCAACCTTATAAATATAACGTAAGTAGCGTGTCATTTGCTGGATGTCGCCCACATTACCTACCTTATAAATATAACGTAAGTAGCGTGTCATTTGCTGGATGTCGCTCACATTACCAACCTTATAAATATAACGTAAGTAGCGTGTCATTTGCTGGATGTCGCCCACATTACCTACCTTATAAATGTAACGTAAGTAGCGTGTCATTTGCTGGATGTCGCCCACATTACCTACCTTATAAATGTAACGTAAGTAGCGTGTCATTTGCTGGATGTCGCTCACAACTACCAACGTGGCTGCTATTTCATGGCTGGTGTGCACTAGGTCGCCATTACTTTCTGTACGTGGAGAAGCGATGGTATCATGATAATTATAAGGCCAAACAATTTAGAGGCCAGAAGATGTAGCAAGAGACATGGGGAATGCCAGCTACGACGGGCCGATTCATCTTCATCAGCATTATTACTATCATCATCATAATCGCCATAATTATTTATTATCATCATCAGCATCATCATCATCATCACCAGTATCACTACCATCATCACCATCCTCATCATCATCACCATTATTATTATCATCATCATCATCATCATCATCATCATCACCGTCATCATCATATTCATCATCATTATTTATCTGTCACACTATGCGTCGAAGTATCTACCCATCACGTCATTTAGTTTCCACGTACTACGGTTAATGTACGAAGATAATACAGACTATAAAATCACATGAACGTGCTATACTGAGTTTGTGAAAGATAATTTAAGAAGATTAGCCCATCGGGGAGAGAAGCTTCAGGGATTAGCTGATCACCGGGCCCACTTAATATAAATGTAAACAATATCGACCCGAAGCAGGTTCAAGAGTTCAATTACCGGAAAAGTAGGTTTACAGCTGATCAAAGGTTTGATAGAAGAATCAAAACATAGTGTCAAGAAACATCTGCTGTGATTTATCAATTGTCACCATTTCTTCTTCTTCATCGATCAACTGATGCTACGCTTCTAGTCCGGTAAGGTTCACAATGAACTGATGCTACCCTCCTAGTCCGGTAAGTATCACAATCAACTGATGCTTCGCTTCTAGTCCGATAAGGTTCACAATCATTTGATGCTAGGCTTCTAGTCCGGTGAGGTTCCGAAGGAGATTGTGCGTCTAAGGTCTTCGCCGGTTTCCCACAGCTTTTCGAGCATGGTCGCTCCCCCAGTCCAGAATGCCACTCTTTGGTATGCATAGGTAGGGCATTCTTGCATAATATATTCTTGTGTTTGCTTGGGTGCTCCACAATCGCACGTGTCAGTGTCTCTGAGACCCATTCTGTGGAGGTGGGCTTTCAGTCTACAATGTCCCGTTCTGAGTCTGAAGATCTTTGTCTGCTCATCTCTGACAAGTTTGTCTATGCTGTCATTCTCTGGCTTCTATTCTTTGTGCTCGTCTCTCCATTCTGTCCTCAAAGATCGTTTGATGAGTGTCTTTGCTTATTTATAGCTCTGTGCATGGTGTGTCTGCGTACCTCCACTTCTGACTTCTACTAGAACATCTGCGTTCTTGTTTCCAATGATGCCACGGTGGGCCGGAATCCACTATAGGACTAAATCTGTTTTTGAGACAGCAATCCTATGTTGTATTTTATTTCATGTGAGAGTATCTTGTTTGTGACTTGCGATCGCTTGGAGTACACTCATGTTAGAATGACCGTTTTCTTTGTATTTATGTTTTGACTGATAAGAATCTGAGTTGCTACCTTAGCCGCTTTTAGTTCTGAAATTGATACAAGTCTCTCCTGCTAATATGGAGTGATTTTCTATGTCGCCATTGGAGTGTTCGGTGTACATTCCACTGCAGCTCCTTTTATCGATCACCGTGGCAGATACATCTGTGATCCCCACTGCTAAAACACCCAAACATCAGCTTGATTATTAAACAACAACTGATAAACATTATAGGTATACCAAATCTGTGAGACCAGTGGTTAACGTGGTCCCTATCCAAGTCGCAAGAGAGGAACAGTTCAACGTGTGAAATTAAATGTCTTTAGGTCATGAACTATACACCTGGAGGAAAGAGCGCTTCTGAGAACTGATAGATAGCGTGCCCAACATTGTGCACATGCACAGCCAGACAGAAAGAGAAAGGAAAGCCACAATTGTAGAATACATAGAGAACCGCCACAAAAGAAATACATTGACCCATGTGTGTACAGATGAGTCAGCAATAAATTAACATAGAATATAGAAGGAGGAGTCTTTCTGAACCAAAATAACAACACAGAAGGAAAGTTATAAGTAGCAACCGGAAAATATTCAAATGACTTCAGAGCAGAGACAGAGATCTTGAAAACTGCAAAAGCAGTACATATGATGAATGAAAACACAGAGAAACAAGTGGTACTATTCATAGACACGCTATTTGTGATGACAGCATTTGGAAACCGAAAAAATACAGATCTAAAAGAACTATAGAAGATACTCTCTAAACTACATTACCGATTCAAGTAAGTGGTTATTCTGTTGATTCTATCTCATTGAAATTTGAAGGAACTTACATTTGAGCACATTAGCAGATATAAAATAGACTGTTCGGTCATCTCAACACAGGATGATCTGGCTACAGAGCAAGACGTAGGTCACGTGTTAGATGTATACATGACATACTAGTAATCCTGCATCGTTACAGACTTGCAGCAACAGACACAACTCGCCTAGACCAGCATAGACAACACTGAAAGGCACAAGTGGCTGGAAAATTAACTAAACTGTAATACGATTATTTTATTTTTATGTAAGAAGACTGTCAGTCCGCTGATTCATATTCTTAAGAGTCGTCCTCTATTCCTGGTGTCTTCAACTTTTAGTCTGTATATCTTAAATGCAATTATTTAAACGGAAAGTCTAAACCTGGACAAAGACGGGAACAAGCTATGGAAGCTAGTCAGAGCCATGAACGACGAAACCCCGTCAAATAAACAAATTACTATCAAGCAGGGCGAGAACTTGATCACAGGTAAGAAAGCCGCAAACGCCTTTGTCGATCACTATGCCAGAGCAAACCATATCGAGGTCCCTGCAGATAAGCATAAAGACATTATCGAAGAGCTAAAGGGACACGAAAACATGAATACGGCTCCTGAAGAGCACATGATGGCCAAACTAACAATGCGCGAAATGGAAGAGGCTATGAGAACACTAAAGAAAAGGAAATCTCCCGGAAAAGACGGGATAACAAACGAAATGCTGATGGGGCTGGGCCAAACAGCGAAGAAGAAACTGCTATCGGTCCTGAACCAAAGCTGGAAAAGGGGAATTGTACCACAGGCATGGAAAGATGCAATACTGGTACCAGTACCAAAAACAGGAAAGGACAAAACAGATCCAAATGGATACAGGCCCATTAGCCTACTGAGCTGTGTCGGCAAGCTGATGGAACGGATGATAAACACCAGACTGATGTGGCATCTGGAAGAAAAACGAATACTAATTCCACAGCAAGCCGGCTTTAGACAGCACAGATCCACTGAGGACCAGGTCATCCTCATAGCCCAGGAGATAGAAGATGCCTACCAGGCACAGAAACACACAGTAGCTGTTTGGGTGGATCTGGAAAAGGCATTTGACAAAGTCTGGAAAAATGGACTTAGAGTCAAGCTAAGAAGAAGTGATGTCTGTGGGAAGATGTACAAGTGGATCAACCACTACCTCAAACAAAGAACGGCCAGAGTCCAAGTACAAGGGCAGATGAGCAAAAAGGTGACACTCGAGCAGGGAGTACCCCAAGGGGAAGTATTGTCACCCACACTCTTCCTGGTATATATAAACAATATTACAGAGAATATACCAAGAAGAGTCCATAGCTGAATGTTTGCAGACGATCTGGCTATGTGGACCTCTGAAAAGAATCTCACCATAGCAAGAAATCGGATGCAGACGGCCCTAACATCGCTGGAAGAGTGGGCGAACTCATGGCTGGTCAAAATAAACGAGGAGAAAACCAATATTCTCGCTTTCATTAAAACCCCAAAGTACCAAATTAAGTCTAAATGGCAAAATCCTGCAGTCAAACGACAACCCAACCTATCTGGGAGTCACATTTGATCGGCGCATGACATGGGAAAGTCAGATTGAGAGAAACCGAATGAAAGCCAGAGAAAGAATGGCAATCATGAGGAAACTTGCTGGCACAAGCTGGAGTGCAGACGAAGGCATACTAAAGAAACTGTATACTGGAAGAGTGAGACCAGTTCTCGAGTATGGCATTGCGGCATGGACAACAGCAGCGAAGGCGAACTTCGATAAAGTTAACAAACTTCAAAACCAAGCCATGAGAATTATAACAGGTGGCATGAAGTCAACGCCAATTGTAGAACTTGAAAAGATTACAAAACTGCAATCCATGACCGATAGAAGAGACTGCAGAGCCTAGCTGCAGTCAGAGAAACTCCGAAGACTGACCGACCATGCAATGCACCAGAGACTAAACAATTTGGGAAATGGGAAACTAAGGCGGAGAAACTTTGCAGAAATAGCCAAAGCAAAGATGCACGAAGATCCCATAAACGCACTAACAACACCAAAACCCATCACTACTGTACGAAAACCTACCTGGAGGCAGGATATATTTCCAGAGGTGGTAGAAAATATACAGGTATTGCAAACAAAAACTGCCAGACTGAAAAAGAAAGGAGAGATGCTACCCTAAGCTTCATAACGAAAAGCTACCCAAGCATGGACTGGACCCATGCATACACCGACGGTTCTGTAACAAACACTACACAGAACGGAGGGGCAGGAGCATTCCTGGACCTACCAAATGGCAGAAAAATAACACTGTCATTCGCTACTGGTAAGTACACAAGCAATTTCAAAGCGGAGGCAGAGGCACTGAGGGCGGCAGTGGAAGAAATGGTGACACACAGTGAAAATGAGAGCCATATAGTCCTGCTGACAGATGCTCTCGCCGTAGTCACAGCGCTAAAAAGCCAGAAAAACCCTGAGCTTAATGACTTAAGAGCAGCACTCTGCAAACTGTCCGCACCAAAAAGGGTAGTGGTACAGTGGGTTCCGTCACACTGCAACATCCAAGGCAACGAGGAGGCAGACAGACTGGCAAAAGAAGGAGCAAGACTACCACAAACAGATACCAGTATGACGTACGAAGAGTCAAAACGGCTTATCAAAGCCAGATACATGACCAAATGGGAAACCGAACATACTGGTTACACCAAAAACGATGCCTATTACCAGTTGAACCGAAGAGAGCAGGTCGTTGTCTTCAGACTTCGCACTGGCCACAACAGACTGAGGTACCACCTATTCAACAAATTGAAGATAGGGTGTACCGACGAATGCCCGTGCGGTACTGGTAAAATGACCGCTGAACATCTGCTGCAGAACTGCCCGACATACGAGGATCAGAGAGAGCAGATGTGGCCATTACCAGTGGAACTGCAAGACAAGCTCTATGGCAGTGGCGAGAGCCTCAGGATGACCGCCGCTTTTTTCGAAAAAATAATGGTTACTGTCTGACTGCGTACGCAGAAGAAGAAGAAGAAGAAATGCAATTATTTAACGGAATGTCTTTCTCCAAACAAATTAATCAGCTGGTTTTAGCTATCCTTGTAACATTTAACATTCTTCGGTTAAAAACAATAATCTGTGGTATTTCGTAATCATATTTCATTTATTTTCCTCCATTTTTTTCGTGTGACCTTCTCAAATCTAAGGATCAATATAATATCCACCTTGTCGTAGTGATACATTTCTATTGGAAACATTTTTTCTGCATTGTTTTTTGTTGATTGGGACTGTCCTGTTCTTTAATTCAGAGTCGGCCGCATATTGCTGATGTTTCTTGTGCCCTTGTATTTATCTGTATCGAAATTCTCTGATTGTACATCATTTAATGCTAATTTATGGACATACCAGACACTAAAAATATCACTTGCCAACAGCCAAAATCTGAGAGAAAATTAGCTTACAAAAACGAATTTGGCCAAGCAAGTGAGAAATATAAATGCTAAAATCGTTAAGTATAGCTCGAATCATCATGATTTAGAGGTGAAGGGTTGTAAGAGTGGAGCTCGGTGGGAATGAATGAGTTGCATCTCAAATCCGAAAAGTCGAGCGTGTAATTCCCCATGAGACGAATAACCTTGAGCGTCAATTGGGTGACACAATCTGTAGCAGTCGTTATGACCACTTTTCAATCTTGTCATAACCTGCTATTTAGATTGCTTGCGTGCAGACGTGTAGTTCAAGATCCATCCTGAATGTGGCAACAGTGCTTATTATTTGGTCTAAATTTACTTACAAATTACTTTGCGTTCACAAAGGTGAAGCACTACACCAATGATAACGAGAACTTACAGCCTCTACATTCGGTGTGAGATTCGTAAACATGGCGAAACTTTGTCCCACACGTATGTTGTCAATCATGGGCTGCGAATCAACTGGCCCTGACGCTAGCAGTCAGCTATGGGTAGCTGACCACTGCAGCTCATGCGCTGCTCAGCATCTTTATCCCTAATGGGGATATTGAACTGCAAGGAATTAAGATTAGGATTAATAATTGGTAGTGGAGGGTTTATACTGATACTGCCACATGTATTTATGAGGACTTTGAGCTGCAAGACATTATGATTAAGATAAACATTCAGAAGATAATCAGCATATAACTTGTTAACGTAGATATACCACTTTCCTGATGAGCCTAAGTACAATTTTCTGTCGGATTTGTCGGGCCTGACAGCGTGAAGTGATTTATAGGTGGTGATCACACTGCTCGGGTCAATAATCTAGGAAACGCTACTGAAAACAAAAAGAGGAAAACTGCGGGGGTGGGGGGGGGGAGGGCTTTGACTCACGGATTACACAGCCCATACAACACCTGCTTGCATGATGGCCGCCCCGAACAGTGCAGACTGAAACCCTGCCCCTTTGAATGATAGCTGGCTGTCTAGTCCAGGCTAAAACTCTGTCATCTTGAATGGTGGCCGTCCGACTTGGCCGTTCTGAAACTTTGTAATCTTAAATGACGGTCGTCCGACTAGGCCGTTCTGAAACCTCGTAATCTTAAATGACGGTCGTCCGACTAGGCCGTTCTGAAACCTCGTAAGGTTAAATGACGGCCGTCCGACTAGGCCGTTCGGAAATCTCGTAATCTTAAATGACGGTCGTCCGACTAGGTCGTTCTGAAACCTCGTAATCTTAAATGACGGCCGTCCGACTAGGCCGTTCTGAAATCTCGTAATCTTTAATAACGCCACCCGCCAGCCAACTTTGAAGCCTTGCCATCTTGTATGACGGCCTCCCGACCAGTCCATGCTGAAACCTCATGACCCTACATGACTGCCGTCCGACCAATCCATTTTGAGCTGTAGTGGCCCGCAGCGTTCATAAGAAATATCCTAATATCACCAAGCATAGAACACAAGTATTGAATACTTGAACATTGACAGCTCGTGAGTGATGAAGATGTTGTTTGTGTGCTTTGAGAATGAATGGATTTTATGTTTAATTAGATTATTAGGTATTTGGATACCTTTAGCGATGCCCAGTTACTCCTGCTATCACAGTCAGGACAGAGTCAACACCAATTACCAGTCAGAAAGTCGCGTCAGGGTCAAACGTAATATATTGTGTACTGAGCAGGACGCAGAGTCAAGGTTAGGCGTATTACGCTGCAGAATGTCGTGTAAAGGTCAGGTGCAATTGACCTATCAAGACCACACCTCTATTCCGTGTTTTTTTTCCCTAGAAAGAGGCTGTTTCCAAGGCAGTCTGGCTAACGAGATGTGGATTGATGTGATCCCCGTAGTCGTGAGTGTCACGTAGAGGAAACGAAGCATAGCACAAGAGCCTGGAGGACTGCGGTCAACCATCAACAGCAGTGTCAGGATGTGAGGAAAGCTATTGCAACTCTCCACTTTGCACTTTGTCAGGTTGCACAGACGAGCAAGCATTCTCATTGTAGGCTTCCAACAACAACAACCAGCACTTGGTTGAATCTCTTCACTCTTGACATTTCGATGTTGTGTGAACACAATTCCTTTATAGAGTTTCTTTAACTCTGCTATTTCACATGTTCGCGGGTCTCTTCTTGCGCTTCGTCTGAAACACGTCTGTGTGGTGTTAGAGGCTGGTACGGCCAATGGGCTAGAAGACATTCAGGTCATATGTGACCTAATCATTGTTTCTCTTGTCTGTTAAGATACACCATACCTGGAGATGTTTCCAAATTATGCCGCATTTCTCAGCTTGTCACTGTTTCTCCGAATGACCTTGACTCTTTTAAAAGGTGAGATAAGAGTTAACGATGGTTTATCATGAATATAGGTCACAGGTCATTAACTCAATAACTGAATGTATTTGCAAAACAAAAACAATGATCACAACAAAACAAAATACAGATTTACCCTTTACGTACCCTAAGGTTGTTGTTGTTAAATGGTCATAATGAGGATGATTTCTCTTTCGTGCGACCTAAACATGGCGTTAAGTGGCAGGCTGTAGTAGCTTTCCTCACACCTGGAGCGTGCAGATGAGGGTAGACTGAGATCCTGTAAGCGGATGTACTATATTTTGTGCGAGGAGAAAACTGGGCATTTATCAACTAAGAGAAAATTATTGACAGAGTTGACAGGAATAGACTCGAGGCGGTGATCGAGTAGTATGGGATATCAGGCCAGTTACTTGACAACTGGAAACAGACTGCGTCTTCTATCAGAAACAGATGAGTTTACCATTTTTTTCTTATATGTTGATTTGTTAGTTCAGTATTGTTGTCCCTGATGAAGGCCTATTGGTCGTAACGTAGGTTTCGTTTATGTTCTCGTCTCGGTGCGGTATCTGACCATACCCATTTTAAAATGTTGATTAAACTCAACCTTAATCAACTTTTACAAGTTTTTTTCATGTTTTTTTTCCCTTGACAACGTAAGGGTCATGTACCAAGGAAACGAGAGAGATAGATAGAAAGGAAGAGCGCGGGTGGTTTGCGTACGGAAGAGGTGTCATGGAGACTTTAACAATCACCAGTAATGTGCCTCAGGGATATGTGCTGTCCCCCGCTACTTTTCAAAAGCTTTTACCTCCACACGACTGTTGTCCGGATAAGCGGAATTCTATTTCTCTATTTTTATCCCACTCTCACATATACTAGAGAGATGCCATTTGTGTACACAGTCTCTACTAATGCGATCTGTTAATCTATCAAATTTTGATAACAGGGAAGTCAACAGGTTTTTTGTGCCGAAAAACATAGTTTTAAATATTGACTATTATATAAACATATATTAAATTCCACTAACTCCTAGTCTCGTGAACTCTGTCACACTATAGTTACAAAAAGGTTTATGGCAAAGTTTGTGGCGAGTTTGCCCGTGAAGTCTCGAGAAAAACAACTAAGTCGTAATAAGAAATACAAGATGTTATGGACAAGCGTAGATCTTTTCAAAATATTTACTTGTTAACATTCAAATTTTCAAAAGTGTTCCATATTTGTATGACGCTGCGACACGCAATCCTGATCATAATTCCCTACATGAAGTGATAATCGCTGACGAGCAATGCATCACATATCCAGAGAATAAGAAACATGAATATCACTTGGTCGCTCTGGATACAACCTGCGACACGTTTGATATACGAGTAATATATCTCTCGGTGGTAGACATAACACAGGGGTCGCTTAACTTAAGCCTTCGTAATGGGAACCTCCAGCAGGCTCGTACAATCTAGTACATGGGCCTAGTTTTCTTAGAAGACGGCAGGTGGGACAGAGAGATGAAGTATATCTGCCAGAGTGCAGTAGGGATGACTATCAACTGGTGCATAGCTCAAATGTCCCCACATAATTATGGCTAGGAAGCAACCACTGATGCCCATTATCGTCCTACCAGAGTCAAACATGAACGGTGTCCAATGCACGATAGACCAAAGTCTGTATCTGCGAAATGGCCGCCGATGTCTTCAGGAGAGAGAAATTAAGAAAAGAGGGCATTCACATAAGGGTCAATTCTAAAGTTCTTAGTTCTTAGTTCTTAGTCGACCTGTACTTCTACATGGGTAGATGCCCCTGTGCAGGTCCCAGCTCTGGTATGAGCTGGATGAGCTCTGGTATGAGCTGGATGAGCTCTGGTATGAGCTGGATGTAGCCGGGAGAAGGGTTTCCTGCTTAACGGTCAAGGATCGAGCAGCGTGGTTAATCGATGTGTGAGTCCATCTTAATAGACTCAAATACTAGAACAAAGTAGACCCGCAGCGTGTTAGGCGCCATCTATGCTGCTCTAAACAAACAACTTAACCATGGCCGATGTAATGCCATGTGACACAGTTAGTCGCCTCTTACGACATGCTCTCTGTAGGGCAGTGATGCTATTCTTGTCCTTGTCATACACAAACACCCTGGCAGACCACTCGGTCAGTTACATTGCCTATATAGAATATATTTCTAATGAGAATGTTTGATAGTTCGCCAATATCATGAGAATGTTATGTGCTTCCCCTGTGGCATCCAATGCCCGACTGATTCCAAGCGAGAGGGTGACTGATGGGAACAATGTAAAGATGATTTTCTTTTACATGCAAAAAAATAAATCGTAATTTTTGTGACAAATAGAGAGGTAAGGATTTAAGAGCTTATTGCTCATTTGTACTACAACCTTCACAGAAGAAGTTTTTATCTTTCTATACAGTCAAAGGATAGCTTGTTCAATCAATAAATTCAATCAATCAATATATATTAGAGTCGATGATGTTCGCCCATCACATGTGATGAAAACCATTCCCTCTGTTCTGCAGCGTGGACAATATTTTTTTATGCTCTGTCCGCTTACTTACTTACTTACTGAAATTGGCGACTGCATGGTTGTTTAGCTTCAAGTGAGAAACATTTGCGCAATATGTGAACCTCCCTCTCTGGTCTTGAGCTACCTTTGACCCGTGGCAAGAAATTATCGAGACCATTGAAGATAGCACAGTATGCAGATTTTATTCCAGGTTTCTGCCCGAAGCATTTCCCGTAAAATGGTATCCCACAAGGCAGCAGGGAATTTTGGGTTTCAATACTGTTAACATCACTGCGTGTGAAAAACATACGATGATATCGCCGGGATCCTATGTTCTGATTCGGGATCCATTGAGTCTCGAAATGCTGGTAGCTTTACCCACCTTGCCCGATGGGTAATCCAGACATGAGCTTACGTGTACATATAGCTAGATTAGTGAGCCGCGTAGCGCAGTGATTAGCGAGTTGTGTTCGCATCTGGGTGGTCCTGGGTTCATTCCCCAGTTGAGTCGGTACTGTTTTTCAGACATTAACGACACCCGGGTCGACCTAGCCTTAAATGGGTACCGGCTCATTCCGGGAAGTAAAAGCGGCGGGGTGGGAGATCAGATGGCTACCGCCCTCATATAGCCGAGCCTTACAAATGTGACATCGCTAACAACTCACACCCGTACGCAGTAATGTTAGGGGTTACCTTACTTGACTTTATAGCTAGATTTGGTAAGACTTGAGAAAAATCAATAATTTTTAATTGACAGTAAACATTTATCAATAAAGTAAACAGAGACGAGGTAGGGAGATGGAATACCAAATACAAATCACAATATAATATATTTAATCATGCCGTCTTCTTCGTCTTAATCTTCTTCTTCCTCTGATCCCAGAAAAAAACTAGCTATTCACTTATTTGTTGCTATATCATACATGGGACATTGATTCTAGAGCTTTTTATAAATCACACAAGTCAAGTCCACGATGAGGTAGGTTCTTACATGCTTGATTTATGGAGTGGGCAATCACCATCAGTTGAAGATGATTCTACCTTAAATAGAGTTAAACGTATCGATCATGATAGACTCTCATTGTGGCAGTGATCCTATTCGCGTCTGTTACACAGAACTGAATATGCCCTAGAGGGGTCGACCTCGCTGTGAGACGCTCACGGTGTAGAATTGATTCTATTCTATCTCTATCCCACAGATAGATTCTTCTTTTCCACAATGGTTAGACTGCACTGTTAGTCACTAACAGTGTGGTGGTGATATTATTCATGTCTATGTCCCGTCAAGAGATTCTTCTATTCTAGAGTGGCGAGACCGCGTTGACAGTCGCTCACAGTCTGACAATGTCATAGCTGCCACATATACATTATTATACGCTGGAGGGCTCCTTGAGTATGTTTCCATCTCGCTTTCATTCTTAAGTTTGCATCAACGTTGCTTTTCTTTACACTCCAGCAAACAGACACAGTAAGTATATGTCTCTGTCTGTCGGTCTCTCTCTCTCTCTCTCTCTCTCTCTATCTCTATCTTTCTCTACTTTGTTATTTTTTGTGTTCTGCACTCTACAACAGTTGCACATTTATTATTCTCTCTCTCTCTCTCGCTCTCTTTCTTAAAAAGCGTCCAAGAGGCAGAGCGGAAGAGCTATCAGTCATTTGGGAACATAATCGAAATCCATTCGTGTTAAGAAATGGACAGTGTTGTAGATTGCTCCATCGCTTACTGTCAGCAAATGAGACGCGGCGAGTAAAGGAGCTGACGATCCGCCTCGTGAAAATCTGAGACCCAGTACAGTAACACTTCAGCCTTGACAACACTGACTGCTAGTGAATTACCGTTTCCTTTTCTCGCCATTATTATTTACCTGACATTGTCATGAGTCCTTGCATTCATTAACTGTCAGAACTCTCTGTCTCCCCTCCCCCACCCTTTCTCTCTCTTTCTATATATATACATATATATATACACGAGGGACGTTCACATCAAACCGGGACTTGTTGTTCTAGTTCTACCTGGATGTGATATAGCATGCTGAAATTACAATCATTAGGAGTACTTGTGTAATATTAGTGCTAAGTAGCTCATTTGTCATAGGCCAGCCACGTGACAGAAAATTAAAATGGCGGATAGCACTGTCAGTTTTTGCACGGAGCAGCGTGTTGTGATGGATTTTCTTTTGAAAGAAAGGGGGTAACCTACGGAAATTTAGAGAAGACTGCAATCATCATACGGTGATGAGACACTCAGCCACAGTAATACATTTGAATGGTGTAAACGTTTCAGAGAAGGCCGTACATCCGTGATTGATGATCCCGGCCTTTTTTGCTCTCAACTAACACACAGTCATTCCTATGAAAACCCAGATTGTGATACGCCCTATCAACAGTGAACAGTACATAGGCATTTTGAGTGATCTGCATAATCGTCTGCAAAAAAAACGCCCTAAGTTTGATCCCAAAGGGCGTCCTGCTCCTGGAAGATAACGTTCGACCTCAGACGGCTCACCCACCGCACTATGTGCCATCTGCAGCAACTCGGCTGGGAGGTATTGCCGAATACACCTTACAGCCCAGACCTCGCTCCAAGCGATTTGCTGTTTGGACCCCCTAAAAGAATTTCTGGGAGGTCAGCATTTCCGCACTGATGACGAAGTGAAACAAGCTGTCCTAGATTGGTTCAGACATACTGACACATTTTTCTACGTTGAAGTTTTTACAAGCATTACTTAAACGTTGAGATTGAGTGCAAAATCGTTGCAGAAGACTATATCGACAAATAAATGGCATTATGACTACTTCAAAATAAAGTTGTTTTTCCTTGCAAAGACACAAGTATCGGTTTGACTTCAACGATCCTCATTTATATATATTGCGTTGTATCTCTCTTTATCTCCCTCTCGTCTTGTATTTCTCTCTCTCTCACTCTCTCTCTGTCTCTTTTCTCTTATTCTCTTCTTCCATCTTATTGTTTCGTTTCCTTGTTCTTTCAAGATTACCAATTAATGCAAATGTTCACTGTTGACTACAGGCTAATATGCAACATAAAAACACAGACGAGTAAAGCTCACGAACAACAACTTGATCAGACAAACTACCAAGCATAACGACTATCCACGCAACAACCGAATATTGATTATATTAGAAATAGTGTCAAGGAAAATATTGTATGAATATAAACTGTGTGAACAACAATACAATACAATATCTTCGACTTCAATCCGACAGGTGTGCCGTATGCGAGGTAGCCAAGAATGTCATGTATGCTGTCTCATCTTTCGCCGTGTAGTACCAATTCGGACCTAGGTCTCTCAATTGACCATCTCGTCATCGTATGGGCAGGCTGCTGCGTGGTCGTCTAGCCACGAAAACGTCGTTCTGAGTGTCCATCTGTTATCTGGCATGCACACCACGTGGCCAGCCCAGCGTCAAATAGAGTGAGTTCTCTGATTTCTGCATTTCGATTGGATCTCTGATTGAGATCCCTAGGGCGCGTCTTTCCATCGCTCGATGGGTAATGCGTAGTTTATGGGTAGATTCCACACTTCGCATCAGTAGATCATGGCTGGTATGACCGCAGAATTGAAACTGTGTTGATATAATGGCGTCTTTCAGATGCAGAAGTATAGGCTTTATGGTATTGAAGCTGGACTAGGCTGCAGCTCTTCGTCTGGAAATCTACCGGTCTAGGGTGTGGGTGGCATATATCTCCTGCCCCAAATATATGTAGGCGCTGACATCTTCGACCGGCTCATTTTCCAGCTTGATCTTGCATTTGAGGCAGAATGGGTTTCGGAGACATTGCGTTTTCTTTTTGATCATCCGTAGTCCGACACCCCTACCGACCTCAACCAGTTCGTTCAGGGAGTGTTGAGCCTCCCCGGAAACCGGACGACAATAACTAGGTTAGTACGAGACAACTTTGTGAACTCGCTGTTTAAATTCAATTATTTATTTAAAGTTAAATAACAAACAGCGCAGTCTGGGATGAAGTGTTTGACTTCTCTGTAACAGGTCGCAGCGTTTGTAAGGTGGCGGTAACCAGCTGCTTTCCCGATGTTAAGTTTCACAAAGAGGTACAGTTAGTCCAATATTAGTCAGTGTCATCAAAGATGAAGTGCTAGAGATTTACTATATTAGACATCAACTGTTGGGAGAACCAGTTCCATGTCCTCTGTCACACCTCTCCTTGCCTCTGTCACACATCCCCTTTCCTCTGTCACACCTCCCTTTGGCAGACAATGAAGTACCCATATGTTTTTTTCGTTCGCCTTATTTCTCTATTCACCAAGGCGTTGCAATGTGGTTTTTATTTTGCGCCTGTCGGTCCAGTACATCCGTCTTCAGCATGCATTTTATGTAAGGATCTGCTTCTTCCTGCATTTTTCTAAGGGTTTGCGTCCCCGGAGTAACGGTCGGCGCTGTGATAGGGAAATCGAACCCAGCACCTTCTGAGTATTCACAGCACCGCCGTCCCCCAAATTACCCATATAAATAAATGGGTTGATTAAAACGTGTCACAATGTATGAGAAGAAGCAGCTAGAAAAGTATAACATCATAAGGCTTATTTTAATGTTCTTTGGTCTTATATTTGGTCCCATTGATATTTATGTTGCAACTTTGTTCCCTAGTGCGTCGTTATACCTCTATGGGAACCACCATTTAACTCTGCTTCTCATCTCGTAAAACAACTACTACATTATTTATTTTTTTAAACCGGAAAGGTCAGTCTCAAGGCAACGATTAGCGTCAGGGATAACTCTCCAGGAACTAAGCGCAGCCTTTGTGAGGTTGTACGACCAATTCCATTTCTTACTGTTTTTAACTTCCATAGCTCTTTCGTCAGGTACTCATTTACAGCTGGGCAACTGGATGAGCGGTTTTACCATACACAAACCTTGGCCTGGATTTATTTTAGGTCTGCCCGTGAACTCGAACCCTGGTATGCTGTAATCTCAGTCTAGTAAGCCAGCTGGATATCTCGAATTAGCTGCACGTTCCACATTAAGAGAGATAATTCTTCTTCTTCTTCTTCTTCTTCTTCTTGTTCGTCTTCTTCTTCTTCGTACGCTGTCAAACGTCAACCTATATTTGCCCGAAGAAAGCAGCGGTCATCCTGAGGCTGTTGACACTGCCATAGAGCTTGTCTAGTGTTGCCACTGGTGATGGCCACATGTGCTTTCTCTGGTCCTCGTATGTCGGAAAGTTTTGCAGCAGATGTTCACCGGTCATTTTCCCGGTACCACAAGTGCATTGGTCAGTGCCACCTATCTTCAGTCTATTGAATAGGTGGTACCTCAGTCTGTTGTGGCCTGTGCGGAGTCTGAAGACCACGACCTGCTAAGAGAGATAATTCAAAGCTATAATTTATTATTCTATTGTAAGCTCACGATGTTAGTTGCAGATAAAATAACATTCAAAAGCTGGATCTGCAGTAGATGTGATATGTTAGACATATCTTACATAATCCACGTAAACTGTGTGAAAGATAGTTAATGAGAATCTCGCTATGGATATTTCAATTCCAATGATTATTTACGACATAAGATTTCAAATAAGTATCTAATTATTTTTATGGCCTGTGGTACAGGAGACTTCTACAAAGACTTTCCATGCCTGTTATGTCTTGAGGAGCCTATCTACAGTGCCACATGTCAGAGATGCCCAGTGTCATATGTCAGAGATGCCCCGTGCCACGTGCCAGAGATGCCCAGTAATACCACATGTCAGAGATACCCAGTGCCACATGTCAGAGATGTCCAGTGCCACATGTCAGAGATGCCCGGTGCCACATGTCAGAGATGCCCCGTGTCACATGTCAGAGATGCCCAGTAGCACCACATATCAGAGATAACCAGTGCCACTTGTTAGAGATGTCCAGTGCCACATGTCAGAGATGTCCAGTGCCACATGTCAGAGATGCCCAGTGTCACATGTCAGAGATGCCCAGTGTCACATGTCAGAGATGCCCAGTGTCACATGTCAGAGATGTCCAGTGCCATATGTCATAGATGAGCAGCACAGCTCCTCCTCCATTGTACCTTTCCAAATTGTTCTTGGTCTATCTTTCTTTCTTTTACTCTCCTGTGTCCGCATGTGCTGTTTTATTGGCATTTCTGAACTCATTCTCAAGACGTGCCCCAACCATCTCCATCTTCTCTCTCTTATAATGCAATCCATATCTTCTTGGTTGGTGTTCTCTGAGAATTTGTCTTCTTACAAGTATATTTTCATTTAGTCTGGCCAAAACACTTTAATAATTCCGCGAAGACATGTATGGCGAGAGGTTTTTAATTTCTAGGCATCCCTCTTTGTCATCCAGCATTCCAAAGTATATAGAAGTGCCGGAAAGACAATACTATTATACAGCTTAAGTTAAGTTTTCCTACTAAATATACTGGATTTCCAAATTGGTTTCATCATGGCTTATTTAAGTGGGATTTTATGTCCTATTCCGTCCCTCCTAAGAGTGATACCACACTTCCGAGATAAGTAAACTGTTCTATATTCTCCAACATTTGGTTTCCTATAGACACTGATTGTAGGTTTATACTTTTGGCCATCATTTTAATTTTCTTCGTGCTAATCTTCAGCCCTACTTGTTTTGCATTTTTTTTAAATAACTTGATAACTTACTCTGAATATCCTCGAATTTGTGAGCGAGGAGAACTATATCATCTGTCAAATCGAGGTCTTCTAACATGATGAATTATGTTCTTTCTCTGTTCTCTAGCGCCCAATAAATTGCAAGGTTGAATAGCAGGGATGACATGACACATACCTGTCTTATGCGGTTAGACATTTATTTAAATAACGTAGGAAGGGAAACAACCAAATAAATTACTACATTAAGAACAGTTATCACACCACATTATTTTAGCGCACGAAAGTTCAATTTGGGAAATCTTCTTCTTTTGCGTACGCAGTCAGACAGTAACCATTATTTTTTCGAAAAAAGCGGCGGTCATCCTGAGGCTCTCGCCACTGCCATAGAGCTTGTCTTGCAGTTCCACTGGTAATGGCCACATCTGCTCTCTCTGGTCCTCGTATGTCGGGCAGTTCTGCAGCAGATGTTCAGCGGTCATTTTACCAGTACCGCACGGGCATTCGTCGGTACACCCTATCTTCAATTTGTTGAATAGGTGGTACCTCAGTCTGTTGTGGCCAGTGCGAAGTCTGAAGACAACGACCTGCTTTCTTCTGTTCAACTGGTAATAGGCATTGTTTTTTGTATAGCCAGTATGTTCTGTTTCCCATTTGGTCATGTATCTAGCTCTGATAAGTCGTTTTGACTCTTCGTATGTCACACTAGTATGATGCTGCGATTTGACGATGTGGACTTTGCTAATGAAGTGGCTTTTCTGCCTCCCAAAAAACAAACACATGCAAAATAAGACAAATATACTTATTGAATGGTCCCTGAAATTAGGTCAGATGTAAACAGGTAAAAAACTGATTATGACAATAATATTACGTAACGACAATCATATTGTCACGGAAGACTCACTATTATTACGTAACGACAATCATATTGTCACGGAAGACTCACTATTAACTCATATACACGTTATTTGGTAGTAATATAGACAAGGTCTGAGGCACTAATAGAGTTATCACATTAAGAATATACGAGACCAGAGGGGTTTTTACTCCTGCACGTGATTTGTGAAAATTTAAAGGAATTAGGTCTGTCATAAAATTACATATTTTCAACTCCTAAGTCAAGTCTGTTCTATTGTCCTACTGTGACGAGGAGAGAAAGATAAAGTACAAATAAAAAGCACAAGTTTTCATAAATGAATGCTTGCGCTGAATTGAGGTGTGAAATGATAGAATAATGTCACCAATATAACAGACAGTCACTGTTCTGGAGTACTCAGTGCATGATATATAGGGGTAGACCTAAATACTCATGGGAAAGGAAAGTAGACGAGCCTTAAAAAGGCAGGAAAAACGTGGAGGATTTGAAAATAATGGTGCACGAGACGATCATATGTCTAGTATTTCTTGAAGACCTATAGTCCGCCGAAAGTTCAAGGATTTTGACTAATTCATTGTAGTAGGTAAAAGTAATCTAAATGTCATAGTCTACCTCAAAGTAAGTTTGGTATCATATAGTGAAAACTATCTTTGCAAACATCGTAAGCACACGTTTATTTTGAAGGCATATTCAACAAATGTATGATTGAAGAATGTCTTTTCCTTCTTTGATTTAAAGCTGACCGACAGTCTGCAAAGGGAGATAAGTTTATATACATTAAAAAAGGAAACATCAATATAAAGCGTGCATAAATTGTAGTATTATTACAAAATAAAAAAACCAATAACTATTAATTTAAATAAAGTATATTTAATCTTAAAAGCATGATTCAAAATATATTTTGGGATCAAGATGCTGAGCAGCGCATGAGCTGCAGCGGTCAGCGACCCATAGCTGACTGCTAGCGTGAGAGCCAGCGAACCAGAGCTGCCAAGCCCCTTCTACACCTCTACGTGTTGATCCTGGAGAACAGGCTGCAACAGAGCAGACTGGCTAAGAAGAAGGGATTGAAGAGGGAACGCTAACCCGGTACTCAAAAAATGCTTCCTGAAGACGGATGTATTGGACCGAAAGGTGCAAATATCGCAGTCAAGCTGTGAACTACAACCCCATGCATTCTGTTCTCTTGACTATATTCTGCTACTTAAGCCCGTGTCATGGTTTGGTAGCGGGAGATTGAGAACGAACGAAGCCAAGCCAAGCCAAAATATATTTTGAAATTCCTTTAGAACACATTTGAGGATATTATAAAATGTTATTACATTTTCTAAATATAAATAGTCAATTGTTTATTTTTATTGTGATAGTAGTGTTTATAAACACCCTTGAAGATCGTACAATCAGGGTTTATAACCTTTCATACACACATACATACACACACACACACACACACATTGCACTTTGGTTGTGGTTGACCACTGAGATCCCCATACCTATCATAGGTAAATTCAGATGCACACACTAATCCAAATACTGGTTAATACATCTTCATATCGCCTAAAAGACTATGGTCCTCGGTGGAAAGAGTTGTGCCTCCAGCAGTAGAATACATAGACAAATCTGTAATAAACAAGCAAAAGTAAACACCTTACGTTGCAAGAGATACATTGTCCATTTGAGGAGGTGAACATTCGCCATACGAACACAGCTCACGGCTATTTAGTGTAACTAGTATTTGGCTTACTGAATATAATGTGCTGACTGAGTGTTGTGTTAGGTCCGATATGTAAACGTGTGTGTTACTTCATGATTTTTTCGAGTGTTGGATACTACTGAGATGTAAGCAGAGGTATGTAAACTGTCTTGTTTTACGCGTTCTTTAATAAATCATATACAAGCTGTTAATGTCACATTGCACGTCAAAACATTGCACTGATCTCCATCAAACACATACAGCTCATTACCATCATTATAAAAACATCAATCAAAAGAAACTGACATGTTTGCTGTTGACTGAATTAATATGGGTGTGATTTTCATAGTGTGACGTATGAAATGCGTCAACATGAAACTGAACCTTACCCCACACAGATTGTAATTATTTTATTATTTACTTTGGTGAATTATTGCCTTAAGTTGCCACATATGTAAACAAACAGCTGACAAAGTGCACCTTTCATATAGTCCAGGCATTGGAAAAACACATATTGCTGTCAAGTTGTACACATTTTGTTATTTCAAGAAATGACATTATTAACTTACAACAGATGTAAGACCTTGTAGTGATACAAACCGAATCACACTAAACATGTATATGCATTCATTGTGCGTTTGTGTGTGCGCGCGCGCCTGTGTGCGTGCGTGCATACTCACGTTCGTGCGTGTGTGTGTGTGGTACACATACTTTTAATATAGATTGGTTTCTAACATCTGGTTCAGTTTCTACTGATTTATTTAAAAATAAATCTCGGTCTAGATTCACCTCTACAAAAACATTAATGAAAGGATTACAAGAGACAAGACCTCTTTATCTTCTGTGGGGAATAAGAAGAAGAATGGGCCTTTTGAAATCGAAGTGAATGTTTATGAGTGTGTGTGTGTGTTTGTGTGCATGAATGTATTTACGCCCACTCAAGTGAATGTGTGTTCATGTATTTACGCCCACTTAAGTGAATGTGTGTTCATGTATTTACGCCCACTAAAGTGAATGTGTGTTCATGTATCTACGCCCACTCAAGTGAATGTGTGTTCATGTATTTACGCTCACTCAAGTGAATGTGTGTTCATGTATTTACGCCCACTCAAGTGAATGTGTGTTCATATAATTACGCCCACTCAAGTGAATGTGTGTTTATGTATTTACACCCACTCAAGTGAATGTGTGTTCATGTATTTACGCCCGCTCAAGTGAATGTGTGTTCATGTATCTACGCCCACTTAAGTGAATGTGTGTTCATGTATTTACGCCCACTAAAGTGAATGTGTGTTCATGTATCTACGCCCACTCAAGTGAATGTGTGTTCATGTATTTACGCTCACTCAAGTGAATGTGTGTTCATGTATTTACGCCCACTCAAGTGAATGTGTGTTCATATAATTACGCCCACTCAAGTGAATGTGTGTTTATGTATTTACACCCACTCAAGTGAATGTGTGTTCATGTATTTGCGCCCACTCAAGTGAATGTGTGTTCATGTATTTACGGCCCACTTAAGTGAATGTGTGTTCATGTATTTACGCCCACTCAAGTGGATGTGTGTACATGTATTTACGCCCACTCAAGTTAATGTGTGTTCATGTATTTACGCCCACTCAAGTGAATGTGTGTTCATGTATTTACGCCCACTCAAGTGAATGTGTGTTCATGTATTTACGCTCAATCAAGTGAATGTGTGTTCATGTATTTACGCCCACTCAAGTGAATGTGTGTTCATGTAGTTACGTCCACTCAAGTGAATATGTGTTCATGTATTTACGCTCACTCAAGTGAATGTGTGTTCATGCATTTACGCTCACTCAAGTGAATGTGTGTTCATGTATTTACGCTCACTCAAGTGAATGTGTGTGATTGTGTAGGTTTATTTATTTACACCCCCTTAAGTGATTGTGTGCCTGTGTAGTAACGCCCTCTAGATTAAATAAACAAACAATATTCCATATGGCGTCAAACACTAATTTAATCTAACATGTATTGTGACGGCTGTATGTTATTCGCGTGGATAGCTACAAAATATAACACAGCAGTGGTTCCCATTCTTTGATAGTTCACAGACACCAAGATGGCGATACGAATGAAACTAAGAATCTCTCTTACACCCAAACAATCCTCATTAGTAATATACGTAACCTTGTTCATATTAGAAAATGACATGCAGACTGATATATTGTATTAATTTTTAATAGTTTATTATTGTGTGACGTTATGTGTAATGTAGACACAAATAATACGACTGCCACACTGAGAATGTAGCAGACGGAACGAGGTTTTGCTCTGCCGGCTGCCTGAGGCCGCATCTTGACTATCCACCTTTGAAGTCTTAAAATCTATCACATCAACTAACACTTCAATAACTAACTAAAGACACTATTTCAAAACAATAAAAACAAATTCTTTATTACTACACGTTACAACTCTTCCCCTCTTCTATCATGCATAACTTCCTACACGCTTCTATCTAATAGTTACCTAACTTAAAACTGCAACTACCGCTAACCAGGAACTATTGTCCACAGTCTACTTTCCGTACTTGGACTGCTGTAACGTGAATCCTAATTATGACGTATTGACGCTCATGGTTAATTCATGGTTTAAACCCACCCCAGGTAAACGTCCTTGGCTCAGTTTCTTAGAGACGACTGTCGATCTGCGTGGTGGATGTCGAAAGATTAGGCTACTGTTGTGAGCCTACGATGACTATAAACTTGGTGAAGGCAGCCACGTGTTTAAACTGGCGCGTGTCGACCACGCGTGTTAAACAAAGGCAGGCTGACCACGTGGTAACCTGGAGCAGGTCGACACACGTGTAAAATGGTAAAGTTTTCTTTCAGCTGATCTAAATCTGACAGGAAGCCTATTCCCTCCCATAGTGGGTAGCTATGACTGATCTAGGCTGATTCTTTGAGATCTCTGCGATGCCTATAAACGTGGAAGGTCGCCCACGTGTCTGACACTGGTTAAAATATTAACCTAGTGAAATTCTAATTACTCACAAATGAAAATCAGTAATACGTTACTTCTGTAAACTGGAACTCATTCAATGCGACGTTCCGGTGTGTTACTCTCTGACTGTCTCTCTGGGTGTCTCTCTGAATCGACTCTCAAAGCCACCTCTCTGAATCAGTCCCTGTCTATATCTGTGTCTCTGTCGAATCTCTGAAAAATGCGTCCCACTCTGAATCGTTTTTCTGAATCGTCCCTCTGAATCGTCTCTCTGAATCGTCTCTCTCGAAATGTTTCCGGCTCCCGGTTTGCCTCGCTATTTTCTCTGCCGGTCCTAAATTCAAAATGGCGTCCTGGGCGCCCATATCAATCCGTCACACTGTCGCGGAATTTGCTGACGTGAGTTGTCAGGTCCTGTGGAAAGTCCACCCCTAAATACAAAAAAAAAATAAAATTACGATTACGACGTAATTATAGAAAAAATAAAAGCTGTCAATACGGAGACAAGATTTGTCTGGTACGGCTAAATCTGTCACAAGAACATGTGGGCGGAAGCAAATATCTGTGACGTATAACATATCTTCGGTAGAAGACGGCACATCCAATGGCTCTCACACCACATCATTGACGCACACAAACACGCCCGTTGATGAATTCAACACTCACATTACGTTAGTGATGTTTTTCAGCTTTAGAACGTTAAGGTCAACCTAGGATAAGACCGGTCGAAGGTATGATCACTGTACAAAGTATTGTTATGTATTTAATTAGATTGTATGCAATAGCCGAAAGCATAGTTTTAATTACTTAGTCAATCAATTGCTGCCCCGGATCTTCTTTTCTTTTGGTCGTCGCTGTTAGTTTCTTCATGATGGAATAGTCAGTCCCATGCCACAATCTCCGTATTCACCTCAAATGACATGCTAACCACGAAACAGTTTTACTACTCTGTGTTCCCCACTCTGGTTCTGGAAACACTCAAACTGAAAACATTGTCTCACAGATAAATGGTTGCAAAGGGCATCAACTACTTTCGACCATTTTGGATGCCGGGTTAGAATGAAACCAGCAAGTCCAACAACGGTATTAAATGTTTAATGCAAGACAGTTAATTAAGTTCGTTGTCTTGAACAGAAGCAAGTTTCCTATGTATAAGGGGTGATTTGTTCATGCTGTGTAGGATTTTCACACAACACTGCAAAAAGTATTGTTTTTCCTGTAAAATTAAGTTATAAAATGTGCAATTGTGGGGTTTACGGGTCCCAACAGGCCGTTTCATAAACCCCAAAACAACACTTGATAGACCCCAACACGACACTTGATAGACCCCAACACAACACTTGATAGACCCCAACACAACGCTTGATATATTCCAACATGACACTTCATGGACCCCAACATGACACTTCACGAACCGCAACATGACACTTGATAGATCTCAACACAACACTAGATAGACCCCAAACATGAAACTTCACGGATCCCAACATGACACTTCACGGACCCCAACATGACACTTGCCGGACCCCAAACATGACACTTCACGGATACCACCATGACACTTCACGGACCCCAACATGACACTTCACGGACCCCAATATGACACTTCACGGACCTCAACATGACACTTTATAGACCCCAACATAACACTTTATAGACCCCAACATGACACTTTATAGACCCCAACATAACACTTGATAGACCCCAACTTGATACTTCACGGACTCCAACATGATACTTCACGGACCCCACATGACACTTCACGGACCCCATCATGACATCTCACGGAACCCACATGACACTTTACGGACCCCACATGACACTTCACGGACCCCACCATGACACTTCACGGACCCCACCATGACACTTCACGGACCCCACCATGACACTTAACGGACCCCAGAGTGATAGCCACTGTCCTACACGAGTACACACTGCCCCATCAAACGGCAGTCGACTAACTAAGCCCGTACACATGTCTCCTCGTCAATCGTGCACGAACACGTTAACCAACCATCCGTGATTCACTGACGTAGCTTAAAAACATTCGCTGGGTCTGCTCTTGACCGACATAATTAATGTGGTAAGACTGACTGCACTCTTCCGGCAGTTCTTTTATTGGTTGTTGTTGTTGTTGTTGTTTAATGCCAACAATGAGTAAGTTTACTCTTTTGTACAGCCTGAAAAAGGCGTTAAGTGACGAATTGTAGTAGCTTTCCTCACATGGTGGACATCGGTCCTTCAGGCTGTTGTGCTATGCTTGGCTTCATCTGCGAGTTGGGGTCACATCGATCCACGTCTCGTCAGCCAGGTGATCTTGAAAACAGTCCGTTTCCAGGGAACGCTACTTGGAAGAGAGATGTCCTAGTCAGTATGATGTCAGAATGTCTGCCACCTCCAACAGTTGAAAGGTGGACGTCACTACCCCAAATCCGCTGCTAAAAATATATATTTCTTTTGTGTGGGGTGAATTAAGACGCAAGTACAACGTAAGCTCTTCTGGCCAACAACTTCGGCTCGCTTGATTCATTCCCCTAAATATCATCATAACGTTTAAACATTAGTATATTGGTGACTAGTTCACATCAAGTTATCTACCTTTCTCTTGTTGCTGATCTATGCGTTCATCTCTATATTTTATGTATGGATCTTTTTCTTTTGATTTGTTAGCTAAAATTGTTGTTCGTTGTTCCCGGTGAAGACCTGTCGGTCGTGACAAAGCTTTCGTTTCTGTTTTTAGGCTTGTGTTGTACCTGGCCTTACCTTTTAATGTTTACATTTGACTTTATTTATTTTCACAGCTTCGCCTGATTTGTAATTCTATTGAATGAAGTAAAAGTTTGGGTCCAGTACTAGAAGCAAGGCCTCATTTAGTATTTAGAAAGAGAAGTTGAATGCAAATTGTTGCTTATTATTATTTATGTCACTCAAACAGAGAATCACAAAGGTCATTGAGACGTAGAACAGCGATTATTGAGACATATAACAACACCGGTCATTGAGACATTGAACAACATCGGTCATTGAGACATTGAACAACATCGGTCATTGAGACATTGAACAACATCGGTCATTGAGACATTGAACAACATCGGTCATTGAGACATTGAACAACATCGGTCATTGAGACATTGAACAACATCGGTCATTGAGACATTGAACAAAATCGGTCATTGAGACATTGAACAAAATCGGTCATTGAGACATTGAACAACATCGGTCATTGAGACATTGAACAACATCGGTCATTGAGACATTGAACAAAATCGGTCATTGAGACATTGAACAAAATCGGTCATTGAGACATTGAACAACATCGGTCATTGAGACATTGAACAAAATCGGTCATTGAGACATTGAACAAAATCGGTCATTGAGACATTGAACAACATCGGTCATTGAGACATTGAACAAAATCGGTCATTGAGACATTGAACAACATCGGTTATTGAGACATTGAACAACATCGGTTATTGAGACATTGAACAAAATCGGTCATTGAGACATTGAACAAAATCGGTCATTGAGACATTGAACAACATCGGTTATTGAGACATTGAACATAACGGTCATTGAGAGATAGAATCACAACGGTCATTGATGCATAGACTTGGTACAATGAAGTGTGTAACATTCTATCCGCGACAGCAGTGTGCGCTACACGACTTCCGTTAGTTGTATCTGGTAATCCTACACAAAATTCAGAAGGAAGACACTCTGCTCAACCACTAAACTTCGCTGTGTATTCGTGAAAGAGCATCCCATTGTTAGAACTACTTGACTTCCCGTGCCATTCAAAACTTTATTTCCGAATGCAGACAATTTGTTTATCACCTATACGTTTTAAAATAACTCTGTTATTGGTTGAAAGTTATGTCAAAAACGAATGTGTAACCTTGATATTCCCATTATCATCACTAGGAACAACACAGTCAAGAAGGTCGTTGTCAAATCCCCTGGGTTGTTGCGTGCACAATCCGATTAACAATCTGTTCTGGTCAGTAATTTGTTTCAAACTTCCGCAACTGTCTTCTTGAACTAAAGAAATGAAGGGGCGTGTTTGGCGGGAAGTTACTGTTTATGAAACAAACAATGCCCTGAAGAAATCGGAAATATGACACGTTCAACTTGATCTAATGTAACATACAACATGGCTGACCGCGCATTGATCCGTGTTGCCCCTTGCATGTTGTACCGAGGTCTCCCATGAAGGATTTGGACGAATTATAGCTACAAGGGAAAACATAACCAGGTGTGAGATTAAGTTGAATCACTGTTGGGATAGAAATATCTCAGCGAACAGTTTGAAAGAAGACAAGGTGCTCTCCAACAAGTCTGACAATACCAAGAGCCAAAACCCCGAGTGAGCCAAAGTACACAATGTTCTACAAAACAGTGCGCCCGCCACACAAGTTCTTGAGGACATCGCGTCAGCAATGTTAACATTCTTGTTGACAATTTCTGGTCAATATTTGCGGGTTAACACATTCACTTGCTCTCCTTAATACATAATTGTTTCTCTGATCTAGCCGCCTGGTTTAGCCACGTTTTCTGTTTTACAACGTGTCTTTTGGTATATCTGCTTGCTTTGACCATTCTTTGAGGACATGTTTTAACTTTAAAATGCAGTACAACGTTTTATTGTTCGAATATCATTTAACTGCCCCGTGGTTTCCTTGCAATGTTGTCTTTCCTGCCTATAAGTGCTGTATAACGGTGTACAACAATGCAGACATGGAATCCCAATTTGCGTTAACAGCTCACGGGATCCCACAGAACAAATAAAAAAGAATTCGTCGGTTGTTGGAAGATCAGCACATTTGCCAAAATAAAGTTAGACAAAAATATTGACAACAATTTTATCCGTGCAGTGCATGATTGTTGTTTTTTGTGTGCATGATCGAAGTCTACATATAATAATAGATCATTATGTATATCTTCAACATTCATTTGGAAAAATAGAACTGCAGAAAATATAAATTTATTCATCTTTGACAGCTTCATAACTGACAGATACCCATGTTATACAGATACTGTGAATCCTTCTGTTTATGTTTCTGTTCCTAAGAATCGATGTCACTGCACTCGGGTATACCCATAGGTGCTCAGTCTCTTTCAGTAAATGGAGCAGGGCATAGATCCTGATGGTCTCTGTAGCTCGCTGGTTGTACTCTCTTGCGCCGTCCTCTCATGTGCCCCACTCCGCTCGAACCTCGTTTAATGTCGAAACTTTGCAGTCTGGGGATTGATGCTTCATCTATTTCGGTGTCCTCATCCAGCAGTCGATCATTGATTGATTTCAAATTGTCAGTTCTATCCATCACCAATGTGCCCATGATGGGAGCTTGTGAAGCCAAGATGTCAGCTCTTTCACTGCCCTGAACCTCGGCATGAGCAGGGCAGCAGATCCATGTCAACCCCTGGAGGTTTGAGACCTCAACAGCTGCTATCCACTCGTACCTCAGCCATTACTTCTGTACTTTCTGAAGTACGGCTTGCGCGTCTGTCACGATGACTGCCCTTGTTATAGAAGTCTCATATATCCATTTCAGTGCTGAGGTCACTGCTTCCGTCTCCTTTCTCATACTGGAGATTGTTGATATGTATGCCCTACTGCGCTCAGCAACGACCTCTCCTCTCACTCTAGCCGAGAAACCCCAGCCTGATGTCCGACTGCGCATGACTGATCCGTCGGTGTATATGACAGCGTCACTCTCCTGGGTGTTCTCAGTTATCAGCTGATTTACCTCGTGCTCTGCTCTCTCGTTACTCCATTCTCTGCATTCCTTGCCTAAGATTATGATGACTGTCTGGTACTCTTTCATTCTATCACCAGTGTGGACCTATTTTTCCCCTTTGGCTATCGTCTCAGCTGAATCCATGCTTGGGTAGTTTTCCGCTGTGTACCTCAGGGTTAAGACAACAAGATTGTTACCATATGAGATGTCTTCGCATTCTGCTCCGGGTGGCAGGATAAACTACCTAGCTCTGAAAGTCTTAACATGTCAAACGTTTTGTGCATCTAGCCCAGATAGTCCAGAAAAGATGGACGGGACATCTGTGCTTGCATCTGAGCGCCTCCACTAGCCTTAGCTAGACGGAGAGCTCAAAACAGGCAGACGCTTGTCGAGTGGACAGAAAAAACCTACAAGTGAAACGCTTCAACATTAATTTCGCATTCTGGAAGATTTTTGCACATAACTGTTGCGTCTAGCGCGTTAGCATCGCACAAGGTACTCAGATTGTCGAGCGAAATATATCGCTGAGGCTTAAAGAAAGCGAGCTTTCCGAAAAAAACATAATGCATGATGACCTCATAGTCAATTCATCCTATATGTGTGTTCTAAGTGCGGCAAAGTCGGTCCTGTCGCGCTTTGACTTTAGTCATATTAGATCACATCTCGCAGCACGGGTGTGATAATATAGCCATCATCACTTGCAATGGGCAGCTACTATTATTATTTGTCTAATATAGTCCGTCATGTCTCCATCTTTACAATCACTCATTTCGATATAAATTGTCTCAAATAGCGAACTATTTGCTAGTTTTCTCTCACACACACACACACTCTCTCTCTCTCTCTGTCTCTCTCTCTCTCTCTCTCTCTCTCTCTCTC
Organism: Ariolimax columbianus; assembly: GCA_036924085.1. Taxonomy (NCBI): domain Eukaryota; kingdom Metazoa; phylum Mollusca; class Gastropoda; order Stylommatophora; family Arionidae; genus Ariolimax; species Ariolimax columbianus. The sequence continues at coordinate 52,730,653 of JAVGWX010000008.1, read as the reverse complement.
TTTCCCTCTTCCTCTCTTGCTTCATCACTTTGTTCCGTGAGGCGTCGTGGTGAGTCGTAGGTGTTTGCCTAGAGCCAGTCGCCCAATTATAGTTATCGACATTCCATGACCGCTAAGGATATCACTAACATTTCTTGTCCACCAGGTTCTCGGTCTTCTACGGTGGCAGAAGCCCGATTGCCGAGCGTTATAAGCGCGCAGGGATAGTCTGGAAAGTTACAATCTCAATAGGTGACCAAACCACTTGATTTTCTATCCATGTGTTCGGCACATGGTTTTGTTACTCATTTGTTTTTCTGATGTCTTCATTCCTCATTCTGTCTCTCCTAGTGACTTTGATGGGTTTTTTCGCATCTCATCTTACAAGTCGTAATCTTTCTCTCTTGGGTCTTTATTAATGTCCACGTTTGACACCGTTAACAGAGGGTTGGCACAAATCAATAGTCTTTTAGTGGACATTTCAATGTTCGTTGTTTTAACAGTAGGGACAGCTGATATGCAACAGCGTTCATCTTCTGGCAGCGAACCTCAACTTCCTTGTCTAATCTGTCAACCTGGTAAGCGATTACTGGTATCCCTGACCTTGTTTTATCTTGGCTTCTTTTATCATAATGTTCAAGTCTTCGAGTCATCTACTTATCTGTAGGGCTTATGTCTTGGATACGTTGATTTTCATATTGGGTCTTTCGCGTTAACAGCTGATCGCAGTCATACGTTGTTTTAGCAGAGTAGAACGCAGTTACATGTTATTATAGCAGAGCAGAGCACAGTCATATGTTGTTGTAGCAGAGCAGAGCACAGTCATTTGTTGTTGTAGATCTTCTTCGTTCTCCTATAGTAAGCTTTGATCATCTGGAAACAGCAGCCCATTAAGTTGGTTAGACTCTAGGACGTCTTTCTCAGTGCGTCTGTGCAAGCGTTCCTTCTTCGTATTCGGGGGTTATTCTGTCCATACATGAGTTAAAGAGTACAAGTGATAGCGTACATCCTTGTCTATCTATCTATTTGACTGTCTGTCTGCCTGCCTACCTGTCTGTCTGTCTGTCTATCTATATATATATATATATATATATATATCTATGTATCTTTCGTGTTCAAATGAAACCGGACCAAGCTGCAACAAGTGAACATACGTACGATGTGCATGATGAAGTTACTTCTGGTGTAAACAGCCCATACCAAACGTCAAGTTTGCAAAATTTCGTTATCATCCGATTCAAGCTACTGCTCCCGGTACTTAACGTCCTTTTCAGGAAAGAGTAAACCTACTCACTGCGGGCATTAACAACAACAACAGCAAAGACAATACCAGTATGCAAATCTGTAATGTTCTTTTTGTCAAATTCATTTATTGTATCATTACTCTTTTATATATAGATACATTATAATAAAGTGATACGGTATTTTGGAATTAAAACAATGCAGACAACAAGATTGTAAGTATTAATAGAACAGAGAAGATGAAAAAACATAATTTTGACATACATATTACACAAACACATATTACTCCTCCCTCAAGCGAGACACATTGTTAATATTGTACAAAGGGAAAGAGGAGCGGTGGGGATGATAAGTCATTAATCATTAAAGCGTAAGAAGTACAATATTAGTGTGGTCAGTACCGTGCTAGGACGACAACAAAAACAAAAACGTACCTTACGATCTAAAGGCTTTCATCAGGGTCAACATACATCAACAATATGTGATAACAGAAGGACAAGAGTAGAGAAGAAAACACGAGACAATGGATGGATGCAGCATAAATATTGTACACAAACAAGTGGGTTCTCCCAAGAAGAAGTACACTGTCCATATTGTACACAAACAAGTGGGTTCTACCAAGAAGAAGTACACTGTCCATATTGTACACAAACAAGTGGGTTCTCCCAAGAAGAAGTACACTGTCCATATTGTACACAAACAAGTGGGTTCTCCCAAGAAGAAGTACACTGTCCATATTGTACACATGAATATGTTCAATGTGGATGATAAGATGTCCATAACTATTTTAATCCACACTAGCCTCGCATTATTTGTAATGTTACTTTTGCTTGAACTCTTCACAACTGCAACTATGTGTTGTCTTCTGTCATTTATCCTGCGTTTCCCCTTATGTGAGCTTATATTTTGAATATTTGTTGCCCATAATGAAGACATTAAAGCCGTAAATAAGTTTCGTTTTTGGTGTTGTCCTTTCACGGCATCTGACAATACTTATCATGTTTTTACACTTGATTTTACTTCACAGCACCGCTGCAACCTCGCCTTATAGTTTAATGTTATGGATACGATTTGACCAGATTTACACAAAATTAAATAAAGTCCTATTGCTATCTCTTCTTTTATTCTTTCGTCTTCTACCTCCTGGAGTAGTTTGGGTTTATTTCTGTACGCACTTGCAATCCTGCGTGCAGGCAACCAGGTGATTGGTCTGTTGTGTTTTTTGCGCGATGGAGGGGCTACCTCCTCTTAGCCTTCATACAAGCCACTATTGGGTACGAATTCCCTTACTTTCACCATTGCTCTCCAGACAACCTCTAATAGCCTGATATTTTACTTTAGTTTCAAATACCTACGGTTTTTTACGTGAACAGCGTGTGCTGGAGACCTCCGAGTTTATCATCCATATCGGAATGACTAGACGCCAATCTCACCTTCCCTGAGACCAAGAAACCATTCCAATTGCAGGATTCGAACAGCCGCCATTTCACGATTTCGATCTTTCGTCGTTTTTTGAGAGACGAGAGATGTATTACCTCAGCCCTACGGAACCTACCTCCCCTCACCCTCCTTTCCACGTCTGACCCATCTCAATGTTATGATGATATTTCGTCAAATTTCTTCCTAGTCTAAAATTATTCTTAAACATTCGTCCCATTTCCTTTCCTTGCCCCATTTTTTACTAATTGTCCAGGATTCACTGCCCTACGACAGGTCTATTATTAACCTCTCAACTTATGATAATTGCAGAATTTTATGAATACAATTATAATAATACAAATATATTTTAATAGTAATAAAAAAGGTTTCCGTCGCTCCAGTTGTTCAAGCTTCGGCGCAATACTGCACAACGCTTGCGCTAATCAGCTGTTGGGAAAGCCTGATTTCAGTTTTTTGCAGCACTGTTTTATAACAATGGTTTTTTACATGATGAGGTTGCGAGCGCCATACCCATTTTTCTTTTGTCGCATCTTAGGGCATGCTCAATTTTAATGCAACCATATTTAGATCAATCGCTTTTCGTGTCGAGGGTACAGGGTACAAATTACAGGTTTCGGTATGTTCCGCCAACCCAGCTGTAAATTGGTACCTGACATACGACTAGGGAAGTAGCAGGCAGTCTAAAAAGATACTGCCACTATACCTCATACAAGCTGTGACTAATATACTGAAGTCTCTAACAGCTTCATTTCTCGACAGTAGTGTAAAGACTATGGAACCATACTTTTACATGTGTATATATATTTATTTATTTTTCAGGCAAATTGTCCTGTACGTGAATCCTAGAATGCATTTTGAGGGATAATGAACTATAATATACATGTTAAAAAGGGAATAAGGATAGTTGTTGATTAAGGTTGGCAACACGAGCGCGTGAAACAAAGTTAAATATACAAACCACTAACTTTAGGAAAACATAAAACATTTGGCACATGTTTGCTGATGGAAGGCAACTGTCTCAATGCTCTCCCCTCCCTCCACCCTAAAAACTCAGGCTCGTCACATAGCAGTTTCAACTGTTAAGGATGAAGTTCTAGGGACTTCATTCAACGAGGTCTTAGTTACTCTTAGTTGATGTGATTATTTCCTTTGCTCTGTAACTTGCCATTTCTAAATATGACATTCGTGTAACCACCTTTTTCAAGTGTGAATTAACATGCAGCAGTTGTTTGTCAGGTAAAGCAAAGGCAATAAGTCTCCTGCCACACTGATGACCCGATTGCAGAAAACAGCAGGGGTGATAATAATAACAAGGATGATGGTAATGATCATTGGAAGAGTTATTCTCTCATAACTAGATATCGAACGTCACATTTAACATATCGATTCAACTCTCAAATAACTTCACAGATGAAGGAAGGTATAATACTATGATTGAAAATGTGTAGTGTTTTAGAATAAAACAATTCGAGCCAATAACCACTAAAAACAATTAAAGGCATTTTATGCAACACGTCTATACTAATGGTGGTGTTACATTAAACCAGACCCGTCTTATAAAAGTGTATCATGGACAATCCTCAAACAAAAAGGTCAGAAGTAACCCCTTCTCTCTCTTATCACGTCGTTCTGTTTCTTTGACTCTGTCCTACAGTCACACTCTTGCACAACTTTCACACGCGCCCTCAGGGTGAGGCCCTTCCATTGCACTTTGGTTGGGCTGGCTTCTGAGAGCGCACAAACCTAGCATAGCTACATACAGACGCACACATGCATCCTAGCACTGGTTTATGTGTCTTAATATCGCCCAAATTGAATACGGTCTAGGGTGGAATAGGCGCGCCTCCGCCAGTAGAAACTAAATTGGCAAACACATACAATAAAAAAAAAAATTAAAAAACAAGGTCACTGAAAACACCGAAAAGAGGTTTTTAAAGAAAATTGTTAAGAATCCCACAAGAAGTAATAGAAAATGATAATGAGAGTGATGTACTAATGGAGGTCCGTTCAAAAATATCATTTGATTTCGTACACTAGAAAAAAAGCATCATACGTATATATATAGTAAGTAGCATGTCCTTTGGAGAATATTGCCTCTTGCAACTGTCAACCTATTTAGTTGTAAGTTTCTTGACAAATGTATATGTTTATATTGGAAGTAGGGCATTAAAGCATACTGTAACAAGAGCTCTGGCAACATTAGGGCTTTTACTGTTTCGAGGTTTGATAGCTGGAGTATCCCAATCCTATGTCGACAGGAGCTTCAAACCTGATAGGTTTGACCAAACTGGACAGGTATGCGTGGGTATCAGTCAGCTAATTGTTGACACCAAGGTTCTAAAGATTCGGGGGTTTTGAACAAAACCGACACTCTTATGTAAAATAGAATTGATTTGATAAATATACATCATCATATAAACTAATATTACCGCTCAACGGACGTCCGGAGTACAAAGGTCGCATGATTGTAAAAACTAAAGGAAAGCCACTGGCATTGTAACATATGTCCTACGTACACAATGCAATAATTGACTTTTGATAATGTTGGAACGATGAATGAGGTAGGTACACTAAAACAGATCTCATTGGAAATGTAAAACTATAGATTATATATTTTGAGAATAAACTTGAGTAGATAGACATATACAGGAAGGATTAAGACAGCAACATAAGAAAGAATATTATACCCTGGAAGAGAAGACAGTAAAGGTGTGACTGTTTGCTAGGAAAGGGAATAGAGAGAACATTCCTGGAATGAAAACAACAGAAATATTAGCGAGACTTTGACAGTGATTTAGCAAGATCGCAGTGATATAACGCTGTGCACAAACAGAAGGTAACAATGAAGAAGTAAAGGACACATTCTACCAGCAGCTTATAGATGCATGCAGCAAAACAGTAATGAAAGAATGAGGATGTGACATATTAAATCAGAATGGCTAACAGCTAACATTCAGTATCTTCAACAATGTAGTTATAATAGGGACTCTTGTCTCACACAAGGTCATCTACACACCAACTTTGAATTTTTTAATGGCGATTAGAATAAAATAGTTATCACTTAATGATCAATAATAGATGTGTACATTCCCAAACACGATCTTAAAGTAAGAGGATTAACAGACGTAAAGTTCGATCATCACTTTGAATCATCTACAATTAATGTGGACGCCACATGTAACAAGCAAAGGGCATGGAATAGCTAAAACTGCAAACTGAACAAGTAAATATACAAAAGTATGTTTTTCAGTACAAGCTTTTGAATGACCTGTCTAGGATCCTTCAAAGTTTTATAGATTAACAAGTTCTCTAGGTTATGAACAAGTTGTTTAAAATATGAGAAATAGAAGTTCACGCAAATTCGCAAGGGTCAAGTTAAATAAAAGCTTGTACAAATAATCTTTCAAACAAATTAAAATTTGGCACACAGACATGTGCCCACATAGGGAAAACAAACAAACGTTGGAAAATGTTCTACAGATCTGTCGGCTCTACGAGAAGAGCAAAGTTGCAACGTGAGAATGCCAAACCTAAAAAAAAAATAGATAAAATATATGACGACAAGTGAAATGTGAAATGTATCCCACAGTTTATGAAAGAAATACATGTGATTATTTGAGAGTGACATAGTAAGATGGAGAACGCAGAGTCAAAATGCTGGAGAATTTTCAAGATCATTTCATTAAAAAATTGTACATCATGTGGAAGGTAGCTGTGAGAGATCAATGACCGTCTACCAAAGTCAGCATGACACATGATGATGCTGGAGAGAAATATAGTGTGGTGGTGTATATAAGCACACATAAATATATCAATCATGTGATAAAGGCTGTTTTTGGTAGCAGCATTTTCCAAGCAGCAAGACATCCAACACTGAAAGACGGACATGATAGCAGGCACAGTCTATGTTCATAATAGTCATGATTTCACGAGACTTTGTCTCACAAAGACTTCATTTTACTGTGATAGTCATGTCATGGTTTTGTGAAAATATGTAAATGAAGCTATGATTATAATATAGTAATGTGTCAATGAAGCTATGATTATATAGTAATGTGTCAATGAAGCTATGATTATATAGTAATGTGTCAATGAAGCTATGATTATAATATATTAATGTGTCAATGAAGCTATGATTATAATATAGTAATGTGTCAATGAAGCTATAATTCTATTGCAATGTTTCAATGTAGTTCTAATTCCATCATAAAATGTATATGAAATTATGATTTCATTATGTGTCAATAAAATTGGGATTCAATTTAAATGTATCTAAAATAATTATGATCTCAGTGCAGTATGTATGTGATGTTATATTATTATTATAATATGTTAAAATAGTTATGATTTCATAATAATGTGTCAATAATTTGTAATTTCATTATACGGTGTCATTAAACTTGTGATTAGATTATAACCTGTCTATAAAGCTGTGATTCCATTATAAGTCTAATAAGTTGTGGTTTATTTATAATATGCCTCTAATTTTATGATTTTATTATAAGGCGTTCAAGTCAAACCGGGACCTTTTTTTGTAAGGAAAATTTATTTGTTTTCTTCAGGTAGTCTAAATGCCATTTATTGTTCGATATAATATCTTTCAACTTGTATGAACTTATCCATGCGTTTAAGTATTGATTGAAATCTTCAGCGTAGAAAAATTTGTCCGTATGTCTGAACCAAATATCGAGCAACCTGTTTCAATTCGTCATCAGTGCTGAAATGCTAACCTTCCAGGAATTCTTTTAGGGGTCCATACATGTGGACGTTGCTAAGAGTGAGGTCTAGACTGTAAGGTGGATGTAGCAACACACCGCAGTCGAGTTGCTGCAGATGAAACACATTTCAGTGAGCTGTATGATGTCGAGCGTTTTCTTGCAGGAGCAGGGCTCCCATTGTGATCAAACCCGACGTGCACTAACTTCTCAAAAATGCAAATGTTCATAAATAACCGTGTTCACCGTATACAAAGAAAGACTTGCCTCTTGTGCAATTTCGAGAAAGGCTTTGCGTCGATTTTCCAGAATAAGGCGTTCCACAATCTGGATATTCATAGGCATATTTTTTATATATTTTTTTGGGGTTCGCCTTATTTCTCTAATCCCCAAGGCGGTGTGCGTTGCACTTCAGTTTTTATTTTGCGCCTGTCGGTTTAGTGCATCCGACTTCAGCATTAATTTTATGTAAGGTTCTGCTTCCTCCTGCATTTTCTAAGGGTTTGCTTCGCCAGGGTAACGGCCGGTGCTGCGATGGGGATCGAACCCAGCACCTTCGGATTGTGAGCCGTGCCACTTAACCACTAGGCCACGCCGTCCCCTATTCATAGGAATGATTGTGGTGAGTTTAGAGACACCACGACCGGGATCACCACTTCCGGGTGTACAGCCGTCTCTAAAACGTTTACACCATTCAAATGTCTTACGTCGGCTGAGTGTTTCATCATCGCGTGGCTGAATGGTTTCGAGGCCTGCCTGTCGACAAGGAGGGCAGCGGTTCAAATCCCCGTTATGGCATATGTTGTTTTTCTGTTGGAGGTGAAACAAACAAACATAGCCAGCATACAACAGCAGTGGCGAAGCGGTTTATAGTCCTCAGCCTTTAAAACCACTCGATTTCCCTAGCAATGGGAAACATGTCGCATTACATAACAAAAATGTTGCGACATTGTGATAGCAGTCTTCTGTAAATGTCCGAAGGTTTCACTCCTTCTTTCACAAGAAACTTCATCACAACACGCTGGTACATGCAAGCATTAACAGTGTTGTCCGCCATTTTTATTTACCTGTCAGGTAACTGGTCCATGGTAAGTGGGCATCTAGCAGTGAAAGGACACAAGTGCCCCTAACTAATGATAGTAGTTCCTACACGCTATTACCCATTCATGTAGAGCTAGGACACCAAGTCCCGGTTTGATTTGAACGCCCCTCGTAAATCTTTGTCAAGTCGTAATATTACAATAGAAATGCTTGCAAATTCATTCTTTCGCTCTAATGCTTTAGCAAAGTGGTGATTCAGAATTATGTGTTTTGAGTCATCATTGTGAAATAGTACATTTGTGAAGTCGTAATTTTACTACAGTGGTACTCTGGATTACAAGAATAGGTCCACTGTCACATTCATAGCTTGTCATAAAACGCAATTAAAGAAGGTTGTGCTTAGGGCTGGCACTCTCACAATATGGGGAACGCTACTGGTATAGCCGGCTACAGCAAAAACTCGGATACTACCTGCAATTAAAATTCGTGCTTGTCATTGGAGCAAAAAATGTGAATTATTTCAAATGCGCTTAAAGAGGATTTCTTTAAAAGTGACTAGCTGTGCAGTGGTACAACTTGTTTCATATTAGAGCAAAATTATGAATGATGGCTGCATGAATAATTGTGTGAAGTCATGATTTAGCTGTAGTACTTTTGTGAAGTCATGTTTTTACTATAACATGGAAGTGTTCTCATGGTTTTACAATAATATGCGTGTTGGGCTATGGTTTTACTATATGTGTTGAGTCATGGTTTTATTATATGTGTGTTGAGTCATGGTCTTACTATGTGTGTGTTGAGTCATGGTTTTACTATATGTGTGTTGAGTCATGGTTTTATTATATGTGTGTTGAGTCATGGTTTTAGTATATGTGTGTTGGGCTGTAGTTTTACTATATGTGTGTTGGGCTGTGGTTTTACTATTAGTGTGTTGAGTCATGGTTTTAATGTGTGTGTGTTGAGTCATGATTTTATTATGTGTTTTGAGTCATGGTTTTACTATAATATGTGTGCTGTGTCATGGTTTCACTACAATATATGTGTTGAGCCATGATTTCACTACAATATGTGTGCCGAGTCATGGATTTGATATAGCATGGTAGTTAAGTCAAAATTTGGCTTTAATGTGGTAAAGAAGACATGAGGTTACCATAATTTAAGCATTAAGTAATGGTTTTACTACATTATGATAGAGAAGTCATAATTGTGTTTAATTATGTGGTAGTGAGATCATAATTTACTAAGATTTTGTAGCAAAGGCGTGGTTTTACTATAATGTGGTAATGTAGTAATGATATTGCGAAAATGTAGTAGTGAAGTCATGTTTTATTTTTACAATATGGCTGTGAAGTCATTATGTTACCATAATATGTATGGTGAGTAACGGTTTTACTATAACATAGTATTTTAGTCACGATTTTATTGCAGTATGTTAGGGAAGTCACTATTTAACATATTATGCTATTCCAAAGCACAACAATGTTCAGTCACATTTTTCCAACATACATGGGGGCTATTATCAATTAACCCGGTACCATTTAGCTGTGCTAAAATCATGGTTTTACTATCATATGTTTGTTGACTCATGGTTTTACTATCTTATGTTTGTTGAGCCATGGTTTTACTATCATTCGTTTGTTAAGTCATGAGCAAATGATTATTATATCATACCATCTTAATAATACAATTTTGCAATGCACCATTGACTATAATTATACTTTTACCACAAATTATATTCACTCAAGCCATTCTTGCATCTACATTGTATTCAAAGAAGTTATTATTTCACAAAGCACAATCTTCTTCTTCTTCTTCTGCGTACGCAGTCAGACAGTAACCATTATTTTTTCGAAAAAAGCGGCGGTCATCCTGAGGCTCTCGCCACTGCCATAGAGCTTGTCTTGCAGTTCCACTGGTAATGGCCACATCTGCTCTCTCTGATCCTCGTATGTCGGGCAGTTCTGCAGCAGATGTTCAGCGGTCATTTTACCAGTACCGCAGGGGCATTCGTCGGTACACCCTATCTTCAATTTGTTGAATAGGTGGTACCTCAGTCTGTTGTGGCCAGTGCGAAGTCTGAAGACAACGACCTGCTCTCTTCGGTTCAACTGGTAATAGGCATCGTTTTTGGTGTAACCAGTATGTTCGGTTTCCCATTTGGTCATGTATCTGGCTTTGATAAGCCGTTTTGACTCTTCGTACGTCATACTGGTATCTGTTTGTGGTAGTCTTGCACCTTCTTTTGCCAGTCTGTCTGCCTCCTCGTTGCCTTGGATGTTGCAATGTGACGGAACCCACTGTACCACTACCCTTTTTGGTGCGGACTGCTGGCACAGTTTGCAGAGTGCTGCTCTTAAGTCATTAAGCTCAGTGTTTTTCTGGCTTTTTAGCGCTGTGACTACGGCGAGAGCATCTGTCAGCAGGACTATATGGCTCTCATTTTCACTGTGTGTCACAATTTCTTCCACTGCCGCCCTCAGTGCCTCTGCCTCCGCTCTGAAATTGCTTGTGTACTTACCAGTAGCGAATGACAGTGTTATTTTTCTGCCATTTGGTAGGTTCAGGAATGCTCCTGCCCCTCCGTTCTGTGTAGTGTTTGTTACAGAACCGTCGGTGTATGCATGGGTCCAGTCCATGCTTGGGTAGCTTTTCGTTATAAAGCTTAGGGTAGTATCTCTCCTTTCTTTTTCAGTCTGGCAGTTTTTGTTTGCAATACCTGGTATATTTTCTACCACCTCTGGAAATATATCCTGCCTCCAGGTAGGTTTTCGTACAGTAGTGATGGGTTTTGGTGTTGTTAGTGCGTTTATGGGATCTTCGTGCATCTTTGCTTTCAAAGCACAATCAATCGGACGTTCTTTTATATCAACATATTCATAATAATGTTACTTTATCATAAATTGGTAGATTAAATAACGATCTAAACATAATTTTTCTTAAAGTAATGGCCTAATCACTAAGCTTTCACTGAAATTATTTTATCTTGAAGACCATCCTCGAGGGTAAAGTGGAAGACAGTAGTTCAAGAATCAGACATCATAAGTTGGTGGATAACTTCAGCAGATGAATGGAAAAAGCATGCTATATTGCACCATTACGGAAAGAGATAAGAGTGCACTGGAGATCTATTGCCGCCGACCTTCGATGCGGAGATGGCACATGTACTTAACTTAACATTCAATCTGATTTTTTTGTTTTGACATAAATACTTAGTCATAATGTCTTCAACGAAGTCCACTTTTTATCCCATTTTTTTGCTGGCAGAACTGACTTTATCACACCGTCACGATGTAAGTCACATGTTTACCCTATGTTTGTCCTTAATGTTCACCATATGTTCACCCTATGTTTATCCTTAATGTTCACCCAATGTTTGTCCTATGTTCTCCCTATGTTTGTCCTTCATGTTCACCCTATGTTTGTCCTTAATGTTCACCCTATGTTTGTCCTATGTTCACCCTATGTTCGGCTTAATGTTCACCCTATGTTTGTGCTATGTTCACCCTATGTTCAGCTTAATGTTCATCCTATGTGTGTCCTTAATGTTCACCCTATGTGTGTCCTATGTTCACCCTATGTATGTTCTTAGTGTTCACCCAATGTTTGTCCTATGTTCACTCAATGTTTGTCCTTAATGTTCACATTATGGTTGTCCTATATTCACCCTATGTTTGTCCTTAATGTTCACCCAATGTTTGTCCTATGTTCCCCCTATGTTTGTCCTTAATGTTCACCCTATGTTTGTCCTATGTTCACCCTATGTTCGGCTTAATGTTCACCCTATGTTTGTCCTAAATGTGCACCCTATGTTTGTCCTATGTTCACCCTATGTTTGTCCTTAATGTTCCCCCTATGTTTGTCCTTAATGTTCTCCCTGTATTTGTCCTATGTTCACCCTATGTTCATCTTAATGTTCACCTTATGTTTGTCCTTAATGTTCACCCTATGTGTGTCCTTAATGTTCGCCCTATGTGTGTCCTTAATGTTCACCCTATGTTTGTCCTATGTTCACCCTATGTTCGGCTTAATGTTCACCCTATGTTTGTCCTAAATGTGCACCCTATGTTTGTCATATGTTCACCCTATGTTCGGCTTAATGTTCATCCTATGTGTGTCCTTAATGTTCACCCTATGTTTGTCCTATGTTCACCCTATGTTTGTCCTTAATGTTCCCCCTATGTTTGTCCTTAATGTTCTCCCTGTATTTGTCCTATGTTCACCCTATGTTCATTTTAATGTTCACCTTATGTTTGTCCTTAATGTTCACCCTATGTGTGTCCTTAATGTTCGCCCTATGTGTGTCCTTAATGTTCACCCTATGTTTGTCCTATGTTCACCCTATGTTCGGCTTAATCGTCACCCTATGTGTGTTCTTAATGTTCACACTATGTTTCTCCTATGTTCACCCTATGTGTGTTCCTAATGTTCACCCTATGTTTGTCCTTAATGTTCACCCTATGTTTGTCCTTAATGTTCACCCTATGTTTGCCCTATGTTCACCCTATGTTTGTCCCATGTTCACCCTATGTTTGTCTTTAATGTCCATCCTATATTTGTCCTTAATGTCCAGCCTAAATTTGTCCTATGTTCACCCTATATGTGTCCTATGTTCACTTTATGTTTGTACTTAATGTTCAGTTCAGTTTAGGTTCTCTCACCGTAAATAATATAGGCCCAAATGGATCTCTAGTGTACTCTATCTCTTGCCGTAATGGTGCAATCTGACAGGCTTTTTCCAGTCCATCTTCCTATGTTATCCTCCCACTTATAACGTTGTCTGCCTCTTGATCGTCTGCCTTTCACTGTACCCTCCAGTATGGTCTTCAACAGAGAGGTATGGTCTTGTTAAATGGTCAAAACTGTCTAACTTTGATTTCGGTAATTAATTCTCTTATCCTTCCCAACTTTGTCAATACTACCACATTTGATTTCTTCTCTTTAAAAAAAATGCGACATAATCTTCTTTCTACAAACATTTCGAAGGCTTCAATGCTCTTTTCCAAATTGTTATTCGGTGCTCTTTTCCAAATTTTTATTCAGTGTCCATGTTTCTGTGCCATAATGTAGTGACGAGTATACATAACACCTGACAATTCTCATTTTTAAATTATGATTTATCTGTTTAGATATCAGTATGCGTCGCATGTTGCTGAATACTATTTTGGCCATACCTATTCTTCTTCTGATTTCTTTTTCACAGCTGCCTTTTTCTGTTATTGTATGATCTAAATAGGAGATACTCTGAATGTAAATGTTTGCTAAAAAAAAAATTCACATTGAAGAAATGTTTTAACTCTTTATTTCACCTTTCTTAATTTCTGTGTCCAAGAACCACGTCATATGTCATGCATCTAGTATTCAGCAACATGTATTGCCTCCAGCATATTGCACTTATTGCATGTTCCCTGGATGTTGGCGCATGCCATCAGGTGGTCTGGATCCTGTATTGCGCTACAGTCACACGTGTCATCATCTGTGTATCCCCGTTTCTTCATGTTTCCTCTTGCACCGTGTTAAACAAGTTCGGAGTCTCTCTAGTGACGTCCATGCTCTATAGGGTAGATAATCTCCAGGGGAAGGTGCTTCGCGAAAGTCGATCTCTGTGGCCTGCATCAATTCGTGCCATGTCTCGATACGGAGGCTTCCAGAACTAGTCTGTATGAGCTGTGTTGATTTTAGGAAGCTGTGACTGAATTTGAGTCTTGCGCTATGTACCTGATGTCCAAACATTGGATGTCTTTGAGTGGTGGTCCTGTTTTTCTCTTTCCATTTATACCGCGACGCATCGTAGGATCTTGTGTAGTGCTACTGCGCAAGCTATGGGATCTATTTTTCCAATTGGGGAAGGTGGTGAAGGGTTGGCACGCTGTTATTGTCCGTCACATTTATTTCTGTGTCAACTAGTTTCGAATGGACAGCCATTTTTCAGACTGGGGCGGTTTATTCAGCTACGAAAAAAAACACAGTGCAAGTGTCGATACTATGAGGACTGATGGCTGTGAAGTAATGTTGGAGTAATGTGAATCTTAGTCAATCTTGAAATAATAATTTCAAATAATATTTTTTTTTATTCTAAAGACTTCTTCCCAAAACTTCCACGGAAATAACAATTTCACACAATATTTTTCTTTGACCTAAAGACCTACAAACATAGCGTGTCCTGGCGTAACAATTTCACACAATAGTTTTCTTTGACATAAGAACCTGCTCACATATTCTCTTCTGAAGTAATAATTTCACATGATGTTTTCGTAGACCTAAGCACTTGCTGACCTATCGTGTCCTGGAATACCAATTTCTCACAATATTTTCCTGTATCGTAATGATCTTAGCACACTGTTCCCATTGAGATCGTAAATGCACTGATACAATTGCAATTAAACGTGTTCCCTAAAACCAGGTTACATTACCACATCATGTTCCGTAAGCTCATTCCTGTACCGTAATGTATTCATTTAAACCATTCGCCATCTGACTATCAGATTCCCTCAAGTGCAATGTTTTGAATATTGTTTCATATCACTGATTCCACCATCTTTCCTATAAATATTTATTGATTAGTATCTACTTATCCAACACAATAGTTATTGTTATACTTGATCTGCCTTTCCTATGTCTGCAGCTCTACACTGTTGTTCTAATACTTCCAGACTAACAGGGCTGCCCCGAGCAATCTCCTCAAGCGAGGGTTGTTGAAGTAGAAGTGCACCAGGTTCTCAGTTGTAAGACTTGACTCGTCTGGCGGCTTGCCTGTAAAACAAGAGTAGGTTTAATGTGGAAGTGAAGCAAAGTATAGAAATAGAGTAATGAACGATGACAAGGTGACTATGCTATGAAAATTAGTCAGTTTAGTTCATCATGTCACCTTTTCATATCGTTGGGGCACCCCTGCTGACACCTCCACAATATAGCGCCAACCCTTTCTGCCTGCGGCTGCTTTTTGTGACTCTTCGGGTGGTAGGTTATTCCATTATGGATGTTGTCTTGCTATGTTTTTTTCGGACGTCCCCACTTTGTGTGCCTTTTACTATGTTTTGTAGTATGGTAGTTGCAAGTCACTTGGATCTGGAGATGTGTTATACCAAGTTGGCTGTCGGTTTTCGTCCGTTCTGGGGTGGTCATTGTACAGCCCACTTGCAGTCTCGATTCTGAGAAGTACTTCATTATTTGTGATACGGTCTTTGTAGGTGACATTTGGGAGTTTTCTAAAACATAAAATCTTCATGGCCTGGATTCTGCTCTGGGGGTCTGCTGCAATGGTCCATGTTTCACATGCGTAGAGGAATATCGAAATAACCATTGAACGCATTTATCTGAGCTTTATGGCGAGGGATGGATACTAAAGTGAAGATAATAGTTTGTGATATGTATGTTTATATGTATGTAAATTTATGGACATGTTGTTTATAGTTAGTTAATTATCGGCCTACTTGTACCTTGATGAACGCAAACCTGAGTAGCCTCTCTTAAGACATGCGCCGAGTCTGATGTCCGTCAATCCATGCCGCTGGGAAATCGCTTTTACGTCGTCTATCCACCTTCCCCTTGGTTGCCCTCTTGATCGAAAGTCGGACCGCCGGGCATTGTAAGCTCACAGGGGAAGCTGATCAGGGGACATTCTTCTGAGATGACCGAACTAGCGCACCTTTTGTCTGTACAGATGACACAATCCTTTCGCGAATATCCTCGTTACTCAATCTATTTCTCCTGATGCCCACGGCAACCATTCGCTGACATCTCATTTCGCATATAATTATTTTACTTTCTCTGCCTCAAGGTAAACAAAGCATCGATGCACCTCGTTGTCTCGGTAGATGGACACTGTTCACGAAGTGTTGCATGTATATTCCCTATATGCCTTAACAGCGGAATACCCTATAGGTGTCACAGTTACGTTTCGAACCCTTTCCTTTACAATATATAATATTGTAGCACGCTGCCAGTCGTCTGGAACTCTTCTTTTTATCAACGCGGTTGTGAATATACTTTTAGGCTGCATCAATCCTGTCAGCTAAGACGCGTGGATTGCCTCGGTAAGAATGACTTGATCAACTCTGGAAGTGTGGTTCTAGCTATTCTTGTTTGTTGTTTAATTTTTCTTCGAAGGGGATCTTTGACCTCCCAAACCGTGTTTTCCCCTGTTAGTTCCACGACCAAATAACATGTCCGTGGGACTAAACTTTATTTCTTAATGATAAGGGAGAAAACCAATGAAAACAGAATCAGCAAGTTCTACAAATTAGCGATTTCGGTTCGTAACTTTAAATCAGCTGTAGTTTTTCTAATTACCTGAGTGAATCTATGGACTCCTTCCTGTGGAGGAAAGAATAGGCCGACTGCACATCCATACGTGTTTTAAACGGCGACGAAAGAGAGTTGTGCATTGGGCAATCACATCATCATGTAAAACAAATTAATACAGAATGCACCATTGTAAGTACACATAAAGTGATTTGACTTCCTGAAGGAAACTAATGTTAGTAGTGGCACTCATACTTCAGATGAAGTGGCAAGGGAATAATTCGCAAAGTTTTCCATACCACAGGGAACTGCAAACATTCTTCCAAAACAAAACATCACAATCAGATTGTGTTTGAAGCTTTTTTTTAAAAATTTTGCAACAAACCAATATCACCAGAATTGAGGTGGAAAGTGCTTGGATGCTAAGTAAAAACAGTACTGACATACGGCAGGAAATCATAGACACTCAGCAAGATCATTGAAGGCAACTGGACTGTGGTCTTATAAAAGAATGTTTAGAATTCTGTGAACTGCAAAGAAAGCAAATATGTGGTACTTGAAGAGGCACAGACACAACGACAACAATCAGGACACGACTGTCACCCTTTCTCGTGCACGTTATGAGAAGGCAGGTTGAAACACACAGTGGCAACGGGCAGTATTGCAGAAAAGAGGTACAGAGGCAGACAAAGAGGTACAGAGGTAGACAAAGAGGTACAGAGGTAGACAAAGAGGTACAGAGGCAGACAAAGAGAGAAAATATTGGATAGCTTAAAGGACTGGTATGGAAGACGACCAACTGTAGAAATGATAAACGACATACGTGATAAGAAAAATTTGATATTCCTTATCACCAACGCCAACCGGAAGGAGACTTGATGATGATCACAAACTCACTGTACGTGTACTGCAGCACACACCCCGATCCCTTTTCCCTTTCCCTTGGAGTTAGATGGCTAGTGTGCGTGACCCTATAATTTATGTTCGCAGAAGTCTTTGGTACCTGACATGTTCAACAACGCTTAACAGGTCATTGCTAGGGCGACAAGAGAAACATGTACGCCAGTCCTCCAGGTTCAGTGATTGGTTTATTGCTAACAGGTCATTGCTAGGGCGACAAGAGAAACATGTACGCCAGTCCTCCAGGTTCAGTGATTGGTTTACTGCTAACAGGTCATTGCTAGGACGACTAGATGAACAGGTACGCCAGTCCTCCAGGTTCAGTGATTGGTTTACTGCTAACAGGTCATTGCTAGGACGACTAGATGAACAGGTACGCCAGTCCTCCAGGTTCAGTGATTGGTTTACTGCTAACAGGTCATTGCTAGGACGACTAGATGAACAGGTACGCCAGTCCTCCAGGTTCAATGATTGGTTTACTGCTAACAGGTCATTGCTAGGACGACTAGATGAACAGGTACGACGATCGTCCAGAGTCAGTGACTGGTTTAGAGCTAACAATCCACGCTTGGAAAAACCGAACATTACAAAAAAAATATTCAAGCTACCAAAATAACTTGCCGAATCTGGAGATCCTTTATAATCTAACGCCAATCCTGACCTGATGTACGTCAGTTAATGAAAGGCATGTCACCGAGGAAGGACAGTTGGGACATAATTAACAGAATAAAAGGGAGGCCACATCGGTTTAATATATTAACTTATTCACTCAGTAAAGTTATGATCTCTATCCACGTTTTTTTTTTGCGATGTAAAACTGTTGGTTTGATGTACATGCATATGTGAATTGACACATATGTATGACGCTTGTTGACGCCAATATATCAGCTACATAACGTTGTTAGAAGCTGATATAAGCCGATATATCGGTTTTACGGAATGATTAAGCTATTATAGTTATTTTTGTTTCTTTTGGTAAATGTTTATTGTAGGGGAACGAAGACACTAGTCCAGTCCGGCACACCATACTGACCAGGACGTCGCGCCTGGGTCAGTTACAATACACTAAGACCCTAATTTCTCTGCCATGCAGCGTTCCCTAGAAACAGGCTGTTTTCAAAGCACCAATTTATAGCTGGGTAGATTTTAGCAATTAAAATTAAGGCTACTTATCCGACCTGTTTTGCCAAGTGAGGGAGACGATAACAGGTAAGCATGTTGCAAACACCGTCGCATACTTCGTATTGGATGACCAGATGTAGTGGCAGATACTGATCCGTGGGAAAGAACACATCAACAGCCAATACAGCAACATCCAAATAAAGCAGAAAATGTGAGAGAGAACGTGGAGATGGATAGGGACTCACTCTGAGAAAAACGCCGGACAGCATAATCAAATATGCGATGGATTGAACCCCATAGACAAAGAGACGAATGGGAAGACCAAGGAACACCTGGTAGCGAACAGTCGAAGAGGAAATCTATTCTATCGGGATCTCATAGGCGGAACTCAAAGCAGACCACACAGAATATGAACAAACGGAGAGCATCTGTTTGCGGTCCTGTGCACAAGAGGAATAAATGATGGCGATGATGATATAGCAAAAATATATTTTAATGTCTTACTTCTTCCCGGCTTTTATCTCATGGAATGGCTCAGATTGCGACTCTTTCTTGACTTCAAACTTTGGTTGTGAGCCAAGGTCTTTGATGCTCTTGGCTGGCGACTCAGCACTGAATATACCAGACGACCTTTCGCTTTCATTGTCAGAATCATTTTTCAACAGGCACGAGTTACTATCTGACAAGCTCACGTTATATACTTGGTTGGTGTGAGATGGACGTGTCATTTTCATCATATCTATTGCCTTTGTGGTTAATAGTCTAGGCAAAGTAGACTGTGGAACCTGAAGAGTTTGGCCTCGCCTTTCTTCAATTGAAGGCACTGTATCGTGGGCTTTATCCACGCCATTGTGCGTGATGTGTTGAGGTTTACCCTGCTTATCTATCTCATGGTGGTTAGTGTCAAGAATGTTATCTTTATTGTTCATTTTTTCTTGGTTTTTCACGAAAGGCTCAAGATTACCCTTGAGTTTTTGCAAGTATGGACTCCCTGTGCTGGTGTCTGATATACATATAGATTCAGTCGGCATACTGGAGAAACCATTATCGTCTGTGGTTGTCGTATCTTTGCGCATCTCCAAACATGTTGTATCAGTACCATCATTAAAGACATTGTCGGAATCTCTACTATCATTCAATAATTGTTCTGTGTCATTTTCTTCGTGCTGAGGCTCAGACTTACAACTTTCAGTTCGGACTGGGTGCCTCTCCGATGCTGGCATCTGGACATCACCTGAACCACTTTGCCGAGACACTGGTTTATGCTTGCTACTGGATGATTTAGAGCTATTTCTGGTTTTGTGCATATGTTGCGACAAACGGCTTTCTAACGACCATCCCCGTAAGGAACTACCACGAACAGACGAAGATGTCCTGGAAAACAGCTCCTCATTTTTCTTCCTTGAAGATACTGATTTAGGATCTGAACATAGTTGATCTGGATCTTTATGCGTGTGTTTAGAATGAGAAGAATGCTTGGAACAGACCAGAGCATCTCTGCTGATATTTGCGACCTCTAAGGCACTGCCTTTCTCTGACCCTTGAATATAATTATGCTTGTGACCTTCACTGACTTTTGAACCTGTGACATCTGCTACAATATCTTTCTTCTTGCTGTAAACTATCTGATTTTTAGCTATATTTATTTCTTGATAGTCATCGCTTATCTTCGAGTTATTTGGACATTTAGGGTACTCATCATTGACTGCATATTTATTATTTGTTACATTCGGTGACTTTGATGCCATCCTTGCAGCTGCGTATCTGTCAGTCAGACATTCCACACATCCAACCTCAGCAGGAGAGTTGCAGTACGCACAGCTAATCATGTTACTCATGCTGTAGCTGTGAGAGATCCGCCCACCAAACGATTCAGCCTTTGTCACATCAGGCAGAGCCATGTCCAGATCCCTGCGTCCAGTATTGACCATCATGACATCAGGAAGTGACATGGCTGCTGGGATAGCCTGTTGGAGGGACTTCCGCATGCTGAAAAACAAACAAAAAGTGAGATGATTTTCTTAACTTTTACTTATATTACAAGTTTCAGCCAAATAGAAATCGTCTTTTTCTCGTTCATCCTGAAAAGGACGCTGTGACGCTTTGTTGTTTACAGCGAGGATGTGATATCTGCCATTTTCGACCGACACATTTGATGCAACCTCGGCATTTTAGTTGGGTTTTGGTCAGCTCTGGTTCCCTAATTTTACAACAAGCAGCAAACTATGGTTCGCTGACCCTGATGGAGGCAGTCAGCTATAGCTCGCTGACCCTGATGGAGGCAGCCAGCTATAGTTCGCTGACCTTGATGCAAGCAGCCAACTATGGTTCTCTGACCTTGATGCAAGCAGCCAACTATAGTTCGCTGACCCTGATGGAAGCAGTCAGCTATAGCTCGCTGACCCTGATGGAGGCAGTTAGCTATAGTTCGCTGACCTTGATGCAAGCAGCCAACTATGGTTCTCTGACCTTGATGCAAGCAGCCAACTATAGTTCTCTGACCTTGATGCAAGCAGCCAACTATGGTTCTCTGACCCTGATGCAAGCAGCCAACTATGGTTCTCTGACCTTGATGCAAGCAGCCAACTATGGTTCTC
This sequence comes from Ariolimax columbianus, assembly GCA_036924085.1. Lineage (NCBI taxonomy): Eukaryota > Metazoa > Mollusca > Gastropoda > Stylommatophora > Arionidae > Ariolimax > Ariolimax columbianus. Next base: position 52,709,376 of record JAVGWX010000008.1, on the reverse strand, counting down.
TGACCTTGATGCAAGCAGCCAACTATGGTTCTCTGACCTTGATGCAAGCAGCCAACTATGGTTCTCTGACCTTGATGCAAGCAGCCAACTATGGTTCTCTGACCTTGATGCAAGCTGTCAGCTCTGGTTCGTTGACCCTGATGGAGGCAGTCAGCTATAGTTCGCTGACCCTGATGGAGGCAGTCAGCTATAGTTCGTTGACCTTGATGGAGGCAGTCAGCTATAATTCGCTGACCTTGAAGGAGGCAGTCAGCTATAGTTCGCTGACCCTGTTGCAAGCAGCTAACTATGGTTCGCTGACCTGGATGCAAGCAGTCAGCTATAGCTCGCTGACCCTGATACAAGCAGTCAGCTGTAGCTCGTTGACCCCAATACAAGCAGCCAAATATGATTCCCTGACTCTTATGCATTCAGTCAGCTCTGGTTCGCTGACCCCGATGCAAGCAGCCAACTTAGAGTTATGCTAAACTGTTGGTGTTTCCCATTCTTGTGTAAGGGTAAAGTCTTAGAGCCGTGCTAAACTGTTGGTGTTTTCCCTTCTTGTCTAATGGTAACGTTTTAGAGATATGCTAAGCTGTTGGTGATTTCCCTTCTTTGTAACGGTATAATCTTAGAGCTGTGCTAAGCTGTTGAGTTTTTTATTTTTTGTAAGTGTGTATTCTTAGAGCTGTGATAATCTTTTGGTGTTTTTCGCTTCTTTGTAAGGGTGAAGATTTAGAGCTGTGCTAAGCTGTTGGTGCTTTCCCTTTTTTGAAAGGGTGTAATCTTAGAGCTCTGGTAGTCTGTTGGTGTTTTCCCTTTTTTGAAAGGGTGTAATCTTAGAGCTGTGGTAGTCTGTTGGAGTTTTCCCTTTTTTGAAAGGGTGTAATCTTAGAGCTGTGGTAGTCTGTTGGTGTTTTCCCTTTTTTGAAAGGGTGTAATCTTAGAGCTGTGGTAGTCTGTTGGTGTTTTCCCGACATAAAGATATTTTCTAAAACGGTGAGCTGTAGGTTTTAAGAGGCCAGAGGAATGGAGTGCAACATGTAGAAATCGAAAGATTGATGGTTCGAATCCGGCTCGCGAGAATTCAATTTTCTTGTAAATGTTTATGATAAAAAATGTATACAATTTTATTTTGAGAACCATTATTGAAAAAGTGATTGGATTTCCCAATTTCTTAATTAAAAGTGTACACACTAAAAATTTGATGCAGAAAAAAAATTGTGTTCGCAATTTATAAGTCGGTGACTTTTGCAAGCCAAAGTGAGTGAAAGTGATATGAAAATCAAATAATTGTTAATATTATAAATGCAACAAATTAGGAAAACACAAAGTTTGTTAAACCAATGTTACACCCCAAACATGTAAGTACCGCAGTTCCAGAAATATTTGTATGACTTGTGATGGCTAAACTAGTAGTGAAAACTTTAGAAATCCTGAAGTCGCTGGTTCGAATCTGTCTATCAGAAGCTTTTGTTTTTTGTTCTGTCAAAGTTGTATGATGAAAACCTTTAAAGTTTTAAAAACTTATATTGACGTCTAGAAACGTCAGTCATTATTAGCCTGCTGTTTGTGGATAAAATCCAATCCTCTACGGATGGGAGGGCTGTGAAATATACATAGGAACATGGTGAGGATAAAAGATTCGCTAAAACAACTTTGAAATAGTAGCTACCAATGATAAGAATAACACGGAGGCCTATTTGAACACGATGAAGAACAGAGATGATAAAGTGAAAGAAAGTAAGCAGTAGCGGTAACGATCTGATCCTAACCGGTATGACTCACAAAGAATATTGTCAGATCCGAATCTAACCGGCATGCCTCACATATGACAGGGCCAGATCTAGACCTAACGCGTATAGTTCTACAGAACAAGGTCAGATTTAGACCTGACAGGTAGGGCTCGCGCAAGACAGGGTCAGATCTAGACCTAACTAGCATGACTCATACAAGACAAAGATAGATATAGACCTTCCGAGATTCTCATACAGGACATGGACATTACGAGATTGACACACAGGACATAGCCAGATCTGGACCTTACGAGATTTACTCACACAGAACATGGTCAGATCTAGAACTTACGAGATTGACTCATACAGAACATAGCCAGATCTAGACCTTACGAGATTGACTCCCACCGGACATGGTCAGGTCTAGCAATGAACGAATTGGAAGAGGCCATGAGAACATTAAAGAAAAGGAAATCTCCCGGAAAAGACGGGATAACAAACGAAATGCTGATGGGGCTGGGCCAAACAGCAAAGAGGAAACTGCTATCAGTCCTGAACCAAAGCTGGCAAAGGGGTATTGTACACCAGGCATGGAAAGACGCAGTACTTGTACCAGTACCAATGAAAGGAAAAGACAAAACAGATCCAAATGGATACAGGCCTATCAGCCTACTGAGCTGTATCGGCAAACTGATGGAACGTATGATAAACATCAGACTGATGTGGCATCTGGAAGAAAAACGCATACTAATTCCACAGCAAGCAGGCTTTAGATAGCACAGATCCACTGAGGATCAGGTCATCCTCATAGCCCAGGAAATAGAAGATGCCTACCAGGAACAGAAACACATAGTAGCGGTTTGGGTGGACCTGGAAAAGGGATTTGACAAAGTCTGGAAAGATGGAATTAGAGTCAAGCTAAGAAGAAGTGAAGTTTGTGGGAAAATGTACAAGTGGATCAACCACTACCTCAAAAACAGAACGGCTAGAGTCCAAGTACAAGGGCAGATGAGCAAAAAGGTGACACTTGAGCAGGGAGTACCCCAAGGGGGAGTACTGTCACCCACACTCTTCCTGGTGTATATAAATGACATTACAGAGAATATACCAAGAAGAGTTCATAGCTCAATGTTTGCAGACGATCTGGCTATGTGGACCTCTGAAAAGAATCTCACCATAACAAGAAATCGGATGCAGCAGGCCCTAACATCGCTGGAAGAGTGGGCGAACTCATTGCTGGTCAAAATAAACGAGGAGAAAATAACATGTACAATATTCTCGCTATCAATCAAGCCCCAAAACACCAAATTAAGTCTAAACGGCAAATAACTGCAGCCAAACGACAACCCAAACTACTTGGGAGTCACATTTGATCGGCGCATGACATGGAAAAGTCAGATCAAGAGAAACCGAATGAGAGCCAGAGAAAGAATGGCAATCATGAGGAAACTTGCAGGCACAAGGTGGGGAGCAGACTAAGTATACTAAAGAAACTACACTGGAAGAGTGAGACCAGTTCTCGAGTATGGCATTGCGGCATGGACAACAGCAGCAAAGGCGAACTTCGATAAAGTTAGCAAACTCCAAAACCAAGCCATGAGAGTTATAACAGAAGGCATGAAGTCAACGCCAATTGTAGAACGTGAAAAGATTACAAAACTGCAATCCATGACCGACAGAAAAGACTGCAGAGCCCAGCTGCAATCAGAGAAACTAAGAAGACTGACTGATCATCCAATGCACCAGAGACTAAACAATTTCGGAAATGGGAAACTAAAGCGAAAAAACTTTGCAGAAACAGCCAAAGCAAAGATGCACGAAAATCCCATGAACGTACTAACACCAAAGCCCATCCCTACTGTACGAAAACCTACCTGGAGGCAGCATATATTTGCAGAAGTTGTAGAAAATATACCAGGTATTGGAAACAATAACTGCCAGTCTGAAAAAGAAAGAAGAGATACTACCCTGAGTTACATAACGGAAAACTACCCAAGCATGGACTGGACCCATGCATACACCGACGGTTCCGTAACAAATACAACACAGAACGGAGGGGCAGGAGCATTTCTGAACCTACCAAATGGCAGAAAAATAACACTGTTATTCGCTACTGGAAAATACACAAGCAATTTCAGAGCGGAGGCAGAGGCACTGAGGGCGGCAGTGGAAGAAATGGTGACAGGTAAAAGGAATGAAAGCCATACAGTCCTGCTTACAGATGCACTGGCCGTAGTCACAGCGCTAAAAAGCCAGAAAAATCCTGAACTTAATGATTTAAGAGCAGTACTCTGTAAACTATGCCAGCAGGCCACACCAAAAAGAGTAGTGGTGCAGTGGGTTCCATCTCACTGCAACATCCAAGGCAACGAGGAGGCAGACAGACTGGCAAAAGAAGGTGCAAGACTACCACAACCAGATACTAGTATGACATACGAATAGTCAAAACGGCTTATTAGAAATAGATACATGACCAAATTGGAAACCGAACATACTGGCTACACCAAAAACGATGCATATTACCAGTTGAGCAGAATAGAGCAGGTCGTGGTCTTCAGACTTCGCACTGGTTACAGTAGACTGAGGTACCACCTATTCAGCAAATTGAAGATAGGTGGCACCGATGAATGCCCGTGTGGTACCGGGAAAATGACCGCCGAGCATTTGCTGCAAAACTGCCCGACATACGAGGATCAGAGAGAGCAGATGTGGCCATCACCAGTGACAACACTAGACAAGCTCTACGGCAGTGTCGACAGCCTCAGGATGACAGCTGCTTTTTTCGAAAAAATAAATGTTACTGTCTGACTGCGTACGATGAAGAAGAAAAAGAAGAAGTCAGGTCTAGACCTAACGAGCATTGCTCACACCGGACATAACCAGATCTGGACTTAACCGGTATGACTCAAACAGGGCTAATTTATATCTGGACAACCGGTTTGACTCACAGGATATGCTCAGATCTGGACTTAACCGGTATGACTCACACAGGACATGCTCAGATTGCGAAGAATTAGCCTCAGTAGGAGTAAGCAGGAGAACAATAATATCGTGTTTACTGACTGACCTGTCAGAGAGTGAGTCGTTGTTGACCTCCGCTCCAACAAAATTGTTTCTGTGACAAAGCTGGTTCCTGACGTGAACATACTGATGTCTCCGTGCCACTGGGACGGGGCTGTGGAGGAGAAAAGAGCCGGTTAAGACAGGCATTGCATGTAATGGGAGGTGTGCCGACTAATATACACACAGACACACACACACACATATATATATATATATATATATAAATTTCGCGAACAGTGTAATTGGTCATATATTATTATATATATTAGGGCTATTATTCTTATTATCATTCTATCCTGATGTTAGAGGAGGAAGACTAACATCTGGTCAGGCAAAATATACAGATCTGACATGTTAATCAGAGTCAGGCAAAATGTACTGGCCAAGACCCTCACTTTGCCTTTCCCGCAGTCCTCCCTAGAAACGGGCTGTTTTCATGACAGCCTGGCTAAAAAGATGAGGTATCGACGTGATCCCGTAGTTATGAACGACACGCAGAAGCCAGGCATAGCATAATCGCCTGGAGGACCCTGGTCTACCTCATCAGCACGCTTGAGATATGAGGAAAGCTACATCAACTCGCCGCTTAACATCCTCTTTATAGCGCAAACAAGGGTAATCCTACACATTGTGGGTATTCAACAACAACGACGGTCCTATATCAACATGAGAACATGTTTTAGCAAACATCTGATGCTGAAAGTTATGGCTGTTCTCTTTTTTTTTCTTTTTTTTTGCTTAGATGTTTGCCTCACTAGTTTCTACTGGCGGAGGCACGCCATTTTCCACCACAGACCGTAGTCCATTGGGCGATATCAGGACGCATAAACCAGTGCTTGGATGCATGTGTGCGTCTGTATGTACCTATGCTAGGTTTGTGCGCCCTCAGAAGCTAGTCCAACCAAAGTGCAATGGAAGGGCCTCACCATGAGGGCGCGTGTGAAAGTTGTGCAAGAGTGTGACTGTAGGACAGAGTCAAATGAAACAGAGTGAGGTAAGAGGAGAGAGAAGGGGAAGAGTGGCCCCCAGGTTGAGCCTGCTTGTATGGCTATTCTCTTTTATTTGTGTGTTACCTTGTTTACGCCAGTGTAGGCATGAAATCTTCATTACTGTGTGCATGCATCCATGTAGGAAGCCTGGGAGTAGGCTTGTATGGGACCTTGTCGGGGTAGTTTCTGTGATACATTGTTTTAGAATATGTAAATGCCAGCCATACACAGACATACTTTACCGTCCATTATGACTTATGTAATAAAGGGTCTCGTTATATTCTTCTCTCTTGATTATGTGCCCTTGGATAGACACGATGATAGTTTTCTTATTCCTTCCTCCCTGCCTCCCTCCATTCCTTCCTCCTCCTCTTCCTACCTACCTCCCTCAATCCCTTCCTTCCTTACTTCCTTCCTCCATTCCTCCCTCCCTTCCTCCCTTAATCCTTTCCTCCCTTTCTTCCTTTCTTTTTTTCTTTATTTCTTTCTTTTTTTCTTTTCCCCTTCCTTCCGTCTTCCCTTCCTTCTTCCCTGCCACCTTCCCTTCCTCCCTTTTGACCCTCCCTTCCTTTCTTTCTTTTTCTTTTTCTTCTTCTTCTTTTTCTTATTCTTTTTTTTCTTCTTCTATGTTCGTTCTCAATCTCTCGCTACCAAGACTTAACATGACTTTACAAGTAGCAAGATGTAGTCCGGAGAACTGAACGCGTTGTGTCGCTAGTTTACATCTTGAATGCGATATTTACACCTTTCGGTCCGACACATCCGTCTTCGGCAGATCGGCTGCTAACTGTGCATTTACACAATAAGTGTTAGTGGGACCCGAAAGGGGAGCAAAGACAAGTAATACTGTAACCTGCCAAGAATGTCGTAATAGGCGGTAAGAATGGATGGGCATGGGGCTGGTTGCCTCATCCAATATACATTTTTAGCTACATAAAGCTCAATAGACACAAGCAGGTCAACATTTGATGATTTGTCGCGTAGTTGGTGAAGTTCTATACTTCACAGGGAGCTGAAGCAATTTTAATTGATTGACAATGTTCGCTTTAGCTGTCGGCTTTCCTTAACACATCTCGCAAATGCGATTATCTAACTTTTTTTTGTTGGCGAAAATAATGTAATTATTTATAACGCATTTATTGAAATGTCGTAGTTTGCATAATAGCGTTCAGTCACTCTGGCATATAAGGAGAAATAAATATATCAGTATTAATGTTTATGGAATAGTTTTGATTATCTACCTTAGATCTCGTTATTGAAATAGGCTTTCCACTTAACAGGTTAGAAAGTTGTCTTGCAGGACTATCGAGTCTTCCCTACTCGTGTCTATAGGGTTTGGCAATGATATGATGGACTATGTACTAGTTTGTACTATCCCAGAAGAGAGGCAGTCCAGTGTGACATTTTCCCAGGATCGTCACGTCCTGCCAAAAACGTAGCATATGCATGTGAGAGGTATCTTTTTGCTCGCTTTATTTTCTCGGCTCATCTGCAGTGATGGTACGCCTAGCATTCCCCGCCACCCGGGAGGTTGTCACAATAGGGCAGGAGGTGCAATGTCCGCTGGACTGCATCTCTTCTGCGACCATTGGAATGACTGATAGCAGACAGAGGCAAAGAGCGAGGAAGGAGTGCATTTTACCAGGTGCATTCCTGCGGCTCGACCGGGCCGGGCTGAGACGCAAATCCCAGCCATGTCGTAGCCTCCCATCACAGCTGTGCTGAGATTTAGGGCGGGATTTTGGCTTAGAGGCGTTCGGCTGTAGTCCCTCAGATGGAAGCTTATCAGCCAAGTACGTGGACCAAATGTCAGCGACCTGTGATTCCTCTCGAAATAGTGCATTTGACCAGGGGCAAGCCTTTTCATGGTCAAGGGTTGAGTCTCAGCAGTTCGCAGTGAGGTAGCTGATCTACTGCTTAGGGCACCCCGACCGAGAACTAAGTCTTCTATAAATGGTTTCATACCTCATCGCCGTATGGGGTGAATATCGAGCAGCTTCCCGCCCGCTTTGATCGGCGGACGGCAGAGACCTCATTCTGCGGCTCGACCGGGCGGGGCTGGAGCGGGAGCCCCAGGTCCCTACCATGTCGAAGCCTCCCTTTGCAATCGTACTGGGCTTTTGGGCGGGATTTTGGCTTAGAGGCGTTCGGCCGTAATCCTTCACCTTGTAGCCTCGCGCCGTTGGCTTATCAGCCTAGTACGTGAACCAAATGTCTGCGGCTCAACTCGAGTTAAGCAGGATTACCGTAGCAACGCCCTGTCATTAGTAAGGTAAAACTGACCTGTCTTCCGAGGGTCTATTTCCAGCACCCGTTCAATATTAGACCGGACGTATGAATAGAGGGCTTTTTAGTTTTGTCAGTGACTGTCCTGTCTTCCGTGGGTCTAATACCAGCACACGTTCACTATTGGACCCAACGGAAGTGCTCTCAATTTGACAGTCATTCTACAGTATTGGCAAGTTAAGTCAATTTAAGCCGCAGGCTCCACTCCTAGTAATGCTCCTCCGTCAATTGCTTTATCAAACACTGAATGCAGACCAACCGAGCCACAGAGGGCATAACGCCAGATTTCTAAGCATCCAAATCCAGCACCCGTTCCATATTGGACCCAAGGAAAGTGGTCTCGGCATGTCAGTCATTTCAGTGTTGGCCGTGTTGAGTCAAATGCGTCACTGTTCAAATATCCCGGAGTAATATGAAAACGAAGCAGAAGGTGATCCACAGCATCTTCCCACCAACATTGTGCAACCAGAACAAAACATGGGCCCCGTCCAATGCACGAAAAGTCAAATCTCCACCTGCAAAATGGATGCCGATGTCTCCAGGAGAGATAGATTGAGAAACGAGGGTATTAGCAAAAGGGTCGTCTCCATCCTATTTAATGGTTCATGAGTTTTCACTGCCAGTATACAATGTCCAACTGTCAGACTTTCCAGCGAGAGGCACGCATCTGGACCAAGACAGGCTTCTTAGGCTCACCACTGCTTCCAACAAGATACAAGGGGACAGATAACTTGTCATCTGTTCTTCCTACTTTTAATATGCTGTTAGCACAACATAAAGATAGAGGATCATAACGTCTAGTAAGACAACAAAATACTGTTGGGTTAGACCATGTTGATCACGGTTAGATGAACATACTGAACAAGGACGATTCTCCTCGCGTCCTTGCAGGTCTATCTGAAAGTAGGCTTGTTCACGGAAATAAACCTAACGAGACGAGAATCTACGTGTTCCCTATAGTAGTGACAGACACACAGATCAAACCAAGCATAGCACAACAGTCAGTAGCACGCTCGGAATGCGAGGAAAACTATTGCAAACCGCTATTTAAAATACTTTTCTGTGCGCGCAAAAAAGGGAACTTACTCATCGCGGACATTCAACATCAACAACAACATCAACACCAACATCAACAACAACATCAACAATAACATCAACAACAACAACAACAACAACATCAACAACAACATCAACGACAACATCAACAACAACATCAACAACAACATCAACAATAACATCAACATCAACAACAACATCAACAATAACAACAACAACATCAACAACAACAACAACATCAATAACAACATCAACAACATCAACAACAACAACATCAACAACAACATCAACAACAACAATATGTGAATGATTCATAATCCTGTAGGCTTGCGTCTCTTAACTGATCTTCTGAAGAGTTCCCAAATATTGAACTTCAAACTTGTCTTCTTTCTTCACGTTCAATATTCGTCGGCTACTGCAGATGTACCTTACCAGAAGTTGGAGCAAAAGGGCACGCTGTGTTGTCTTGAATAATGGAATCTATAATGTTCATGCGCACACTGTCTCCGCTCATTTGTCAATTGCTGTTTTCGGACTACCTCTTACATTTCATACGCATCATCTTCTTCTTCTTCTTTTTCATTCTCTTCATCATTACTATTGACATAATCATCATCATCATCATCGAGTTTACCTTCTTCCCTATCATCTTGGTCCACTTTTTCTTCATTTGTCTACATATCAAATTTAGGGGGCCAATTGCACATGCATTTTTTTCCAGGAAACCTGCTCCACATTACTGTAGTGATTTTTGTACCTATTTATGTATCAATGATGAGATTGCTAGCCACATGTAGAACCCTCTTTAGTTTCTTTTTGCGACATTCTTGGATAGTTACAGAGGCTGCATTCATTTTCCCTCGGGTACCACTCAGGTAAGAGTGCGTACCTGTATACTTACCGGTATGATTACCTGTGCATTTGTCTGTGTCCTTACATGTGTAGTAGACCACCACTGACGGTGTGGTAGGTGGAACAGCTTTGATGGACCGCATGTTGCTCACGTGTTTATAGCCACAGTATTGTAATGTTTATCAAGCTCAGACAAAATTAACACATTCAAGGTCCTGTCTACACGTAAACTTCCGTTTCCGCTTCAAAAATATAAAAGAATGTCTTACTTCCTGTGATCTTTGAACGTATTATTCAAGTTCCAAGTCGGGCTGTAGTTTACGTTGTCGGAGTTTCGGGGAATCGGGGAATGTGTTTGAAAGTGGATCGCGCTCCCCCCCAAACCCCCACCAACCAGCGTAGGTAGCTTCCAAGCTTTAATTTATTTTACACACAGTTTGGAAGGATAGCTAAACAAAACACATTCCTCAAATATAATATGATATCAAGTATAACAAAATGAATGTCTCGTTTTGTCATCAGTTACTGAGAAGAAGGAGATGAAGAAGAACAAACAAAAACAGAAGAAGAAGAAGAAGAAGAAGAAGAAGAAGAAGAAGAAGAAGAAGAAGAAGAAGAAGAAGAAGAAGAAGAATATGGAGATCAAGAAAAGCAAAACAAGAAGGAGGAGAACGATGAGGAGGAGGTGGAAAAGACGAAAAAAATAGTAGAAGAGGAAAAGAAGAAGATGATGGAAACGGAGGAAGATGAAAAAGTAAAAACATCACAAAAAGAAAAAGAAGATGAAGATGAAGAATGAGAAGGAGGAGGAAGAAAAGTAGCAGGAAAAGAAGACAAAGAAAAATAGCAGAAGAAGAGGAAAAAGAAGAAGATAAAGAAGAAAAAGAAGAAGAAGAAGAGGAAGAAGAAGAAAATAAAAAGAAGAAACAACAACGGAAGATGAAGAACAATAAGAAAAAAAAGAAGAAGCAAAAGAAGAAGAAGAAAAAGAAGAAACAAAAAACAAAAGAAGAAGAAGAAGACGGAGGACGATGAGGAGGCGAAGAAAAATAGCCAAATGATAATAAGAAGAACAAGAAGAACAACAATAACCAACATCCAACAACCAACAGCCTACAACAACCGTTTGAAAGATGTAATGGTGCCCCATATGGAAACACACTAGAGAAACCAAATATGTGTGTGTGTCTTACCTCGTTTGTGTCCACAAACCATGGCCGAATTCTGCACATAGGAAGTCTGGGTTAAACCCCGGATCTACAAGATTATCGTGCAACGTTTAACTAATCTGGTTTCAATTTTATTGGCACCAGTTTACCTGGCGTACACTATTTGCCGTCTAAATTAATTTGGAGAATTTCGTTGAGAATTGCTAGTGGTACGACTCGCAAACCAAACTTATGTGTGTTCCGATGTGTGAACCAGCTAGAACGCTCACGTATGGGATGGGAACTCATACAAGTTCTTTGTATAAGTGGATTCACTGCTTTGAAATGTTGAAATCTACTGCCATTTCATTAGTAGTGATTCACTTGTTGCCACAGACTAGCTAGTCGATCTACTGTTTGACTGTGCCAGTTTCCCCGCTTGATGGTCTTTTAACGCCTAGGTTCATCAACGACGTTGTCTTCCATTTTGAAACCTTTCTTCCCATTCATACACTCTTCTCTGACTCAAAAAACCGTCCCCATACTGAACCTTAATTTTTATGTAGATGTAACAGGTTTGCCTACCCTATGGGCATAGATAAAACAACAACCGAATAACGGCTCGTTGTTCTTATACGGTGCAAATCAACAGTGGGGCTGTCATTGTATACGCTACAATTCTCATGTGTATTGTGCTCGATTGATACAATCCCTAAATAGCGTATTGCTAAAGAGCCATCTTGTGTCCAGCAATAATGGTTGTCCCTCTGGAGTGTGTGTGCCTGCACGAACGTGTTTGTGTGTGTGTGAATTTATATATGGGCTAGTGGTTAAGTGACACAAGGCTCACAGCCAGGAGGTCCTGGTTTGATCCCCATCACAGCACCGGCCGTTACCCCGGGGAAGCAAACCCTTAAAATATGCAGGAGGAAGCAGACCCTTACATAAAATGCATGCTGAAGTCAGATGCACTAGGCCGACAGGCGCAAAATAGAAACTGCAGTGTAACGCACACCGCCTTGGGGAATAGAGAAATAAGGCGAAGGCAAATATATATATATATATATATATATATATATATATATATATATATATATATATATATATATATATTAATAATTGTTTTCTTTTATTCTTGATTTTTAAAAATAGGTAAATCATCATATAACAGTATCAAACAAAATATTTAAGGAATTTTTTGAAAAGCAAAACATCGCGATCCACGTAATATTCTGACAGTTTTTTGTTAATCTTTAAAACATTATTTCGTTGCTCGTTTCGCTTCGGACTGATTGGGACATTTTGAAAGCTGAGGAATTTAAGGCCGTTTACCAAGCCGTCGCCATGTGCAGCAAAAACATGTTATTTTTGTCAAGCTTCGTAAATAGTACATTTCTTTTCAGAGCTTGAATATTCAGAACAGCTTGGCTAGTCGTAGATTGAGTGTTTCTATCGTTACTGAATGCTACACTACTCTCTGTTCTGTAACCAGTGCCTAACGGGCACTTTAATCATCAGCCGGGACACTCAGAGAAGAGCACCAACACGCGATGCCCAGCCGGGACACTCAGAGAAGAGCACATGCCCGCGAAGCTCAGCCGGGACACTCAGAGAAGAGCACCAGCACGCGACAGCCAGCTGGGACACTCAGAGAAGAGCACCAGCACGCGACAGCCAGCTGGGACACTCAAAGAAGAGCACCTACAAAAAGAAATCGACAGACTATAGAGCAGGATGCAAGTCACAGTGAATGATCGCAACCACTTGAGTTCCAGCTTCTAGTTTTTTTAAACTGCAACAACTTTAATATACGCTATTAGAGCTAGAATTACCGCAGCTACTCCTCACCAGCCCGACAATTGGGCCAAAGGGCAGGATCCTTTAAGGCCGCTTGATCAATAAACAACCGCAGCTACTGGCATTAGATTTGCCTTCCAAAAGATACGTATTGTTTTGTTACATCACAATTTCAATGTGGATAAGTTGCGCGTCTGCTGCCTTTCTTGAATATGTTATCTGTTTCTCATGCATCTTCTACCGAATTGAACGCTGAATCCCCGTTACCAGTTTCAAACATGTCACGAACCATCGACATTTGATAGGACCGATATTTGAAAGTTGCTTAGCCAGCATACGCAGCCAGGAGATAAGCACAGAGTTATCCAGAGTCACCAGTGCGGACACTGGAACCCCGCGAGAGAAAAAAACGATTGAGTTTCAACTAATAAAAACGCTCTGGAAATGGTGGTGTAAACTTGGTTTGTACGTGTTAAGCTCTAGAAATACCAGAGTTATCCAAGAAAGGTCATGCAAATGTCGGAACACGTTTCACCACCAATTCAGTTCAGTTCAGTTCATCCCGTAACCCATCAGGTCGTTGGGGCACACATGAAGACATGAAAAACCCACGCCAGCTCTCTCTGTCTGTCGCCGCCTGACGTATCTCACCGGGACGAAGGCCTGACCACTCAGTGATGTTGTCCACCCATCTCTTCCTTGGACGTCCTCGCCCTCTCTGACCCGGTACGGATCCAAAGAGTATCGAGTTGGGAATTCCGTTTGACCTCGCGACGTGCCCGCACCAGGCCATCTTTCGTCTTTTGATACCACCAATTACGTGCAAAAAAAATTAAGCAAAGAATATCTATAGTACAGAAATAACAGAGCAAACAATTTTTTTTTCAAGGAAATTGGAAGTAGATAAAGAAGAAGTATTTGGAGGTAGTAGTGGTGTTACTATCGTCATCATAATCATCATCATTATCTTTCTATATTATCTCTTATCATCATCTACTGCAAACTACATATAGCCTATTTCAAGAATCCTGAGGCAAGTCACGAACGCTCTCTTGCAATGTTGGTTTCTCTTCTCTAGCCCATTAAATAACGTCACAGGTGAACTAACTGCCCGTCCATTAATCGTTATTTGTCTTTTAGAATATGCGCAGACTTGCACTATTGTTATAGTTTCTGTATTCCTCAGAGAAATGACATGGACGGCCGTGCTATTGTTAAAGTTTCTGTATCCCACAGAGAGTGAGAGAGAGAGAGAGAGAGAGAGAGAGAGAGAGAGGACATGGGTGAGCTTGTGCTATTGTTATAGTTTCTGTATTTCACAGAGAGAGAACATGAGCGAGCTTGTGCTATTGTTATAGTTTATGTATTCCTCAGAGAAATGACATGGACGGCCGTGCTATTGTTAAAGTTTCTGTATCCCACAGAGAGTGAGAGAGAGAGAGAGAGGACATGGGTGAGCTTGTGCTATTGTTATAATTTATGTATTCCTCAGAGAAATGACATGGACGGCCGTGCTATTGTTAAAGTTTCTGTATCCCACAGAGAGAGAGAGAGAGAGAGAGAGAGAGAGAGAGAGAGAGAGGACATGGGTGAGCTTGTGCTATTGTTATAGTTTATGTATTCCTCAGAGAAATGACATGGACGGCCGTGCTATTGTTAAAGTTTCTGTATCCCAGAGAGAGAGAGAGAGAGAGAGAGAGAGAGAGAGAGAGAGAGAGGACATGGGTGAGCTTGTGCTATTGTTATAGTTTCTGTATTCCTCAGAGAAATGACATGGACGGCCGTGCTATTGTTAAAGTTTCTGTATCCCAGAGAGAGAGAGAGAGAGAGAGAGAGAGAGAGAGAGAGAGAGAGAGAGAGGACATGGATGAGCTTGTGCTATTGTTTTAGTTTCTGTATTTCACAGAGAGAGAACATGAGCGAGCTTGTGCTATTGTTATAGTTTATGTATTCCACAGAGAGAGAGAGAACATGGGCGGGCTCGTGCTATTGTTATAGTTTCTGTATTCCTCAGAGAAAGAATATGGACGAGCATATGCTATTGCTACTGTTTATGTATTCCTCAAAGGAAGAACACGTAGAAGCTTGTGCTATTGTTATAGTTTATGTATTCTTTAGAGAAAGAGCATGTAGCTTATGCTATTGTTATAGTTTATGTATTCCTTAGAGAAAGAACATGTGGGAACATGTGCTATTGTTTTAGTTTCTGTTTTTGCAAAGGAAAACCATGGATCGTCGTATGGTGGTAGGGGACGGGGAGGTAAGCACCTGGGGAGATACTGTAATGAAAAAATATTGCTTCTATAAATTGCTTTCTATTATATATTTTGCCCCGATTCGCATTGTTCTTCGATTAAATGTGCTTTTGTATTTGACGAATTTTGGCCCAACTGCATCCTACTTCAGCACTACGCTTGTTAATACCCTCACATCCCGTGTGGGTACAATCTTGCTGTGTCGAACACAAACAGGCATGGATTGTGCGTACGCCATTTACCATATCTACATCCAAACCCACCCTCTCTTTCTGGCATAAGACATGGATTGATCTATAGGGGATTTTACTGTTCCCTTGTCTGTCCGGACCACTCCTAGTATTCTTTCCCCACTCCTCTCTGTCACTTAAAGGAATAAAATCCCACGGGACACAAATACAGAATAAAAAAGTAATAACGAATTGCTCCTCGCAGACGACCAATGTTTGACCCACCCCAATGAACATAACCTACAACGGCATATTGACTCACTCCACTTAAACTGGAAAAAGTACGACATGAATATCAACACATCAAAAACAAAGACAATGAATATAGGAAGAAAGCATAGCACACTTGATATTCATGTGAATGAAACAAAAAATTTCGCAGGTACAAGTTTATGTATTTGGAAACCGTTTTTACTTAGGATGGCAGACTCAATAGAGAGATATAGAGGAGAGTGCAGAGGGCGATCGCTGTCACCTACCAGCTGTCTCCATTACTAAGATACCCCAAGATTTCCCTATGACAAGAAAATCAGATAATAAATAGTTTCTTCATCCCACCCCTGTGCTACCAGTGCAGACATGGACATTGAATAAGGCCCAGCAATAAAAGTTAGCCACCTATGAAAGGTCACTAACAACACCAGAAGAGACAGCATCATAAGTATGATAATTCGGGAGAAGGTTTGAACAATTCCCTTACTAAAGTACATCAAGCAACAGAGAATAAATTTGGCTACATTGTGAGAATGCAACCAGACCACATTGTTCATGCCAACCTTCTACAAGAGAACACCAGAAAGAAAGGCGAGAGGTAGACCGAAGAAAAGGTGGATAGACAGCCTGATCGAGACGTGCCGCAAAATTGGGAAAATTTTACCCGAGCCACAAGAGAGGCAAAAAACAAATTCATACCACGACACTGTGCTACAACCCGATAGAAAGTGAGACGATATTGAGCTACAACCCGGTAGAAAGTGAGACGACATTTAGCTACAGCCCTGTAGAAAGTAAGACGACATTGAGTTACAACCCGGTAGAAAGTAAGACGACATTGAGTTACAACCCGGTAGAAAGTGAGACGACATTGAGTTACAACCCGGTAGAAAGGGAGACGGAAAAAGAAGAAGAAGAATGAGGACCTCGACCACCTTCTTAAATATTCATCGGGATGTAAGAAGAAGCACTGTAACCTGCCACCAAAGAAACGGTATCGACAGTTATCTCCCTTCAGCAGGATTAGCTCCGAGCTTAGAACATCAACACACACTAGGTCAGGAAAATAGAGCAAAGAATAGCAAAACTGCAACCTATCAGGCATGCCCAAGACTAGACTATGGGAGGTTGAGCGTGGGGCCGGCAAACCTACCCGCAGAAACTGTAACCAGCAATACAAATACAAAAGAACTTCTCCACTAGATGGCAGACGAGGAGCAACAAAGTCAAATCAAGTTTCTGTTAAATTTCTCGGTAAAAGACTTTACAACTTAAATCAAATCAAGTTTCTGTAAAACTTCTTTAAGGTAAAAAACAAAATCTACAACTTATGAATAACAAAGTGAAATTATGGCATGCAGAACTCACTCGCCATTCAGACATTTCGAATATCTACACAGTGTGCAGTTACCACATTGGTTAGGAAACAAACTTTAACAACAATATCCGAACACGGCAGTGACAATTGAAGTGTGTAAACGTTCCAACATTCTTCTAAATACGACACTGACACTGTTGTTGTTGTTTGTTGTTGTTGTTTGTTGTAGTTGAATGCCCACAATGGGTAAGAGTATTCTTGTGTGTGTGTCCTGAAAAGGACGTTAGATGACTGGTTGTAGTAGCTTTCCTCATATCCCGAGGGTGCTGATGATAGTGGACCGCGGTCCTCCAGGCAGTTGTACTGCGCTTGGCTTCATCTGCGTGACGCTCACTACTACGGAGATCATGTCGATCCACATATACATTGAAGAGAGATAGTAGTATTGGTCAGTATATTGTACCTAACCCTTACACAACGTCCTGGTCAGTATGGTGTGCATGGCCGGACTAACGTCTCAGTTCCCCAACACTGACAATAGACAAGCATACTGCTGCGTATTTTTTTCTGAAGATAAGAATACGGAAATTGTTCAGTAAATATAGTGTAACCGTTACAACAACGTACATACGAGATCTCCTCTTATCTAGACAGATGTGTTTGTATTCATCTTTTCTTTTAAATTAGAGCCGACTTCCTGCGATCATGAAACAACGTTGGCTCTCATTTAAATTCGGCTCCAAGTCAATTTTGGAGAACGTCTGGTACCATCTAACCGCATTAGGAACGTCAAACGATGATGTTAAATTGTTGGCCTGGCCTGCTGCAGACTCGAGATCTGGTACGATTGGTTCTCTTACAAAACGATATGAGGTTGCGAGGAAGATAAAGCGTATCTGCTTCTATGCATCTAGCAGAAATCATCGGAAAAAACACGTAGTTTTCTAAACACGGAACGTTTATGTACTATATATCGAGTTCGCCAGTCGTCTCGAGGTAAGGTGTTGGCCTCAGGTGCTTGAGGTCGCGGGTTCAAATCCCGGTGGAGACTGGAATTTTTAATTTAAATATTTCCCCTGATCTCTGAGTAGTGAGATCAGACACCCGTGTGCAGTGGCGCGCACGTTAAAAATACATTAGCAGTTAGAAATAGAAAAGAGCAAGACTAACGGCCGCTGCTCAGACAAAATTCAAATTAAAAGGCCACAAAAAGGGGTCTGTGTGGCTTTTACATCAGGTCTTGGTTATGTGGTTAGTGGAGAGGCTTAGATGGCGCTTGACAGTCTGCGGGTCTACCTTGCTCTAATTTACGCTTCCACCGGCACCAGTCTCAAAAATAAGCCATCGTATATTCCGGAGGCTAACAGATGCTGGGATTGACCTGACAAGTCACCAGTGGATTTTCACCTGCCAAAAAAAATATTAAACAAAGGAGGTCACACCTCCCCACGGGGACTGCGTGGGCTAGTGGTTGAGTGGCACGGCTCACAACCAGAAGGTGCTGAGTTCGATCCCCATCACAGTAACCGGCGGTTACCCCGTGGAAGCAAACCCTTAGAAAATGCAGGAGGCAGCAGACCCTTGCATGAAATGCATGCTGAAGTCAGATGCACTGGGCCGACAGGAGCAAAATAAAAACCACAGTGCGACGCAGACCGTCTTGGGGATTATAGAAATAAGGCGAACGCAAAACAAAAACCAAAAAAAAACACATCCCCACGACGTCTAACGATAATCTTTATTCAAACACGTTTTCCTAAAACCCATAGTTTTCCTCTACTCCATCGCCTAGCTGCAAGATAAAATGACATCTATTGTAATATAATACTTGCAATAAAAGAGGTAACCAGACACGAACCCGTTCTCACAGTTCGTGTATAACTTTGGAACAAAAACTGTGTTTTATCCAGATGATTATGTGTCATTCTGCATTGACTAAGTTTTATAATCTCATACAGATGGTTATGTGTCATTCTGCATTGACTAAGTTTTATAATCTCATACAGATGATTATGTGTCATTCTGCATTGACTAAGTTTTATAATCTCATACAGATGATTATGTGTCATTCTGCATTGACTAAGTTTTATAATCTCATACAGATGATTATGTGTCATTCTGCATTGACTAAGTTTTATAATCTCATACAGATGATTATGTGTCATTCTGCATTGACTAAGTTCTATAATCTCATACAGATGATTATGTGTCATTCTGCATTGACTAAGTTTTATAATCTCATACAGATGATTATGTGTCAT
Organism: Ariolimax columbianus; assembly: GCA_036924085.1. Taxonomy (NCBI): domain Eukaryota; kingdom Metazoa; phylum Mollusca; class Gastropoda; order Stylommatophora; family Arionidae; genus Ariolimax; species Ariolimax columbianus. The sequence goes on along the minus strand of JAVGWX010000008.1, from coordinate 52,690,193 downwards.
TCTGCATTGACTAAGTTTTATAATCTCATACAGATAATTATGTGTCATTCTGCATTGACTAAGTTTTATAATCTCATACACAGACAATGCATTGTCCTCAATTCTGGCGTCAATGAAAAACGAAGAAAAATTCAGTGATAGTTTCAAGCAGTGTAAGGTTATACAAGTTAAAGACAATGAAACTTAACTCCTAAAACTCGTGTAAAAAACAATGTAGCTTTTTCTTATATTTCTTCTACTTCCTTTTTTCTACTTGTTGTTCTTCTTCTTCCACTTATTCCTTTACTTTGTTTGTCCTCAAATAATCGCATCTCAGGCTTCTTGTTTATCACGCAATTGGTTTGAGGAAAGTCATGTTGTCACTTTGCTCCTCTCGCGTATCCGATAAACGTATAGAAGATGGTAAACAATGTGTTTGTTCTCACATTGGTCCCGTGTTTGTGTGCTCAAGTAGGCCATGGTTGGACCATCTCAGGTTAAAGAGCATGAGCCAGACGTCCTTATTTAAGTCATGAAAACGAAATTCACATCATGTGAAATGACAAGCGAGATAAAAGTCATAAAGGTCGCCAGGAAACGAAGAGCGAGACATGATAACATCCGAGTAATAATGAGAACTGCTTCCTCTAGATAAGGAAACAGTAAACTGAACACGATTAACCACCACTTGGCACCTACAACATAGCTCTTTGATGACCACGTGACAGATCGGTAGATGCTGTAACAGACATCCAACAACAACAATTTTTTAAAATTTCATTTGAAAAACGTTATTTAAGACTCACAATTGATTTCTGAGTTTTAGATTGATTTGCATTCACTGAGCATGTTACGTCTTGAAGATACTTTATGTTTTTTTTTTTGTTAGTTGGTAAAATGTGCAACACAGTGATATATATATATATATATATATATATAGAGAGAGAGAGAGAGAAAGTAATAATATGTAAGTCTATTCATCGAGTGTTACTATTATACAAGGGGAGAAATATAATAGCGTCCGGTCAGGCAAAATATACTGATTAGACATGTTAGTCAAGGTCAGGCGGCAAAACATACTGGCCAAGACCCTCACCTCGGCTTCCTAGTAGCTCTCCCTGGAAACGAACTGTTGTCTTGGCAGATTGGCTAACGGGGTGAGGAATCGAAGTGATCTCTGTAGTAGTGAGTGACACGCAGATGAAACCATGCATAGCACAACCGCTTATAGGACCCCAGTCCACCTTCATCGCCACGCTCGGGATGTGAGGAAAGCTACTATAATCCGCCACTTAACGTCCTTTTCAGAGCGCACAAATGCGTAACCTACTCAATGAGGAAGAAATCGAGGGATTTAATTTTACCAATGTATGGCTCAGTTGGTAGTGGAAAGTGTGTAAATCATTAGGTAGCTGTTTCGATTTCGGCTCGCGAAAACGTGTTTTCCTGTCAATGTTTTATGATTCAAAAACTGTTTAATTTATTTTGATTGACATATTGTAAACGCCCGTCATTACTGACGGGTTATTGCAAGTTCATTTGTTAGTTTGCATCGACTTTGACCTTCAGCACCACAATTTAGTTTTACCCTGTAGGGATACCACACCCACGTTTGACTCCGCTAGACAATAAAGGAGCTTCCAAGTAGATGGCAATTAACACAGCAATCTGGTGTTTCTTGGATACGGCTTTTCAGTCAGCCAATCCTTATACTTCCAAAGCATAATAGATCATTAACAGCCCACCTGCTTATTTCAATCAATATCAGAAGATACTCAACACATGGCCCAGACCATATGCCTAGACCTTCTGATAACATGCAATATGGATGACATGTCAAGTGAAAATGACGACACAGTTCACGTAGCGGAACATTGGAAACATGATGTCTGACGTGGTGCTTATGACAGGAAAAGTAAGTGAGGAATATGTTAGATTAAGTAATGCCCAAACGATCACTTACCTGAGATTTGACTTTGTCCTAAAGTACTTTCTCCACCGGCAGCAATATTTCTTGACTCGGATAATGAGCGCTCGCCTCAAAATAACATAGAGCCATGGGTTCAAAGTCTGATTGAGACTAGCCAACCTGATAGCTATCAGACCCAGGATGTCAGCTGTTCCACCTTTTGTGGCCAATGTCATGGAAATATAGATCTGAAATATGGTAAGAAACAAATTAAATATATCAGTTCAGATGTCGACTTTCATTTGTCGTTTGTTCAGAGGTCAGCTTTTTTTAGGGCTTAGTGTTTTAAACGATGTTCAAGAGTTCTGACTTTGTGTATATGTTGTGGTCGAGAATGAGCTAGAATTGTTCTGCTTTCTGCTCTTGACAGGAATTAAATTCACACTCCCGTCATTTCTACCTTCTTCCAAAGGACAAATCGCTCATTGAAGTCGATTAACCACCAACATTTGTAAAAAATACCCTGCCTGCCTAGTATATTTTTATTTTGGGGGGAAAATGTTTGTCTCTCTGTATTCTACATGCGGAGGAACGCCCTTTCCACCCCCGACCGTAATCTTTTAGGCAATATCAGGACGTAGTATTAACCAGTGATTGGATGTGTGTGTGTACACCTGTATGTACCTATGATAGTTAGAGCGATCTTAGTGGTCAACCCCAACCAAATTGCAATGCAATGGCCTCACCTTGAAGGCACGTGTTAGAGTTGTGTAAGAGTGCGTATATGTAAGTGAAGTGTTATGGGAAGCGATATCTGCTCCAAGTCCAAGTATTATCTTCCGCATGCCTAATATCACCAAAAGGGTTATTTATGTACTTGTAGCGTATGGGCCTTTGCCACTAACTAAACTAATTTGAATGTTATTAACAACAACCAAACACAAATGCATTAACTTACGTGTTACAGCGTAATGGTAATGGCTGCCTCTAAACAGACATAGCCGTCAGGGATGGAGTGTTAAATATTTCCTTGTACTAGTTATCAACATTTTTTTCAAAATTAAAGGTTGTTTCCCTTTTTATGTTTTTTATCTATCTTCACTTGTTAATAAGTTAGGGTCAAATCTGCTATTTGAAAATGCAGACACTTGCCATTAAGCTATAGATCTGAAACTCTTAAGACAGGTACAAACTCAATGACAATACACTTTAATGATAATTTGGGTAAAATATTTGGACGGTTTGAAACAATTGTTGCAATTTGCCAAAATGGTGTTGATCTGTGTATTCACGTGAACACGGATGAATGATTGTGTGTGTAAGGGCGTGCGTATATGTGTGCCCATGAGTATGTGCGTGCGTGTGTGTGTGTGTGTGCGCATGTGTATGATGTCTTCTTCCATAGGGTGTAGAATTCTTCTTACATAAAGGTCTTCTTACGTGCAGGGTAATCGTCATCTCCCTCGTTGTGTAAAAGTATCATTTTGTGTGTAAAGTTCTTCTAACATAGAGTTTAAAGGTCTTCTTTCATGAAGTGCAGAGGTCTTCTCACGTGGAGTGCAGAGGTTTTCTTACATGAAGTGCATAGGTTTACTTACGTGGAGTGCAAATTTCTTCTGATATAGTGTTAAATGTCTTCTAACATGGGGTATAGAGTTATTTTTACATGACGTGTAAAGGTCTTCTTCTTTTGGGGTATAAAGCTGTTCATCAATGAGATGTAGAATTCTTCTTCAATAGGGTGTAGCGGTTCTTTCTATGGTGTGTGTCTTTTTCAATAGGGTGTAGCGGTTCGTTCTATGGTGTGTAAGTGTCTTTTTCAATAGGGTGTAGCGGTTCGTTCTATGGTGTGTAAGTGTCTTTTTCAATAGGGTGTAGCGGTTCGTTCTATGGTGTGTAAGTGTCTTTTTCCATGGGGTATTTATGTCTTCTTCAATAGTGTGTAAATGTCTTTTTCCATTGGGCGTAGATTTCTTTTTCTATGTGGTATACAAGTCAAATTAGATAGATAGTAGAGGTCTTCTTCCATAGTGTGCAAATGCCGTCTTTCGTGTGGCATATAGGTCTTCTTCCATAGTGTATAGAGGTATGTTTGTTTATCGTGCTCCTTATAGCTTTTGAGAGAATGGATAGCCAGCTCTATGTCCAACCACACACAGCTACTTCCTTTCTTTCCAGTGCTTCATATTTTGATCAATGAAGGAAACACAATTTGTTAGATGTTTTCAAATGTTGTGTTTTAATCTTTATTAAATCAGTTCATATAAGAAACAAAAGATATGACAAGAGTGGACACATAACTCAGTCAGTAGACATCTAAAACAAACATATCAAATTCTAATATGGAAAAAACAAAATCCCACGAAAAGATTAAAAAACATATAGTGAATAGAAAATAAGCGAGTGATTTAGAAAGGAGAATTATCACACAAAAATATCTTAGGAGGAGAGTCTACCCACCCGAAACACGGTAATACGTAGATACAGAATGGTCTGCTTACAAAGATGAATATGGAGTGGTTTATTAACAGATTGAGAAACGAAGAAAATTCTCTAGTGCCAACAACGGAAATATTATCGTATTACTTTCCCGCAAAAGTCGAGGCACTGAAGTCCACTGTTGAGCTTGTAATCTAAAATGGACATTTCCATCAAGAAACCCTAGTATTCCAGAAGGATGCCTCGCCGATATTAGCAGTTATAAAATAACATAATGACAGAGATTTGCAGCAATGCATAGTCACTGACACAGCTCTCAGCAGAGCATCAATGCTGTTTATTCGGTAGATGATATCACATTATAATATCGAAGGCAATCAAGTTGCAGACAAACTAGCAAACTGTGGAGGAACTTCTCCAAAAAACAGATCATAATATTAAGTATAATGAAGCACAAACCCTAATTAAAGCCCACTTCTTGGGACAATGAGCTGATCAACGCCTTCACTTCAGAAAGGAAGACAGCTAATGTTTTTCAACTATAGCGCAGATCATTTGTTCATACTTAGAATTCATTGTTCTCTATGGCAGTGTCGACAGTCTCAGGATAACCGCTGCTTTTTTCGAAAAAAATACAGGTTGACGTTTGACAGCGTACTAAGAAGAAGAAGAAGCATTTATTATTCATCTGTACAAGAAATATGAGGATTGGGATAGACGACAGATGACGATTGTGGGGTGCATACCATGACTATGACACAATTCATAAATAGTTGCACGATAATAAAGAAAAGGCGAGAACAATACTGGCCTCGTGAGACATACAAGCTGTACGGAGATAAAACAGCTTTGCAAACAACGGTGTCCTTTGTATGAAAAACTGGGCCCTTGATCTGAGATGTAACGAGGAAAAAGATGGCTTGTTGTCATCGTACCTGACGAAGTGATGAGGTAACCTCAATACTGGGCTGCAGAAAAGAGTAATCACCACATGAATCTATCCTGCAGAACATTACGGCTCTTAGACATCGACTCTAAATAGAAAGGATGAAAATACCTTAGGGAAGTGGTTCCCAAACTGTGTGCCACGGCACCCTGGTTCCACGAAATATTCCAATATTTTCATCAACTGTACACTGTTAGTTAAGCTTGGGGTGCCATGGGAAAATTATGGTAAACTAGTGGTGCAATGGGAAAATTATGGTAAACTAGTGGTGCCATGGGAAAATAATGGTAAGATAGTGATGCCATGGGAAAATTATGGTAAACTAGTGGTGCCGTGTACCGAAAATGTTTGGGAACCACTGCCTTAGGGGCTTTTGAGATGTGGTGCTGTCGCACAAAACAAAGAATGAATTAAACAGAAAAAAAATGTCTAACGAACAAGTGCTTAAAGATTTAGTGGCACATGGGCAAACAATGAAAGTATACAAATAGGTCAATAGCCTTGGATTGGTCACAGTATGGGACATCAAGGCCTACTGTTCAAAATACTGGAAAGCAAAATTCATGGAAAATTATGGATTATCAGGCACTACATGAATATCTGTCAGAGGAATTCGACTCTTCTCAGCACACACTTTAATCTTACAGATCATCTGCATGTTTGTGAGATGCATCTTAATGCCACACTTTCAGGAACATCCGCTGACAGAAATCTGTTTACTTTTGAAACTCGTTAAAATTGTCAACTGGAGTTTATTTTAATACATTTTTTTATTAGAGTATTCTATTTTTGTTTCTTTGCATCATTCGGTTCCAATAATAGTTTTTAAAGTAATTATTCTAATTGCAACATATTTAAAACTATCTACGTCACAATGTGATGCTGCGCAACACACGTAAGTCTGCCTTCAGGGCATTTATAAATCAACTCTACCTCACTGTCTAACACGTTTCGCTTTAATAAATGTACTGAAGAAGAATAAACAGGACTTGTAATAGAAACAACTGCATAAACCACCATTATCTCGGTGTGAAAGAAGGAGACACGCCCGTATGTAAACACACACACACACACACACACACACACTGACATATATATATATATATATATATATATATATATATATATATATATATATACACACACACATATATACAAGGCCTTTTAAAATGATTCAAACGACTTCATCTTGTTTCATTTCATTCATAAATTGTCAAATTTAGATGTAATTTCACCCTTTTATAATGTAGATGTATATGTTGAACTGCCAATAGTTATCTCCGGTTACCTCACAAATGCAGCGGTTCAAACCAATGATGAAAACATGTTGCAACGCATCTAGAAAGAGTTAGATTACCGCATTGACATTTGTAGAGCAAACAAAACATTGAACATTTCTGAGGTAACTTCGGGATGATCATTGGTAATAGAACTTTGACACCTGCATTATATATGGGTGAAATAACATCTTAATTTGACAGATTATGAATGAAATATAGCAAGCTGGAACCGTTTACATTATTTTGAAAAGCCCTGTATATGGGGGCTGCTAGCGTCTCTAGAAACGAATGGTCGAAAGTGCGAAACGGTTTGATTTCGATTCCTGCAAGTTTCAAGAGTTCCCTGATCTCAGGGGACACCAAATGTGTGCCTAGTCATGTGGCAGACGGACGACAAACTTAAAGGTACATAACGTCTCTGTGCATACATAATCAACTTGCATACATACATAATAAACCTGCATACATACGTAATCAACCTGCATACATACATAATCAACCTGCATACATACAAAATCAACCTGCATATATACATAATCTAACTTGCTTTCCTTCTCAGCAGGAACTACTACCCTAGCATATGTAAGCTGAGAAACAGGTCGATGTATTATTTGTGAAGAATTCAGGAAACGGACTTCAGATTTAAATTCAGCTTCTACGATACAACAGAGCGCTTTAGGTCATGTCTCACTTCAATTTTATTCTGTTCACATCGAATGTCTGCAGACAGGACACGCCCCCTATTAAATTGTTAACACTTCGGGGAATTTATTTCTCAGTTACCATCAAATGTTTAGGAAATAGAAGTCCTGATTCTACTATCATCATTTTGCTGTCTACGAGAATTTGCCCCAGTTTCAGAGAAAGCAACGCGTTTTTTGTCGAGAAATTTAAGAACTCTTCAGTTATTAAAAGAGTTAATGCTGTCAGAAGTGAAAAATAGACTTTCCGAAAATGAACAAGCAGATCTCTGGAGTTGCACAAATGTGGATGCATGGATTCAAATGAAGAATTCAGTGGATATCTGATTAGATTAGAGAGGATGTATATTTTGTTAGAAATTTGTTGGAACGCAGAGTAACGTGGATTGGAACTTGTTGGAAGGCAGAGTGACGTGAAATGGAACTTGCTGGAAGGCAAGATTATGTGGATTGGAACTTAGTTGGAACTTGTCACACAAACTGAGACCCTGTTTAATGAAATCTCCAGCACGATATTTCCTTCCGCATTTCCTGCTTTGGAACTATTTTTACCTTTTCTAAAATTCAAATTTTATAGATGAAAAATTAGGTGAGAACATTGACTGCAAAATAGAAATACGAGCCATGAAATGATGATAGATTAATAAAATAAACCCTCGAATCTGTCTCTGTAGAGATTCTAATCCCTGTTATAAATATGACATTTCAGGTTTGGTTCACTTAAGGATATTAAATATTGTTTCGCTCGGAGCGTTGCTCCTTCTTTTGGCTAAGTGCTTTTACGCGCTGCTACTAAATTCCCGCCGTTTGCGTCGATTATTTATTCATGACTGCTCGCCATAATGTGACCACTGGGATTCATGTATAACGTGTAATTATGGAAGAAAAATACGGAAAAACTGTATTAAAAGCTGTGGTTGCCTCTGCGACGATCTACACAACTGCTAGGTGGATCCAAAAAAAAACTTATAAAAGAGTCACAATTTGTCTGAGCTAATGCAGAATTCTTCTTCTTCTTCTTCTTCTTCGTACGCAGTCAGACAGTAACCATTATTTTTTCGAAAAAAGCAGCCATCATCCTGAGGCTGTCGACACTGCCATAGAGCTTGTCTAGTGTTGCCACTGGTGATGGCTACATCTGCTCTCTCTGATCCTCGTATGTCGGGCAGTTTTGCAGCAAATGCTCAGCGGTCATTTTCCCGGTACCAAACGGGCATTCGTCGGTGTCACCTATCTTCAATTTGTTGAATAGGTGGTACCTGAGTCTATTGTGGCCAGTGCGAAGTCTGAATACCACGACTTGCTCTTTTCTGTTCAACTGGTAATAGGCATCGTTTTTGGTGTAGCCAGTATGTTCGGTTTCCCATTTGGTCCTGTATCTAGCTCTAATAAGCCGTTTTGACTCTTCGTATGTCATACTAGTATCTGGTTGTGGTAGTTTTGCACCTTCTTTTGCCAGTCTGTCTGCCACCTCGTTGCCTTGGATGTTGCAGTGAGATAGAACCCACTGCACCTCTACTCTTTTTGGTGCGGCCTGCTGGCATAGTTGACAGAGTACTGCTCTTAAATCATTAAGTTCAGTATTTTTCTGGCTTTTCAGTGCTGTGACTACGGCCAGTGCATCTGTAAGCAAGACTATGTGGCTTTCATTCCTTTTACCTGTCACCATTTCTTCCGCTAACGCCCTCAGTCCTCTGCCTCCGCTCTGAAATTGCTTGTGTAGTTTCCAGTAGCGAATGAAAGTGTTATTTTTCTGCCTCTTGGTAGGCTCAGGAATGCTCCTGCCCCTCCGTACTGTGTTTTATTTGTTACGGAACCGTCGGTGTATGCATGGGTCCAGTCCATGATTGGGTAGTTTTCCGTTATGTAACTCAGGGTAGTATCTCTTCTTTCTTTTTCAGACTGGCAGTTTTTGTTTCCAATACCTGGTATATTTTCTACCACCTCTGGAAATATATCCTGCCTCCAGGTGGGTTTTCGTACAGTAGTGATGGGTTTTGGTGTTGTTAGTGCGTTTATGGGATCTTCGTGCATCTTTGCTTTGGCTATTTCTGCAAAGTTTCTCCGCTTTAGTTTCCCCTTTCCCAAATTGTTTAGTCTCTGGTGCATTGGATGGTCAGTCAGTCTTCGGAGTTTCTCTGACTGCAGCTGGGCTCTGCAGTCTCTTCTATCGGTCATGGATTGCAGTTTGTTAATCTTTTCAAGTTCTACAATTGGCGTTGACTTCATGCCTCCTGTTATAACTCTCATGGCTTGGTTTTGGAGTTTCCTAACTTTATCGAAGTTCGCCTTTGCTGCTGTTGTCCATGCCACAATGCCATACTCGAGAACTGGTCTCACTCTTCCAGTGTACAGTTTCTTTAGTATACTTTCGTCTGCTCCCCAGCTTGTGCCAGCAAGTTTCCTCATGATTGCCATTCTTTCTCTGGTTCTCATTCGGTTTCTCTCGATCTGACTTTTCCATGTCATGCGCCGATCAAATGTGACTCCCAGATAGGTTGGGTTGTCGTTTGGCTGCAGGTATTTGCCGTTAAGACTTAATTTGGTGTTTTGGGGTTTGATTGATAGCGAGAATATTGTACATGTGGTTTTCTCCTCGTTTATTTTGACCAGCCATGAGTTCGCCCACTCTTCCAGCGATGTTAGGGCCTGCTGCATCCGATTTCTTGCTATGGATCGTCTGCAAACATTGAGCTATGAACTCTTCTTGATATATTCTCTGTAATGTCATTTATATACACCAGGAAGAGTGTGGGTGACAGTACTCCCCCTTGGGGTACTCCCTGCTCAAGTGTCACCTTTTTGCTCATCTGCCCTTGTACTTGGACTCTGGCCGTTCTGTTTTGGAGGTAGTGGTTGATCCACTTGTACATTTTCCCACAAACTTCACTTCTTCTTAGCTTGACTCTAAGTCCATCTTTCCAGACTTTGTCAAATGCCTTTTCCAGGTCCACCCAAACCGCTACTGTGTGTTTCTGTTCCTGGTAGGCATCTTCTATTTCCTGGGCTATAAAGATGACCTGATCCTCAGTGGATCTGTGCTGTCTAAAGCCTGCTTGCTGTGGAATTAGTATGCGTTTTTCTTCCAGATGCCACATCAGTCTGGTGTTTATCATACGTTCCATCAGTTTGCCGACACAGCTCAGTAGGCTGGTAGGCCTGTATCCATTTGGATCTGTTTTGTCTTTTCCTTTCTTTGGTACTAATGCAGAATTGAACTATTTGAGTGGCTAATTCACAGATCAGACCATCAGAAGGTCGTGGGTTCAATCCGAAGTATGTGATGAAATATAAATTAAAATCCTTTTTTTTTTCCCTGCTGAAAAAAAAATGTAATTTCCAAATGCGCTAAAAATTGTCAATTAATTCGTTCCATTAATACACTCAGCTTCAATTTCACGTCTTACGTGAATCACTCATGTTTCATCACACATATGTACGTCTTACGGGAATCACTCGTGTTTCATCACACATATGTACGTCTTACGGGAATCACTCATGTTTCATCACACATATGTACGTCTTACGGGAATCACTCATGTTTCATCACACATATATACGTCTTACGGGAATCACTAATATTTCATCACACAAATGAAATTAGGCCTAATTATTCAGTAGTGTCTTGTTGTGTATAAGTATTCAGCGCCTCGTGCTTTGATTTCATTGGGTGGTGAGGAGCGGGGAGGGGTCATAATGAATGATTAGCGAAAGATGTAAATGTACAGCTATCTAAACTAAAAGAACTGAATTATTGTATATTTTTTAGTGCATTTAGAAAAGATTGTTTGTTGTTTGTAATGTCCACAATGCGTACGTTCACTCTTTTGTGCCACCGCAAATAGTCGTTACTTGGCTGGTTGTAGTAGTGTTTCTTACATCCCGAGCATTCTGATGAAGGTGAACCATGGTGCTTTAGATGGTTGTGCTATGCTTCGCTTCATCTGCGTGACACCTCTCTACTATACCACATGGGGTCACGTTGATCCGCATCTCGTCTTTTTCCAGGAAAGCATACATGGAAAAGAGAGTGAGAAAGAGAGAGTGAGAGAGAGAGAGAGAGAGAGAGAGAGAGAGAGATAGTGGGCTTTGTCGGTATATTGTGCCTGACCCTGACGCGGCATCTGGTCAGTATATTGTGCCTGACCCTGACGCGGTTTTCTGGTCAGTATGTTGTGCCTGCCCGGACTAGCTTCTCAGTTAACAGCATTTGGAAATTATAGCTTTTCCAGACAAAATTAAATTTTTTTGGTACTTATTTTATTTTATCCCTTTTTTGTCTTTCAGAAATGTGAAATCTTTCTAATAGTACATTGTTATGTTATCAGTTCAGTTCAGTTCATCCCGTAACCCATCAGGTCGTTGGGGCACACATGAAGACATGAAAATCCCACGCCAACCCTCTCTTGTCTGTCGCCGCCTGACGTATCTCACCGGGACGAAGGCCTGACCACTCAGTGATGTTGTCCACCCATCTCTTCCTTGGAAGTCCACGCCCTCTCTGTCCCGGCACGGACCCAAAGAGTATCGAGTTGGGAATTCCGTTGGACCTCGCGACGTGCCCGCACCAGGCCATCTTTCGTCTTTTGATAGCTGTGAACAGATCTTCAAAAGGACCAATAGCGTCTTCAACTCTCTGACGGATGTCTACGTTCGTGACACGATCTTTATATGCAACATTTAGGAGTTTTCTATTGCACCGCATTTCCATTGCTCGTATCCTGCCCTGGATATCTGCTGTAATGGTCCAGGTGTCGCAGGCATACAGAAATATTGACAGCACCAAAGAGCGCAGTAGTCTGACTTTTATGCCGAGGGCGAGGCGCTTGTCTCGCCATATAGGTTTCAGCCGAGTCAGCGCTTCTGTTATTTGTGCTATTCTTGCAATTACCTCTGACTTCGAACCCTCTTCGCTGATCAATGATCCAAGATATTTGAAACGTTTCACCACCTCAAGTACCTGCCCATTTGCCTCTATGACAGATTGAAACCCTGCTACGTTATTGGTCATGAGCTTCGTTTTAGCAGCATTTATTTCCATGCCAAAACTCAGGGCGTTCTATCCAAACTACCAATCAACTCCTGGAGTTCCCTTTCTGTGCCTGTCAATACATCAATATCATCAGCAAAGCGGAAGTTTGTGATAAGCCTGTCACCTATTTTAAACGTGCCAACATGTCATTTTAAGGTCGTCTCTATTATTCTCTCCAAGAAGATATTGAAGAGCGTGGGGGAGAGTATACAACCCTGTCTCACACCCACCGTCGTACGGAACCAATCGCCTAGCGTTCCCTCTACTGAGACAGCGCTGGTTGCCTGCTGCTAAAGGTTTGCAATTACCCTCACCATATCACTGTTGAACTTATAATGCCTCATTGTTGACCATAGCGCCGCATGGCACACTCTGTCAAACGCCTTTCTAAAGTCAATGAAGGCATGGTAGAGTGGTTGATGATTCTCTGAGTACTTCTCATTCAGTAGACGAAGATTAAATATCTGCTCGATGGTACTCCTTCCCGCTCGAAAGCCCGCTTGTTCTTCGGCAATGATACTCTCCGCCTGATGATTCAGTCTGTTATATAATATCCTCAAGAGAACTTCACTTGGATGACTTATTAGACTGATTGTTCGATAGTTCTGACACATATTTAGGTTTCCTGATTTAGGCAGTGGTATAATGACTGATTTTGTCCATCAGGTGGGCCATACTCCTGTCTGCCAAATTCTATTGCAGATGTAAGTCAGGGTATTAATTGTCGCCTCACCTCCCACTTGTAGGAGGCTCTGCTGGAATATTATCCACACCGACAGCTTTCCCTCTCTTCAGTATTTTCACGGCTTCATATACTTCTTCCCTAGTTATCGTTTGATTTTTCTCTATCATACTCACTTCAGGAGACATTGCCATTCTTGGGTCACCTCGATCTTCATGCTTATATAGCTCCGAACAGTACTCTGTCCAGCGCTCACGAATGTCGGGAGCTTCTGTGAGACATTTCCCACTCTTGTCCTGTATCGTCGTATTTTGACTTTGGACAGGTCTTACTAAGTCCTTGACTAATTTATATGCTCCCTTGGCATCATTTCGTCCCAGATTTCGTTCGATATCTGCGCACTGAGCCGTTATCCATTCCACCTTGGCCTGTTTCATCTTGGTCTTTATGAATCCATTTATCTTTCATATCGCTGAATCCCATCTAGTGTTTTCTTCGCTCCCTTCAATTGTCGTCTCTTGTCACATAAATCCAGTATTTCACTCGTGATCCATGCTTTCTTCTTAACCCTGCACCTACCTAGAACCTCAGATGCCGTGGAGAGTATAGCCGAATTCAAGGCTTCAGTCATCGTCTCAACATCTGCCTCCTCGTTTAGAACCAAGAGAGGTGCGAATCGTCCCCCCATCACCGCTCCAAAGGTCTCCTCTACATCAACTTCTCCAAGTCAAATCGCAGTCTAGATATATCTCTTTTCAGAACTTGCTTTAGTCGGAGATGCATGGTCATCAGCACTTAGTCGTGGTCGCTCCCTATATCGGCCCCTGGGAAACTTCCGGCAAGATGGCTGCCAAGCAGCAGCTGCTCTCATGGTCTGCGATATTCGTGTGGTTTGTTCGTTCCACTTCATGTGTGGGGCGCGGTGTTGTGTGACGATCATTTTCTAGCACGTCCTACGCTATTCACAGGAAGCCTATGTGTGTGAATTTCATCGGGATTCTCAGATACACGATCTGTTCTTCATGTGTATTAGAATACGCGTTGTTGGATAGGACGTCACTACGGATTGCGCACCGTCCTTGGTTGGTGTGCACGACCTGGTTGGAAATTGCGTGCCATGACCGGAAGGTGTTAGGTGTGCTCATACTTGGCGCCGCGTTCCAGTGGCGCTGAGGTCGGCTAGCTCTTTCCTGGAAGAGTGAACAGTGAAATTAGTAGCCTGCTGATTAAAGTGAGCTCACAAGCCAACCTCACCTCCTCGGGGTACACACTGGGCAAGTAGAACCGTGAGGCTCTAGGCTAACGAGGCAATGGCTCGCCTGGGGGGACGGGCTCCTTCAGGTTATTTGCAGATGTTGGCCCACCGCAGCTTGGAGAGGAGATGGGCGCCGCCAGGTGTTTTCAAGCGTAAGAATCACACATGAGGACAACAACAACGAAATCTTTTATACCGGATCGTCGCAGCCCGGGTCAACAATGATCGCGCCTACCGTCCCACACCAGGGCGGAGGTGTTAAGTGTGCTACTGGTGATACCATAAGACTCAGAGGAGAGGATTTCATTCTGGGCACTTGGAATGTTAGAACTCTAAGTGCAATTGGGAAAATAAAAGAACTGACCCATGAGATGGATAGATACCGCTGGAATGTGCTTGGCATATGTGAAGCGCGTTGGAGACATTTCGGAGACCACACCACAGAAGAAGGTCACAAGTTTTATTACAGTGGTAGACCTGACAAACACCTTCATGTTGTCGGTATGCTGGTGCACAAAGACACAGCATGTTGTGTATTGGGTTGCCGACCAGTATCAAGCCGATTGCTCAGTATACGACTAAATGCAAATCCCTTCAATATCACGGTGATACAATGCTATGCGCCTACCTCGGAATACGAAGATTGCGAGGTTGAGAGCTTCTTGGAGGAATTGCAGGCTTTGGTGAACGAGGTACCGAAGAAAGATATACTGGTGGTACAGGGCGATTGGAATGCCAAAATTGGTGAAGACATGGTACGTGTCTGGAAAGGCACATGTGGAGCATATGGAAATGTGACCACCAACGATAGAGAACTGAGACTCCTGGAATTTGCGTATTACAATAAGCTGATAGTAGTAAATACGCTGGGACCACATCAAATGTCGAGGCGGTGGACGTGGCACAGCCCAAACAGTACGCTTCATAGTCAAATAGACTATATTTTGGTGCAAAGGAGATTCAGATCTAGCGTTATGTTATAATATAATATTATTGTATGCCTCATTCATGTGCCTACGTGTGTCTGTAATATCATGAAACAAACACACATAAGCATACACATACATACACGCGCTCACACGCTGAGGTGTAGGTGCTTTTATAACGATATATTTCTGCTGGGGATTTGACTCCCTCATCGGATCACGTGATATCAATAGTTAGATTACGATATACGAGGCGCTGTAAGGGATAATTATGAAAGTCTTTATTTCAAACACATTGTCCAAAATTGTCCCAATATTGTCCAAAATATCATTAAAGTATATTATCATCGGACTTGTGTGTGTCCTGAAAGTCTAAACTCTTTAGTTTAACGGGAAATGTTTTAGTCTTAGTCAACCTATACTTCTACAGAGGCGTATGCTCATGTGCATGTACCAGCTCTTGCTGTAAGCTGGGTGTAGCCGGGAGAAGTATTTCCTGCTTAGTGGACTAGAGTCGAGAAGCTTATTACTCCTCCGCGTTGCGAAAAGTGCCGCGTAAGTTGGTTAACCGATTTGTGGGTTCATTTTAATAGACTAAAAGACTTTTGCAAAGTCGACCTGCAGCCTGTTAAGCGCCATCTATGCCGCTCTTAACTAACCACATAACCATTGCCGGTGTTATGCCATGTCACACAGTTAGTTGCCTCTTACGGCTTGCTTTCTGTGTGGCTGGTGTGATATTCGGTTTTTGCGTCTTAATTCACCCCAAACAAAAGAGTATTTAATTTTAGCACCGAACGTGAGGTAGTGACGTCATATAATTCCACATTATAAATGTTCGAGGTGTCAAACATTCTGCGAGAATGGCCTAGAATCTCCGCTGCTACTGCCGCTTATTTCTGCCTTCACAGCAATGAAGTTATTGAATCTGTCAACTTCGGCCCATGGTGAACAGAGTAGCATCTAACTTCAACAGCAGCATGGTAGTATCTATGATGTCAGAGGGTATAATAACAACTATGTTATTTAACTATAACCCTAATCTTAATTTTAAACCTAACCAAAGCCCTAAACCTAACCTTAAACATAATGCTAACCTTAAACATAATCCTAAATCTTAATCTTCACAAAACTGAATATAACCATCTTTTCAACACTTCTATCTTTATCTAAACCTGTACTTATTTATTTAAAATAAAATAATATTGACCTGTCATCCCGTTGACCCGAAATGGAATGTCTCGTTACGTACGATGGGAACCCAGAGAACTCTGTTTGGTGTGAATTAGGACGCAAGTATCTGCTATTCTTGTCCTTGTCATACACAAAGACCCCTGATGGAGCACTCGAGAGATATAAATTGTAAATACAGGATTGATTTGTCCCTAACACACAGCAAATAAGCCAAGATAGATTAAAACTTTGACAACACCAGCAACTACGTGTTAGCAACGGTAAACTTAATCCAAGTGCCCTATCCCAACCAATTTTCTTAAGCGTATAAGAACGTAAGATGATGATATAACCCCTTAAGATGTGTACTGGAAGCATTAGCTCCATACCTTCCGGCAAAGCACACGTCCTGCTCAATTATTGTGGTGGTGTGTGCTATGTATGGTGGGGTGTGGTGGGAGCAGCCAGTTTCGGAGATCCATCAGTCCAGACCACAAAGTCAGGAGGTGCTCGACTGACTCCATGTGGTCATGGCAGAATCTGCAGTTTGGTTCACGTAGTGGGTCTAATCAATTCAGATGTGTGTTGCATAGCCTGTTCTCAGCTTGAAGATCAAACTCTAGTCTCTTCGTTTCAGTGTCTTGGCTGGGTCCTGCGGATCTGGTTTTGCCATGTTTAAAAAAATATTCTGCCTGACTGGGGTGTGGCCCATTGATCTACCATACATTGATCTCAGTATCAATTTACATGTCTGTAGTGTGTGGGATACAGAGGAGCACGTGGCCGAATGGTTTCGAGGCCTGCCTGCCGACAAGGAAGACAGTGGTTCGGATCCCGGTATGGTTTGTTTTTTTCTGTTGAGGGGGGAAATAAACAAACAAAGCCAGCACGCGACGTGGCGACAGCAGTGGCGAAGCGGCCTGTAGTTATCAGCCTAAAAAAAATCTCGACTACCCCAGCAATGGGGAAAAGTTATATTGACAGTTTTTGACAGTGTGATACTAGGTAGTGGCTAATGATGGAACGTCCTGTCGTGAAGACTTCAATTGTACTAGCTCGAAGGGTTTTAGAGGTGGAAAGACCAGCTCCCTTTCTCGCTGCTTTGCTTTCCTTAACAGGGTGTGTGAAAATAATGGATGCTTTTGCCTTGCAAAATAAAAGCTTTAGCTACTCTGATGACATTATTGAACCTTCGCTATTACTGGACGACTCGTTCTTCAGCGACGGTAACAACTTCTCTTCCAACGGTCTCTGTCTTGGGCCACTGTGGACCAGTGGATAATGAGTCGCCCATCTGTGAAATCGTGACTGTTGTTGCGGGATGCAAGGGAGTCGGACCAACACGTTTGTGGTCGTTTCTTGTCTCTGTGGTGCTATATTGCTTGCTGTCGCTGAGCTCCATCGATCGTTCGTACTTTGCAGTAAGCGATGCTTCATCTTGTCTGCATAAATAACTGCAATTTCCATCTGGAACAATTTGGAACGATGGTATGCTGTTTATCCTAGCAACATCTGTAGCAGCACAGCAAAAGCGCAATAGTTAAATACCGCAAGTTATAACAGACAGTGTGTGTGCGTGCGTGCGTATGGCGTGTGTATCATGTGTGGTGTGTGTGGCATGCGTGGTTGTGTGTGGCATGTCTGTTGTATGTATGTGGTGTGTATGTGGTGTGTGTCTGTGTGCGTGCGAGAGAGAGAGAGAGAGAGAGAGAGATATATAGAGAGAGAGAGAGATAGAGAGAGAGAGGGAAAAAGAGAGAGAAGTAGAGAGAACTCAGTTGCTGATTTCACACTGCTTTAAGAGAGATGGAAATGAGGAGCCAGATTGACTAGACCAGAAGTACTCAACCAATGGGAAATTCCCCATGGTCACCCTTGTAATGGAACAGTTTACATTTTCAAGGTGGGGGGGGGGGGGGGGGGTGAGGGTTGGGGGCAGTTATGGTTTGGTTTAGTCTATTAAACAACTGTGTAGGAATATTTTTAAACATGACTTCTTTTATTCTATTTTTTAATCTATGAACATTTTCTATTGCTACTAAATTTGTAAAGTACTCGTAATATAATAATAATCCAAGTAAATGAATATGGACTAATTTAGGCAAAATAACAAATTGTCAATATTAAATGCATCTTATTTTTAATGTACCTTTAAAGCCAGGCAACCTTAGAAAGGGAGAAATGACATTATGGCATACGAGGAAAAGGTGAATGGAGGACACAAAACGTTCACGACCTCTGGACTAGCCCAAGAGAGAGGAAATACAACTTAAACTGACGACACAGCAACACATGAAGAAATACAAACATTAATGACAATTAACTTAAAGACAATTCGTCCCTAACAGAGTTCTCTGGGTTTCCACCACACGTACCGGAACATTCCAATTTGGGCTCAAGGGAGGACAAGTAGATTTAATTTGATTTTAAATATAAAAGTAAAGACTTAGATAAAGATAGAGGTGAAGAAAATATGATTCATCGTCTGACAGCATGGATAATTTCATGCTGCTGTAGAAACTTGATGCTACTCTCCTTATCATGGACCAACGTTGACATATTCAATAAAGTATCGTCTATTCTCACAGAATATTTGACACCCCCAGCAGTTTAAAAGTGGATTATTCTGTGACGTCACTACCTCAAATTCGATGCTAAAATATGTATTTATTTTGTTTGGGGTGAATTAAGACGCAAGTGCCCAAACGGAATCTAAAACACCTATAATTTTTAATAGCAGAGACGATCAATAAAAAACATTAAGAATGCGAACGACTCACTGCAGGCTGAAAAACTATCCATTCAACAGATTAAAAATCGTTCACACTGACATGTGACCAAGTGCAGAGAACAAGCAAGACGCATAAAATTTCACTCCGGGTCTGTCGGACCTACAAGAGAAGCAGAGTACAAACTTGACCCTCTCGAAAATAACTGAGAGATAAACGGTATTTTGACTTGAGAAATGTCAGACGGCCCGCCAAGTTTATCATGGAAGTGGTTGTGTTGTTTTTTAAAGCGGACAACGACGAAGAAGACGATAAAGAAGAATAAAGTAATGTACAAAAAAAAGGAAAAGGGAAAAAGAAGAATTAAGAAGAAGACTGAAGAAAAAGAAGGAAGAAGAAGAAAAATAAGAAGAATAAGCAGGGATAACATAAACAAGAATAGGAAGAAGGATAAATAATTGTCGGTCAAACCAAATGTCTAGAACTTTCCTTATTCTCATTTGTCCATTTATCAACGCTACTTCAACGCCGAAACCTTATCCAAAATCTGCCCACCTTACTCTTAATCGGCATTTCCGAGTGGAACATGAATATTATTCGCCTAATATTGATGGCTTCGTTTCCATTATCAATAATGTGAGAGCTGTCGCAAATAGCCACCATCGAAAGCACGGCCCGTCGTTAATGGTGGAAGACACGTCAGGGTCAATGCTAGACATTAAGATAAGGCAGTTTTCTGTTTTTACGTTCATCAATTACCTGTCGTTTTTGTTCTTTGTGTATATTGAACAGTGGTTTAGTTAGAATCTATATTTTGCGCCCATTCTTGTGATTTTTGCTGGTCTCGGGCGATTCATTGTCAATGTTTAAAAGTTTACACTTTCATCTCATCCATATTTTCCTGTAGATCCAAGGGACTTTGTTTTCGTCCTACCTATCTAGTGCATCTTTTTACTTTTCATACATTTGTCACCTACTTTCATCGTTTCATAAATTTAACACGTTCTTTTCTCTTTCCATAAATTTAGCACCTTCTTTACTCTTTCCATAAATTTTCCACGTGATTTTATCTTTCCATAAATTAAGTCGCTTTTTTATCATTCCACAAATTTATCACGTTCTTTTCTCTTTCCATAAATGTAGCACGTTCTTTTCTCTTACTATACATTTGCCACCTCCTTTTTATATCTTCCCATAACTATTTCATGTATTTTTCTCTTCCTCTAAATCTAATATGTCTATTTCTCTTTCCATCAATCTAGGTTGTCCTTTTCTCTTTCCATAAATCTAGAATGTCCTTTTCTCTTTCCATAAACCAAGAATGTCCTTTTATTTTTCCATAAATCTAGCAAGCATTTTTCTCTGACGCCATGGCCCGCACCTCTGATATTTCTGAACATTGCAGAATCTACGACGTCATTGAAGGATGTTTGGCGTCTGATGTCAGTGGAAATTCGATCCTGTAAAGATACTGTCAGTGTTCTTCGACCCATTATCCTTTGATCAATTCAACGCTTCTCTGCCGCAGCTTTTCGTAGGCTCCACTCCTCGTAGCTAAATATCATGGTTTGAATAACCGGTGTTTATGGTATAAGCTCTTGCCTTGTCATTTCTCGCCTGCTGAAGTATGGGTTTGGTACGAACGAAACAGCGCCAGCGTAGCTAATCATTTGTGAAATATCACGATTAATTATGCGGGGATTTGGAGGCCTGTAACAATGGGGTATAGATCATTCAGACTAGAATACTTTCCAACTCGAAGCATAGCACAACACACAATTTAAAAAAAAAAAAGCTATCTGGGTGCAGGTTTAAAACTAAAATTATATTGAGGTATAATCTTGGATGTAATTTTGACCTTTTCCCTGTTTCTAGCATGTGGTTAATTATTGGAATGCATTGTCAAAGGAAATAGTGAAGGTAGTGTCAATTAACTGATTCAACAATAAATTGTATGCGCATAGATTTGAAATCAAGTGATGTAAAAGAAATTGACTGCATACCGACTCTGCAAAGTCTTCTAAACCAGTATAAGAACGTTTAATTAAGTTACGTTTATTGAAGTTTTGTGAATACTTTGTATCTTGCAGTGTAGAGTAGGCGGCCTCATTTCTAATCCTTCTCAGTCGCATCTTCCAACTTGAATAACAGGTTACAGCGTTTAAAAAAAACATTTTTCTCGAATTTCATTAAAAGATGGGTGACAGTACTAACAACGACAAGATAGTTTACAAAAATTGTGTTTTTCTGTGGATGGAAAGAATGAAAAGATCAAGAACAAAGAAAAGAGGATGGAGAAGAAGAAGAAGAAGAAGAAGAAGAAGAAGAGGAAGAAGAAGAAGAAGAAGAAGAATATGGAGAAGAAAAAGAATAGGAAGAAGATGGAGAGAAAGTTGATGAAGAATAGAAAGAACAAATCTAAAGGATGAAAATAATGAGTTATTATGGTCCGTTTCGTGTCGTCCATGTGAAATATGCGTATAATCGTAACTAGGCCCTAAAGGAAAGCAACGATAATGTTAAAACATTGTAAGATGTTATTCTTGAATATTTATGTCGTTCTCTTCACGAGTCTGTGGGCATGTTATTATATGGTTGTACTATTTACCGGTAAACACTGAAACATTTAACTGTCACCATGAACCTACTTCAATACCAATTTAAAAAACAGCAGACTTCAATCTTTTTGATTTCTTTGTATTTATTATACGACAGTTTTTAGTTTTATTTGTATTTACTACCGAACTGTGTGAATTTTAAAAAAATGTTTTGCTTTTCGGGCAAATCTTGGTTCTAAAGCATTTGTTTTGTTAAGAAAAATATGTTATGGCGTTGGGTTACACATTCGTTCAGGATCTAGAAGCCAGACACAAAATCATGGAGCCAGACACAATGAAGAATATACATTAAGAGGGAAATTGTATGAGTTAATAAAACACTGATTCTTGCATCAAAATTTCTAGAAGTCCTGCCGACCTAAATGTTCGGGATTGACGTGCCCTCTGTTTAGGTTACAAACGTCATCGAAGCCCTCAAAATGTGGGTATATTGCAGATTGGATCGCATTTCTTGGAGCGAGAAGAAAACAAATGTTAATGTATTTAAAAAGTTGGGTGTGAAAAGAACATTAATGACCGAAATTACAGAGAGCATGTAGAAAGAGGCAACATACTGTGTGGTTTGGAGTACACCGGCACATGGTTGCGTGGTTTGTTTAGAGAAGGATAGATGGCGCCTAACAGGCTGCGTGTCTACTTAGCTGTAGTGTTTGAGTTTTTCGAACTCGCACATTGGTTAACACCTATCTGTAAGCGATTGCGTCAACGCAGCGGGGTATTAAGTTGCTCGAGCCTAGTCCGCTAAGCAGGAAGTCCTTCTCCCGACTACAACCAGCTCATACCAGAGCTAGGACCTGCACAGGGGCATCTGCATCTATAGAAATATAGGTCGACTAAGTGGGACCTGCACGGGGGCATCTGCATCTATAGAAGTATAGGTCGACTAAGTGGGACCTACACAGAGGCACCTGCATCTATAGAAGTATAGGTCGACTAAGTGGGACCTACACAGAGGCATCTGCATCTATAGAAGTATAGGTCGACTAAGTGGGACCTACACAGAGGCATCTGCATCTATAGAAATATAGGTCGACTAAGCGGGACCTACACAGAGGCATCTGCATCTATAGAAGTATAGGTCGACTAAGTGGGACCTACACAGAGGCATCTGCATCTATAGAAGTATAGGTCGACTAAGAACTAAGAATCACGGTTAGACACTTACGATATTTTGACTATATAACAAGATATACCTCCTTGTTGAAGACCATACTAGAGGGCAAGGTGAAAGGCAGTCGTTTAAAAGACAGACACATTTATAAGTTGGTGGACAACCCCAGGAGATGGACTGCAAAAGGACTGCCACATTGCACCCTTACGGGATAAGATAGAGTACACTGGAGATCCATTGCAGTCGATCTTCGATGCCGAGATGTCACGTCAACTGAACTGAACTAAATCATTAAATGACCACGATTTCCATTAATCAGCTATCAGCCAGGAGTTGGACTTAAAAAAGTGGGGAAAGCAGGTAAGGTCACCTGTAAGGAGGAAGCAGGAATGTGTACAATCAGCGAGATGCAGTTATCATTAGTACCTAACATTTGCGATTTGCTGAAAGTTCATTAGCAGCTACGGGTCTGCTCAGAATACAGTTATATCAATTCTGCATAACAAATGACATCGATAGATAGACAGACAGATAGGCAGACTCACTTCACCCCGCCGCCGAAGTGATTGTAGTTATTGGTTCCATTTCTCGTGCAATAGCTAATCGATACTGGGAATTGAACCTTGACCCTTCGCTACACGAGACAACAAAGTCAGTATATAGAGAAGTTATAGTTATCGGTCCACGTATACACTCGTGAACGGAGTTGAGAACCTAAATCGCCTGTCCTGTGGCAGAAACGTCACGTATCGCGTCGTCAACCTATGTCGCTGGAAAATCGTCTTTACCTCGTCTATCCAATTTCACTTGGTCGTTCTCCTGCTCGGAAACTGGGCGGTCGTGCATTGTGAGTCCGTAGGCGTAGCTGATCAGGGAGTATCCTCGTGAGATGACCAAACGATAGCACGTTCTGTTTCGACATGTATTCAAAACAGCGGATGGAGCCTTTTCGTATTGTTTTTCTTAATGTGTTTGTCCTTGAGATGTCGACTGCCATTCGCGAACATCTAATTTTGCTTTTGAAGATCATGCTGTCTCGTGGCTTGGACATAGCCCCCGTTTGGTTCTGGTAGCACATGATTGGTTGGTCTATGATGTGAATTAGTTGCCAGACTAATGTGGGTATGCTTGAGCAGTGACGAGAGTGCATTAGTCATTTCTCTTGTTTTCTGGCATCTGGTCTCAATTTCTGTCGCACCTGCCGTCTTCAGAGAAACTTCTCTCCGCTTCTGGAAAGTCAAACTCTGAATGCTTAATGTGAACGACATCTGACTTCTGCGTGTAGAAACAGCCAGGATTATTTCATTTAGTGTGAGTTAACCAACCCATGTATATTAATCAAATACCCCCAGTAAGAACCCCTCTCAAAACCGAGAGTCTGCACAATAGGTCGACAACTTGGAAGGTCAGAAGCAATATTATGAGACACGTAACCTCCATTCTAGGTCAGGTTAGCTCATACAGCCGACCGATATTTAGAGGATAAAGTCCTAGAAATGTTCTCTTAATAACAGGCTTTCCCTGCACGAAATGGCTATAAACAATCCTAGGCTCACGCATGTGCAACACTGGGGTTAACGTTCACTGCTCTGTTAATTCTTCACTGTGATTTCATTCATTGTTTTCCTTTGATTTATCCTTTCCGAAAATTCTTTTTATCTTTCTATGTTGCAAAATAAATGCAGCTATCCTTCCTTCTCTTTCTGTTTCAATAGGAGCTTATTCCACCATTTCAGCTGGCCTCCTGCAGGGAAGTCTGTGCCAAAAGCAAGTATTTACGTTTTCAGTGAGAACTTCTGCAGGTCTTTATTTAACCTGATGAGGTTTTCAGCACTAGTTTCTCAAGCGAAGTTCCACGGAACAGTAGGGTTTAGTGAGACGTCGTTTTTTAATTTTGCGAAATGTCTCTAGGGTTTCTGTGGAATGTCTTTAAGGATTATGTTGAAGGTCTTTATGGACTCTGTGGAAGGTCTTTATGGATTTTGTGAAAGGTCTTTAGGGTTTCTGTTAAATGTCTCTAGGGATTATGTGAAATGTGTCTAGGGTTTCTATGAAATGTCTCTAGAGATTATGTGAATTGTCTCTAAGGTTTCTGTGAAATGTCTCTAGGGATTATGTGAAATGTCTCTAGGATTTCTGTAAAATGTCTCTAGGGATTATGTTAAATGTTTTGATGAATTCTGTAGGTCTTTAGGGATTCTGTGAAATGTTTTTTTGGAATTCTGTAGGTCTTTAGGGTTTCTGTGAAATTTCTCTAGGGATTACGTGAAATGTCTCTAGGGTTTCTGTGAAATGTCTCTATGTGTTCTGTGAAATGTCTCTAGAGATTATGTTAAATGTCTCTAGGGATTATGTGAAAGGTTTTTTTAATGAATTCTGTAGGTCTTTAGGGATTCTGTGAAAGGTCTTTAGGGATTATGTGAAAGGTCTGTGTGGGTTCTGTGACAGGTCTCTATGGATTCAGCAAATGGTCACTAGCTGTTGGGTGAAAGGTCTTTATGGGCTCTGCGATATATATCTACTAGTTCTCTACTAGATCTCAACTGGTTCTACTAAAGGTCTCTTGGGGTATTATAAAAGCCTATCGTAGTTTTTCAAAAGGTCTCAGTGGTTCTGCAAAAGGTCTTAGACGTTCTGATAAATGCTTCTATGTGTTCTGTAAAATGCCTCAGAGGTTCTGCAAAATGCCTCTAGGTGTTCTGCAAAAGGTCTCAGAGGTTCTGCAAAATGCCTCTGGATGTTCTGCAAAAGGTCTGTGACCGTTCTCCGAGAAATCGTGTTTGAATTGCTTGTAGTCTTTTAAAATAATGTGCTAACATTTAGCGAGAACAGACCACTTTTTAGCTTTTTAAGTAGACTAGCGAGTGTCTTTAAGAAACAGTAATAACGGAAGTAAATAAAAACCAAGCTACAAATCCTCGTTAAATACAGGATATTTTTTCGATCGTATTACGACTACCGGCGACGATCAGCCTCAAACTAAGTACAAGAGCAAGTCTAGAAAGTAGAGGCGACAAGCCTCAAACTAGGTACTGGAGCAAGTCTAGGAAGTAGAGGCGACCAGCCTCAAACTAGGTACCAGAGCAAGTCTAGAAAGTAGAGGCGACAAGCCTCAAATTAGGTACTGGAGCAAGTCTAGAAAGTACAGGTGACCAGCCTCACATTAGGTACCAGAGCAAGTCTAGAAAGTAGAGGCGACCAACCTCAAAATAGGTACTGAAGGAAGTCTAGAAAGTAGAGGCGACCAGCCTCAAATTAGGTACTGGAGCAAGTCTAGAAAGTAGAGACGACCAGCCTCAGCTTAGGTACCAGTGCAAGTATAGAAAGTAGAGGCGACCATCGTGATGCTGACCACGTGACCCCAAGTGTGCTGTATGTCAAGAAAATGTTGACCTTACACCACAATTTCAATATGCCACTCGTCGTGTAAACAGACTCGTTATATTTTCTTGTTAATACATTTGCAATACAAATAAAAGCTTACATTTTAGGTTACAAGAACGCTGTGTTTACGAATTCGAAAGCATGTGAGTGTAAATAATACGATTTCGCTTTCATTAACACTGTGACGTCGAAAGATTTAAAGGTCACATGTTTGATTTCTTGGTGGTACATTTTCGTCCAACGCAAAGTTTTAATCATCATGTAGCATGTCTTTTGTAGAACGTCGCTCCCATCACTGTCTGTCTGAAAGAAAATCGTTCCCTTGCCAAAACACCAGCCTCCACCACAGTCATACTCAGGCATTCCTGAATATCTTGGTGCCATCGTCCTCTTGGTTTACCCCTTCCTCTTTTGCCTGGCACCATACCTTCCATCACCGTTCTCTCAAGACCATTGTGTCTCTTGATGTGACCAAAGTACTTGCATTTTCTAGCCAAAATGGAATTGATAAACCAGTTCTCCTCTTTTTTCAACTTTTGCCGAATGTCTGCATTTGTTTTTTTCTCTGTCCAGGGTATTCTGAGGATCTTTCTGCAACATTTTGACTCGAAGGATTCGATTCTTTGTCTAGAAGTTTTGGTGATCGTCCATGATTCACAGCCATAAGCTACCACAGGAGAAACACAGGCTCTCAAGACTTTTACTTTTATCATTTTGTTGGTACCCTGCCATAATTTCTTCAGGCTGTTCAGTCTCTGCATTGCTATAGCTAGTATTCTTCTGATTTCTTTCGAGTAGTCGCCATTTTTGTCAATTCTGGAGCCCAAATCTTCAAAATGTGTGACTTGATCTATTTCCTCACCACCCACTGTAAATTTATGTTGACATTGTGTTTTGTCGGTGGTCATTATCTTTGTTTTATTTATGAACAGGTTTTGATCTTTACCTTGTCCATTAACGGCTGAAAGTAGCTGCTCTAGCCCTTCTGCACTTCTTGATAGTATCACTGTGTCATCGGCGTATCGTAACTCTGGAATCTCGTACCCCCCCCCCCCCCCCGCGCCTCCCCCCCTCCCTCGTAAATGGGTCGAAACTTTCAATGCTCTCATCTTCTCGCACATTTCTCATTTTACATTCCGCATATATGTTGTACAAATAAGGCGAGAGGATACATCCCTGTCAGACTACCTTTTTGTACCGAAAACCAATCTGATGTTTGCCCAGATACTCGGACAGAAGCTTGTTGATCTTGGTATAATGTTTCAATGAGATGGACTACGTGCAAAGGAAACCCAATTTCCTTCATGATTCTCCACATATTTTGATGTTTCACCGTGTCGAAGGCCTTAGTGTAATCAATGAAACATGTGTACAGGTCTACATTAAACTCTCTACATTTTTCATAGATATTCCTTAAATTGAATGTGTGGTTCCGGTTTCCCTCTGTCTTTCCTAAAACCTGCCTGGACTACGAGAATTTCAGATTCAAACCTTTTCTCTGTCATTCTTAACATGATTCGCAAGAGTATCTTGCTAGCATGGCTGATCAGCGCGATAGTTCGGTAGTTCGTGCACAGCTTCATGTTGTCTTTTGGGGGAGGGGAATATAAATTGATTTCTTCCATGCTTCTGGCCACTCTGCACTGTGCCATATCTGTTTACACAGCTTGTGATAGACTCGAGCACATGCCTCCCCTCCTGCTTGTATTAGCTCTGCTGGGATATCATCACATCCTGGGGACTTTCCCTTTTTCAGGCTTTTAATTGCAGAGCGTTCTTCTTCCAATGTTGGTTCAGGTTCTTTCTCTTCCTTTGGTAGGATTGTAACTGAGCGCTTTGTGCTGTCTCCATACATGGTTCTGCAGTACTCTCTCCATCTGTTCAGTATCTCTTTGGTTTCTGTTAGTGTGTTATCCTCTTTGTCATTTATGACATGTGGAACCGGACGGAACTCCCTTGTCAGTTTTCTTATTGCTTTAAATGCATCTCTCTCTCTGCCTTGTTGCTGTAGGTTTTCTATATCCTTACACGTTTCTGCTATGTATCTTCTTTTATCTTTTCTTATTTCTCTTCTACCTTTTCTTGCGCAGTTTTTATATGCTGTGTTGGTACCCTTACTTCCCATTTGTTTTAATTGTTGCCTTTCTGCAATGAGTTTCTGTGTTTCCTCTGTTATATAGCTATGTGTCTTGTGCGACATCTTCGGGATCATTTCTTTCGGTGTCGAGATCAAAATATCGTACGATATCAACTCCTCAGATGTCATCTCTTCCTGTACCGCAAGCAACGCCTCAAATTTGTTTTCTACTTTGATGTTGTATTCAGTAGGTATTGCTGATGCATTGAAGCGTAAAGTTTTAATATATTTTTTAAATATTGTTCATTCAATTTTTAAACATTAAATGACCTTTCAGAGGTCAATGTTACGTTATTGTCTGTAAATGTCATATCGGGTTTCTCGTATTACGACTGACGTTTAGTTTCTGTTTTGGCACATTGACCGTTAATGTATTTATGTTTTGTTACTAAGACCGACGTTTGGCGTCTGTTTTGTTACTAAGACCGACGCTTGGCGTCTGTTTTGTTACTAAGACCGACGCTTGGCGTCTGTTTTGTTACTAAGACCGACGTTTGGCGTCTGTTTTGTTACTAAGACCGACGTTTGGCGTCTGTTTTGTTACTAAGACCGACGTTTGGCGTCTGTTTTGTTACTAAGACCGACGTTTGGCGTCTGTTTTGTTACTAAGACCGACGTTTGGCGTCTGTTTTGTTACTAAGACCGACGTTTGGCGTCTGTTTTGTTACTAAGACCGACGTTTGGCGTCTGTTTTGTTACTAAGACCGACGTTTGGCGTCTGTTTTGTTACTAAGACCGACGTTTGGCGTCTGTTTTGTTACTAAGACCGACGTTTGGCGTCTGTTTTGTTACTAAGACCGACGTTTGGCGTCTGTTTTGTTACTAAGACCGACGTTTGGCGTCTGTTTTAGATGAGAATTATAAGTATTGATAGTACGTGCATTAACCCAGTTGATGGAACCAAAGAGAATTACAGATTCGCAACCAGACAAACGTAGCGTCAAAAGCGACCACAGGGCAGTGAGGGGATGGCCCTATTGACGACTAGTCAATCATGTAAAAAGTACAGACTGCAGGGCCAAAATGGAGACCTATACATCACATCCTATAAGATATCGATTAAGCCATTCAATATTAATTTGTAAACAGAGATTTGCCATTTATTGATCCTAGTTTGTTGCGGCAGACATGTTACAAGGACCACGCAATTTAATGTGTGCCCGGGGCTCGTTTTAACACTGTATTTACGCCGCTGTATACGTAACAGTTATTCGTACTTGACTTTAATGGCTCCATTTTTGGGGTGCGAGATTGGCACCGTTTTTGCCATCGAGAAGCGCCATTTCTGACATGAGATTGGCACCATTTTTGCCGTGGGAGAAGCGCCATTTCTGCCATGAGATTGGCGCCATTTCTGCCTTGAGGGAGGCGCCAGTTCTGCCATGATATTGGTGCCATTTCTGCCATGAGAGTGGTGTCATTTTTGCAGTGAGAGAGTGGTACCCTTTATGACTTGGATTGAGAGTGGCACCCTTTATGACTTGGATTGAGAGTGGCACCCTTTATGACTTGGATTGAGAGTGGCACCCTTTATGACTTGGATTGAGAGTAGCACCATTTTTACCAAAGAATGCCGCAATTTTTACCGTGAGCTGTAGAGGTTTAACGACTTTACTTCATATTCTGGCTTGTAGGCTCTACTAGTTGGGCAGCTTGTCTACTGTCCAGTCATCGATTTACGCCTCCTATGCCATGTCTGACAGGTTGCAGTGTTAAAATACTATATGTCCCATGCAACACACGGGCATTCCTCACAGATTCAGCACACAATTTCAACCATTTAAATACGCGCGCTTCGAAAACGTTGCTCTGTCCTTCAATACTCCTCTAACGCTTTCAGTCACGAACTAAACTCAGGTGTCTCCAAACTCAACTTACTTACATCTTCAAGCACTTGCTCAGGAACTTACCCTGCACTTAACGCCTGCCGCAGTCGGATGTGTTGGACCGAAAGGTGCAAATATCGCAGTCAAGCTGTAAACTACGACATAACACATTCCGTTCTCCGGACAACATTCTACCAAGCCACTTTCCGGGCTTGGTAGCGGTAGATTGAGAAGGGTCAAGGCTTAGTAGCGGTAGATTGAGAACGGTCAGCGCTTGGTAGCGGGAGATTGAGAACAGTCAGGGCTTGGTAGTGAGGCATTGAAAACGAGCTACGATGAGGAGAAGAGGTAGTACTTGCTAATTTTACAAGCATTAATCGTACACTTTAAACCGAGATGTATTCAGCATTCCGCAACAATGAGTGAGTCTCATAGATCATTACAAAGCTGAAACAAAGAGGATTTGAAGAATAGGGCACTCTCTTGTTGTCCTGTGGATTTGGGATGGAGATGGTTAGCCCATCTTCGATGCGCATGATGATGTCATTTACGGTGTAAACAGCGCATACCAACCGTCAAGTTTCCAACATTTCATTATCCTCCGACTTATAGTTTTCTCGGCAGACTGTTGACAAGATGGCGGGTGTGATACTAAATCCGCTTTTGTCACCATACAATACCTGCATTCTGCGATGAATGTCAACTGGTCGACATCCTTCAGCTGTTAGAAACCGAATAACCGCTAGCTGATTAACTCTAGACGGATTCCGTATCACACTCGCCATGATTTCAACGGTCTCCTGGGAAAATGATGAGTCGGAAATGTTGCAAACTTGACGGTTGGTATGTGCTATTTACACCAGAAGTTACTTCAACATGCGCATCGTACGCATGTTCACTTGTTGCGGTTTGGTCCGGTTTCATTTGAACACGCCTCGTACTTCATCTGTGGTCGAGAAAGAGCTAAAGACTCTCTAGTTTCTGACAGAGAGTGAAGAAAACCCTAAGACAAACTCTTCACTAGTTTCTAAACTCTACTGGAAATAATCGCTCCGAGATGATGATAAATAAAACAGGAAAAGGCCGAGAAGAGCGAGGCCGAGCGGTTTGGATAGCGTTATTTCAAATTTAGGGTAAGAGTAGCGGACGTCGCAGGGAAAACCTAGCCTTCACACTACACAAGGACTGCCGGGACATGCTGACATATCATCAAACCTATAAATCTCGATGCGGGACCAGCAAATGAAAAACAAATGGCTAATAAAGAATGATCTAAAAATAGTTTGAGAGGTAAACAATGGGGAGAAACAATTAGACCTAAAACAAGATAAACAGCAAAAATGAGGATATTCCGCGTGCGAGAAAGGAGAGAAAAGCAAAGTAAAGTGGACAAACAAGTCGGTAAAGATGGTGTAAGGACACAGAGAAAACAATATTAGGGCAATAAACAAGGAAAGAGACCTAGGAGTTATAATAGATCATTCAGGAAAGGTGCTGAAGCAAGTCCAGGTGGCAGTGAAAAGGGCTACTGCTATATTCTGCATGATAAAATGAAACATTTCGCACAAGAGTAAGGAAGTAATAGACAAACTAAATAAATCATTGGTGAGACCTAAACTGGAGTACTATGTTCATGTATGGAGTCCATATTATAGAATGGATATAAACATGCTGGAAAGGATACAAAGAAGAGCTACAAAAATGTTTCAGAATTATAGTTAGAAGGAAAAACTAAAGAATACTGGTCTTCGGTAGTTTGAACGGAGAGGAATTCCAGGTGAGGTAATACGAGTGTAAAAATTAATAAATGAAAAGGATAAATTATAATACACTAAGTTTTTCAAAGTGTGTCTGGCTGCAAGAACAAGAATTCACAGTTACAAATTATTTAAAGACAGGTCCTTCTTCTTCTTCTTCTTCTTCTTCTTCATCGTACGCAGTCCGAGAGTAACCATTATTTTTTCGAAAAAAGCGGCGGTCATCCTGAGGCTGTCTACACTGCCATAGAGCTTGTCTTGTGGTTCCACTGGTGATGGCCACATCTGCTCTCTCTGATCCTCGTATGTCGGGCAGTTCTGCAGCAGATGTTCAGCGGTCATTTTACCAGTACCGCACGGGCATTCGTCGGTACCACCTATCTTCAATTTGTTGAATAAGTGGTACCTCAGTCTATTGTGGCCAGTGCGAAGTCTGAAGACAACGACCTGCTCTCTTCGGTTCAACTGGTAATAGGCATCGTTTTTGGTGTAACCAGTATGTTCGGTTTCCCATTTGGTCATGTATCTGGCTTTCATAAGCCGTTTTGACTCTTCGTACGTCATACTGGTATCTGTTTGTGGCAGTCTTGCACCTTCTTTTGCCAGTCTGTCTGCCTCCTCGCTGCCTTGGATGTTGCAGTGTGACGGGACCCACTGTACCACTATCCTTTTTGGTGCGGACTGCTGGCACAGTTTGCAGAGTGCTGCTCTTAAGTCATTAAGCTCAGTGTTTTTCTGGCTTTTTAGCGCTGTGACTACGGCCAGAGCATCTGTCAGCAGGACTATATGGCTCTCATTTTCACTGTGTGTCACCATTTCTTCCACTGCCGCCCTCAGTGCCTCTGCCTCCGCTCTGAAATTGCTTGTGTACTTACCAGTAGCGAATGACAGTGTTATTTTTCTGCCATTTGGTAGGTTCAGGAATGCTCCTTCCCCTCCGTTCTGTGTTGTGTTTGTTACAGAACCGTCGGTGTATGCATGGGTCCAGTCCATGCTTGGGTAGCTTTTCGTTTTGAAGCTTAGGGTAGTATCTCCCCTTTCTTTTTCAGTCTGGCAGTTTTTGTTTGCAATACCTGGTATGTTTTCTACCACCTCTGGAAATATATGCTGCCTCCAGGTAGGTTTTCGTACAGTAGTGATGGGTTTTGGTGTTGTTAGTGCGTTTATGGGATTTTCGTGCATCATTGCTTTGGCTATTTCTGCAAAGTTTCTCCGCTTTAGTTTCCCATTTCCCAAATTGTTTAGTCTCTGGTGCATTGGATGGTCGGTCAGTCTTCGGAGTTTCTCTGACTGCAGCTGGGCTCTGCAGTCTCTTCTATCGGTCATGGATTGCAGTTTTGTAATCTTTTCAAGTTCTACAATTGGCGTTGACTTCATGCCACCTGTTATAATTCTCATGGCTTGGTTTTGAAGTTTGTTAACTTTATCGAAGTTCGCCTTCGCTGCTGTTGTCCATGCCGCAATGCATTACTCGAGAACTGGTCTCACTCTTCCAGTGTACAGTTTCTTTAGTATGCCTTCGCCTGCTCCCCAGCTTGTGCCAGCAAGTTTCCTCATGATTGCCATTCTTTCTCTGGATCTCATTCGGTTTCTCTCAATCTGACTTTTCCATGTCATGCGCCGATCAAATGTGACTCCCAGATAGGTTAGGTTGTCGTTTGGCTGCAGGAATTTGCCATTTAGACTTAATTTGGTACTTTGGGGTTTTAATGAAAGCGAGAATATTGTGCATGTGGTTTTCTCCTCGTTTATTTTGACCAGCCATGAGTTCGCCTACTCTTCCAGCGATGTTAGGGCCGTCTGCATCCGATTTCTTGCTATGGCGAGATTCTTTTCAGAGGTCCACATAGCCAGATCGTCTGCAAACATTGAGCTATGGACTCTTCTTGGTATATTCTCTGTAATATCGTTTATATATACCAGGAAGAGTGTGGGTGACAGTACTCCCCCTTGGGGTACTCCCTGCTCGAGTGTCACCTTTTTGCTCATCTGCCCTTGTACTTGGACTCTGGCCGTTCTTTGTTTGAGGTAGTGGTTGATCCACTTGTACATCTTCCCACAAACATCACTTCTTCTTAGCTTGACTCTAAGTCCATCTTTCCAGACTTTGTCAAATGCCTTTTCCAGATCCACCCAAACAGCTACTGTGTGTTTCTGTGCCTGGTAGGCATCTTCTATCTCCTGGGCTATGAAGATGACCTGGTCCTCAGTGGATCTCTGCTGTCTAAAGCCGGCTAGATGTGGAATTAGTATTCGTTTTTCTTCCAGATGCCACATCAGTCTGGTGTTTATCATCCGTTCCATCAGCTTGCCGACACAGCTCAGTAGGCTGATAGGCCTGTATCCATTTGGATCTGTTTTGTCCTTTCCTGTTTTTGGTACTGGTACCAGTATTGCGTCTTTCCATGCCTGTGGTACAATTCCCCTTTTCCAGCTTTGGTTCAGGACCGATAGCAGTTTCAGTGCGAAGTCTGAAGACAACGACCTGCTCTCTTCTGTTCAACTGGTAATAGACATCGTTTTTGGTGTAGCCGGTATGTTCAGTTTCCCATGTGGTCATGTATCTGGCTTTAATAAGCCGTTTTGACTCTTCGTACGTCATACTAGTATATGTTTGTGGTAGTCTTGCACCTTCTTTTGCCAGTATGTCTGCCTCCTCGTTGCATTGGATGTTGCAGTGTGATGGGACCCACTGTACCACTACCCTTTTTGGTGCGGACTGCTGGCATAATTGACAGAGTACTGCTCTTAAGTCATTAAGCAAAGTGTTTTTCTCACTTTTTAGCGCTGTGACTACGGCCAGAGCATCTGTAAGCAGGACTGTATGGGTTTCATTTTCTTTATGTGTCCCAATTTCTTCCACTGCCGCCCTCAGTGCCCCTGCCTCCGCTCTGAAATTGCTTGTGTACTTACCAGAAGCGAATGACAGTGTTATTGTTCTGCCATTTGGTAGGTTAAGGAATGCTCCTGCCCTTCCGTTCTGTGTAGTGTTTGTTACAGAACCGTCGGTGTATGCATGGGTCCAGTCCATGCTTAAGTAGTTTTTCGATATAAAGCTTAGGGTAGTATCTCTCCTTTCTTTTTCAGTCTGGCAGTTTTTGTTTCTAATACCTGGTATATTTTCTACCACCTCTGGAAATATATGCTGCCTCCAGGTAGGTTTTCGTACAGTAGTGATGGGCTTAGGGCCTGCTGCATCCGATTTCTTGCTATTATGAGATTCTTTTCAGAGGTCCACATAGCCAGATCGTCTGCAAACATTGAGCTATGGACTCTTCTTGGTATATTCTCTGTAATATCGTTTATAAACACCAGGAAGAGTGTGGGTGACAGTACTCCCCCTTGGGGTACTCCCTGCTCGAGTGTTACCTTTTTGCTCATCTACCCTTGTACTTGGACTCTGGCCGTTTTTTTTTTGAGGTAGTGGTTGATCCACTTGTACATTCTCCCACAAACTTCACTTCTCCTTAGCTTGACTCTAAGTCCGTCTTTCCAGACTTTGTCAAATGCCTTTTCCAGCCAAACCGCTACTGTGTGTTTCTGTGCCTGGTAGGCAAAAGACAGGTCCAGATTAGATATTAGGAAATATTTTTTTAGTCAGAGAATGGAATGCATTGCCGCAGGAAGGATAGTCAGTTAATGCATTCAAAAATAGGTTCGAAGCTCACAGTTTTTTCAGTATCGGTGGAGTGAAATAAACTGGTTGTATACAGACTCGATAGGGCCTTCTAACCCAATATAATGAAGTTAAGTAAGTTGTTATAGAGGATAAATTAACAGAGAAGGTTGATAAACAAAGAAAGAGACCAAAAGGATGGAAACACAGAGGACAAATACACAGACAGAGAGTACAGACAAGTAGGCAAAGAGGAATTTCTTAGCTCAAGTAAGGACAAACAGACAGCATGTGATGTGGTTACACAGAAAGTGCTTACCATCAACGGGACCCAGCAGACAACAAAGATAGTGGTAATGGCGCACATGACGACAATCATCTGTAGTTCCATGTCCTTCTGTTTGCGTCTCCTGACGATCGCCTGTGGAATAAGCAACACTTCAGTCTTAGAACATGGGTAGGGTATGACACGCAGAGAGCAAACAGAATGGCTAAGAATGGTGGACTAATCGTAGTGAGCAATCACTTACCTTTTACCCCGAATGGCGGAGTTTTAGCTATATGGCTTACGCTAACAAGCTTGTATGAGAATCCTTAATCCATTTATTTGCGGTACCGGTTAAGTAGTATGATACTTTACATGGTGAGGTTGCTAGAACCATGCATAACCTTCTGCAGTCACATGTCACAACATACCCGTAATGAAACAGAGACTAAATTATATTTGACCAGGGGACCGGGACAGTGAGACGCTAGTCCGATCAGGCACAACATACAGACTAGGACGTCTCGTCAGGTTTAAGAACAACATACTGACTTGGATGTCTCGTCAGTTTTAAGAACAACATATCGACTAAGACGTCTCGTTAGATTTAAGAACAACATACTGACTAGGACGTCTCGTCAGGTTTAGGCACAACATACTGACTAGGACGTCTCGTCAGGTTTAAGCACAGCATACCGACTAGGACGTCTCGTCAGGTTTAAGCACAACATACTGACCGGGACGTCTCGTCAGGTTTAAGCACAACATACTGACTAGGACGTCTCGTCGGGTTTAAGCACAACATACTGACCAGGACGTTTCGTCAAGTTTAAGCACAATATACTGACCTAGACCAATATCTAGAAAGTCTACTGTGAGAAACAATCTCACAGTACATGTTGAGTCTCAACGGTTTGAAGCGACAGTTCGATGATGAGAAATTTGCTACTACCAATATACTCTCATGAAAAGGTGGTTTCATTCAGATCACTAATTAGATGACGAGGCATTTGGCTATCTTAACAGAGCCACACTCATACACAAACACACAAACACGCACAAACTCATTAAAAATCCACAAACACACACATATACTCATAAACAAAAACACACACACACTCATTCACACACATACTCGCATTAATTCATAGACAAACACGCACTCGTTCTACGTAAACACGTTCTACGTAAACACACACACACACACATACATAAACACACATTCACAAACACACACACACTGATACACATACACCCGCGCATACACAAATCTACACACACATTCATACAAAAACAACACACATACATACACTAATACAAGCATGTATACACGCATCCACAACGACACACTCGTATTATATTTATATAATGATTGACGCACGAAAGAGTCAAGCACACACGACTGACGCTTAAAACATAGACGTACAAAAGATTGAAGTAGACTATATTATAGTACGGTAAATTGAATTTTCTAAATTTACTGTTTGCACGATGATCTGTACAATTGTGGTACATTTCAAGTGTCAGTCGAACACTTACTGCAGACTTTCCGAATCTTCACTTGTGAAAGGAGTGGCACGAAGCATTAGCCTATATTCTTGCATAAGAAATTGTATGACAATGTCAGGAGATTTGAGACGACTGCTGCCTTTACTAGAGTCACTAGTTTAGATGTCTGATTGTGAACGAAAAAGAAGAAGAAACTGCCACAGTTTACTCAACAATCCTGCAACACGACTGCTGGATTTAGCCTTCAAACGTAAATCGAGCAGGATGGAGCGACAGTGGAGACGCTCCAAGAGGATTTGCAATCAACAAGCTACAGTAGACATGTGCATGCATTTACTTCTCCATCTGCTGTAACAGAGTTAGCGTGTATCAATGTGTCCGGATTGCAGCGATGTCGATTATGCTTAAAATAACAAAATCTTATATTTCTCTACACAAATATATTATCTTGATGCAAACACTTTAAATTGCAGACGTGCTTTATATATCATTCCGGTTATCAACGCACGCAAGGTTACGTTCCTAGACATCTCCCGCTTATGTCATGACAGAAATGTCACACGGTGCATATACTGAAACACGCTAGAAAGCTATGAGCAATGACAATCATAATTGATACATACTCAATCAGGAGTTCTCTTACTGAGGTGATATTGCTATGTATAATAACTGTCAGAATAAAAGTACAGACACGATAGAGGTTATCCGTGAATCACTAATGGGTGAGATTACAGAGTGTGTAAAAAAGAGTACGCGTCAAGGGATACATTTCCTTTGTAGCTTGAGGACTTAGAAAATTTGAAGAAAAAATTTCAAAAAAAGCAGCGTGATCGTAATGTCTTTGTATTCAGTACTAGTGACGTAACGGGCTTTACTGTTTAATCATTAACGTTTGATATGAGACTCGAAATATCTCAAAGAACAAGCCGACGTGATAATTGAAGTGTGAGCCAGATTCCAAATTGTTATCTACTGTGATAGATGACCAATTTAGCTGCAAGGATGAACTTTATTCTGACTCGTGGTGTTTTCGCCCCTTGTGATATAGAATGGCTCAATTGAAACAACGAAATAGTTATACATATACTTGCAACATTCGAAGAGAAAATCTGTCCGTCAGTCGATCTGTACAATATGAAAAAAAACACAATAGCAGTTTAACTTTTTAAGTGTTTGCTTCCTGCAACCATAGCCTGTTTCTCCACGTATCACGAGAAAAATAAATGTGTGTGTGTATACATATACATACATATAAACACATACATATACACATATATATACACATACATATACACATATATAAACACATACATATACATATACACATATATAAACACATATATAAACACATGCATATACACATATATATACGAGGCGTGTTCACTTGAAACCGGACCAAATGGCAACAACTGTAAGAGGTGCATGAATGACGTCACTTCTGATGTGAACATACCGACGTCAAGTTTGCAGATTTTCGTTATCCTCCGACTCATAGTTTCCTCGGCAGACCGCTGAAAACATGGTGGATGTGTAATGGATTCTGTCCAGAGTTGATCAGCGAGCGGTGATTCGGTTTCTAACAGCTGAAGGATGTCGACCATTTGACATTCATCGCAGAATGCAGACAGTGTATGGTGACTAAAGTGTGTCGATGACAACAGTGAAGAACTGGACAACGATGTTTAAAGAAGGACGTGAGTTAACGCAACAATATTCGTCTGACCTGTTGTCCGATTATCTTTCGTTAACTCACGTCCTTCTTTAAACATCGTTGTCCAGTTCTTCACTGTTGTCATCGACACACTTTAGTCACCATACACTGTCTGCATTCTGCGATGAATGTCAACTGGTCGACATCCTTCTACTGTTAGAAATCGAATCACCGCTCGCTGATCAACTCTGGACGGATTCCGTGTCAAACCCGTCATGTTTTCAACGGTCTTGTGAGAAAACTATGAGTCGAAGGATAATGCAATTTTGCAAACTTGACGGTCGGTATGTGCTGTTCACACCATAAGTCACGTCACCATGCGCATAATACGTATTTTCACTCGTTGCCGTTTGGTTCGGTTTTATTTTAACAATAATATGTACGCATTTTAGAATATCTTTTTTTATCTAATTTTGTGACGCGCACTCGTAAAGACTAGAGCAGATACTGGATGAGAATGTGAGGATGAAGTGTTAGAGAGAATACACGTTTACAATGCAACGACGTTTTTTAGATTTGGTAATCTGGTCTTGTCCTCGCTGTCATGATTTATCTAACCTTAACAGCCAGGCTGGGTAGACTGGAGCGTTTCATGACAAGGTTATGTACAGTGTGTGTTATGGTGAGTGATGGTTACCGGGTGTTCAGTAGAAGAACGCCTTCCTGAATAGATTTCCTGTGGGTCGTAAGGTGGCTTGAACACCGGGTAATCGTGCTGGACAAATCAATACACATAATTGTTTAGATTAGGGAGGTAATAACTGCGTGGTTTTTAGAACAAAACCAGGGGTCCAGATGATTTGTGGATGACGTCATGTTAGAGCAAAACACGGGGTCCAGCGGATTTGGGGATAACGTGATGTTAGAGCAAAACCAGGGGTTCAGAGGATTTGTGGATGACGCGACGATAGAACAAAACCAGGTGTCCAGAGGATTTGTGGATAACGTGATGTTAGAATAAAACTAAGGGTCTAGAGGATTTCTGGATGACGTGGTATTTTTGGTTTTGTGAGATCATAACGATGAGAGACAAATACTACAGCTGACCATACAGCTGGAGGTTGGAGATAACAAATGAAGGTGGATAGGACACACTCAACACAAACTTTCTGCTTCACTCCTATTCATGTGAAACCAGCTGATCAGACTTCTATTCCTGAATCATCTATGAAGTATAAGCCACAGTGGAATTCAATGGCGTTCGACAAAACAACTTAACGACCTGGACGTTTCCAGTGGCTTGATTTATTTGTTCGATAACCACAATCAGATATATAATTTTTTTTGTTAAGTACACTCGATGAGAGGTTACATAATTTAGAACTGAGAATACACAGAGAATTAAAGATTATGGGAATACATGCTAATAAGAACAACCACATAGTGCAGAGAGACGCACTCCTACAAGATGTTGAACAAGAGTGGGAGAGATATAAAGACAAAGTAGGCCCTCTAATAGACAGTACAGGACAAATAATAAGTCAGAATAGAGAGGCAGCTAATCTACTCAATCAGTGCTTTGGAACAGTCTACACAAAAGAGGACTGCTGCTAGATCCCAGAGCCTATAAATATTTTTCAAAGAGACATGGATACAGCCAGATTTAGATCAATCTGTATTACAGAGAAAATTGTTTTTTAATTACTTGGAGGGGTTGAAAGTGGATAAATGTCCAGGTCAAGATTGTATTCATCCAAAATTGCTGTTTGAAATTAGAAACCAACTAGCAAAACCATTATTATGTTCTTAATAACTTGTAAAAGTGCTTATTCCATGGGATTGAAAAAATGTAGGATTAATGTCCTTATTCAAAAGGAGCAAAAAATCAGATCCAGCAAATTATAGACCGGTGAGTTTGACGAGCATAGTCTGTAAATCGTTAGAGTCAATAATCAAAGAAAACATTTAAGTGCATTTAGACAAGTTTAATATTATCAGAAATAGTTAGCATGGGTTTACTAGAGGGAGATCGTGCTTAACAAATCTATTAGAATTCATGGAGGAGGATACTAACATGGTAGATAAAGGATAGCCAGTAGGTAGATGCAATATGGAACATAATAACAGAATGGGCGAGAACAATATTAGAAAGATAGAAAAGGAAAAGGACCTAAGGGTTATAATAGATCATACAGGTAATGTGAG
This sequence comes from Ariolimax columbianus, assembly GCA_036924085.1. NCBI lineage: Eukaryota > Metazoa > Mollusca > Gastropoda > Stylommatophora > Arionidae > Ariolimax > Ariolimax columbianus. The sequence goes on along the minus strand of JAVGWX010000008.1, from coordinate 52,649,063 downwards.
TGAAAAAGTCCGGGTAGCAGTGAGAAAGGCAAATGCAATATTAGGCAAGATGAAAAGAAATTTTAAACATAGGAGCAAGGAAATGACAGTAACAGTCAGAGCAGCCCATGCGCTACTCGGCGTCCTGATCACAAAAGGTATGATAAAGTCACTAATATAGAAACGTTGGAAAGTACCTGAAAGATGCCAGTAGAACTAAACGTTAAAAGAAGGCAATGGCGATGGATAAGGGCACAGACTACAGTAACCATCCGATAGCTATCAAAGACAGTCACTGTTCTGGAATCCTCAACAGAAGTTAGGGGCACACCTAAACAAACATGAAGCGGGGGTGTCGAGAAAGACCTAAACGCGTGCGAAGGAATTGGAAATGATGGCGCAAGACAGGTAAATTTGCAGAGTATTTGTTCAAAACCTATGTTCCATAGGGAGGTGAAGGAATTTGATTGATTTATTGATTGATAGATTGTTTATAGCCATTTTTCATATTTAGAAGACTATAGTACACTCAAGGATGTTGGTCTGTGTCAAGGACATGTTGGGTAATGGCATGAGTTTGAAAGCGTTTTGTCTTAGAAGGGTATGTTCAACTCAGGTGCAATTTTCCCAGCGAAGGTTGACTACAACGGATCTCCAACGTCCCCCGTTTCTTCCCTTGATCGTACAATCTACAAGGATCTTTCCTATCAATCTTAAGATGGTATATGTCCCACTTATAGCGTTGTTAACCTCTGACCCGTATGCCCTCCATTATTCTGTCAACAATTGTTCTCATCAAGATGTTACGTATTTTTGTGTGACCAAAATATTTAAATATCGTTTAAATTTAATTTAAATATAATTTAAATTTTTTTAACCCGGATATAACAAACTTAGGCCATGCCTTTGTTTTGAACACATGTCTCTCTGGTGAAAAGACCCACCTACAAACCGTTCGGTCACCTATTTACTTTATACAAAAATGAAAAAAAATTACCTATAACCTACAGTTGGATCCACTTATAGTTAACATTGAATGTATTTTCATTACTTGTATTTAGGCACGTCCATATTTGAGTTCACAACACGAAATGTCATGCACAAAAAATGATTTCATTCATGGCTTCCACTACAGATATAAATTTATATATATATATATATATATATATATATATACATACATATATACATATATATAATTTCTTGAATGCGGTTTCTTTCTTATCGCCTTGTAGGTTGTATATCGAATGCAATGGCGGGATCAAGATGATGGGCAGTGCATGAGCTACAGCTGTCAGCGACCTAAGGCTGACTGCTAACGTCAGGGCCAGCGAACCAGAACTGCCAAGATCTGATACACATCCACGCTGTAATTCTAGATAACAGAATGCAACAGAGCATATTGGTTAAAAAGAAGGGATCGAAGAGGGAAGGCTAACCTGGCACCCACAATGTACTGCTGAAGTCGGTTATGTCGGACATAAAATTACAAATATCGCAGTCAAGCTGTAAACTACGACACAACGTATTCCCTTCTCCGGACAGCATCCTGCTACCCGCATAGACCTGTTCAGGACTAGGTAGCTGAAGTTTGAGAAAGAAGAAGAGAAAAAAGAAGAAGAAGAGGAAGAAGAAGAGGAAGAAGAAGAAGAAGAAGAAGAGGAAGAAGAAGAAGAAGAGGAAGAAGAAGAAGACAAAGAAAAAGAGGAAGAAGAAGAAGAGGAAAAAAAGAAGAAGAGAAAGAAGATGAAGAAGAGGAAGAAGAAGAAGATAAAGAAGAGAAAGAAAAAGAAGAGGAAGAAGAAGAAGAAGAAGAAGAAAATGAAGAAGAAGAAGAAGAAGAGGAAGAAGAAGAAGAAGAAGAGGAAGAAGAAGATGAAGAAGAAGAAGAAGAAGAGGAAGAAGATGAAGAAGAAGAGGAAGGATTAAGAAGAGAAAGAAAAAGAGGAAGAAGAAGAAAAAGAAGATGAAGAAGAAAAAGAAGAGGAAGAATAAGAAGAGGAAGAAGATGAAGAAGAGAAAGAAAAAGAGGAGGAAGAAGAAGAAGAGGAAGAAGAAGAAGACAAAGAAGAAGAGGAGGAAGAAGAAGAAGAGGAAGAAGAAGAAGAGGAAGAAGAAGAAGAAGAAAAGGAAGAAGAAGAAGACAAAGAAGATGAAGAAGAAAAAGAAGAGGAAGAAGAAGAAGAGGAAGAAGATGAAGAAGAGAAAGAAAAAGAGGAGGAAGAAGAAGAAGAGGAAGAAGAAGAAGAAGAAGAAGAAGAAAAAGAAGATGAAGAAGAAGAAGATGAAGAAGAAGATGAAGAAGAAGAAAAAGAAGAAGAGGAAGAAGATGAAGAAGAAGATGAAGAAAAAGAAAAAGAAGAAGAGGAAGAAGAATATGAAGAAGAAGAAAAAGAAGAAGAATAAGAAGGGCAGGACAAGAAATAAATTGATGAAACCCTCACCTGCTGTCGCTGATTGTCGTCCATGAGACCATCTCCTACCAGGACATTGTTGAGACTGCTGGTGCTGTATTTCCTCCGGTAATCTCTGACTCGAGCCAGTGTGACAACCACCACCAGGTTACAGACCACCATGACCAGAACCAGCAGTAGATTCATACCGGAGTAGATGTAACCATACGCCGCGTGCACTGGGCTGGTCGTCCTGGAGAACAAGGCATTACATGTTAATGTAGCTAAGGTTGGAGTTTTTTTTTTTGTGGTTGATACATCAATGTTGATACCGTTCTTGGTGTCATTCTACCTCTAAGCTGGTGGTGGGCATATTCTACAGTTGGATCAGAAAATAAAGTCAGGGGGCCGCATCACCAGAAGGGAACCCGGATTAACAAAACAGTACTATTGAACAGTCAATGCATGTTGTGAAAGATGATCTTCTTCTTCTTCTTCTTCTTCTTCTTCTGCGTTCGTTCTCAATCTCCTGCTACAAAGTCCTGAACAGGGATTTGCAAGTAGCAGGATGTAGTCCGGAGAACGGATTGCGTTGTGTCGTTAGTTTACAGTTTGACTGCGATATTTGCACCTTCTGGTCTGACACATCCGTCTTCGGCATGGAAAGATGATCTATGAAGAGTGTCCATAGGGCTAGCATTCCGATCATATACAACAATTGATGGGGGGGGGGGAGGGGGGGGGTGTCGGTGTTACGCTGGCGTGAATCTTTTTACTTGACTATTTGTTTCAGCTAGGGGCCGTTGTTATCTGGACTGCCTGGTTGTAATGCTTCTTCTTCTTCTTCTTCTTCTTCTTCTTATTCGGACGTTCTCAGTCTCCCGCTACCAAGCCCTGAAAAGTGCTTTGCAAGTATGAGGATGTAGTCTTCAGAACGGAATGCGTTGTGTCGTAGTTTGGCTTGGCTTGGCTTCATTCGTTCTCAATCTACCGCTACCTAACCCTAAAAGGGCTTAAGTAGCAAAACGTACTCCAGAGAACAAAATGCGTTGTGTCGTAGTTTACAGCGTGACTGCGATTTTTGCACCTTTCAGTCCAATACATCCGACTTCAGCAAGCATTTTTTGATTACCAGGTTAGCATTCCCTCTTTGATCCCTTCTTCTAAGCCAATCTGCCCTGCTGCAGCATGTTATCCAGGATCACCGCGTGGAGGTGTAGAAGGGTCTTGGCAGCTATGGTTCGCTGGCCCTGACGCTAGCAGTCAGCTATGGGTCGCTGGCCCTGACGCTAGCAGTCAGCTATGGGTCGCTGGCCCTGACGCTAGCAGTCAGCTATTGGTCGCTGACCGCTGCAATTCATGCGCTGCTCAGCGTCTTGATCCCGTCTCGTAGTTTAAGATTGACTGCTTTATTTACACCTTTCGATCCGACGCATCCGACTTAGTAGGTATTTTTTAGTACTGGTTTTCCTTCCCTCTTCGATCCTTTCTCCTTAGCCAGTCTGCTCTGTTGTAGCCTGTTATCCAGGATCACCGCGTGGAGGTGGAGAAGGGTTTTGGCAGCTCTGGTTCGCTGGCCCTGACGCTAGCAGTCAGTTATGGGTCGTTGACCCTGAGGTTGCGAGTCTGCTATGGGGCGCTGACCCTGACGCTAGGAGTCAGCTATGTGTCGCTGACCCTGACGCTAGGAGTCAGCTATGGTCGCTGACCCTGACGCTGGGAGTCGGCAGCTCAGCGTCTTGATCCCGAGGTTTGATTCCAGAGTGTGTGATGTCTCACTTTCATTGTTTTTATTCGCTGCGCATATTTTACAAGTGCATAGTACATTTCTAAGGCTTATCAGGCTTACAAAATACCAGTCTAATCGTTTAACCATTACCTTGGAATCCATGATACCAAATTGTATTTTAAAATCGTTTTAGTAAGTCAGTCCGCGTTTTATAGTATCGTCACAGTAAGTGTCTCATGGCCGTTTCAATAAGCTGTTAGTTCACCTGGTGCAAATCTACTTCATGTTTTTCGGCGTTCGTACTAAAAATGAGATTGGGACGTCGTGTCGTAGTTTATGACTCGGCTGTGATATCTGCTCCTTTCGACCCAAACACTAACGATTTCAGCTATTTTTTGTAGGAACCAGGTTTGCATTTCCACAGTGATCTTTATTTTCTTAGCTAGACTATACAAGTGCAGCCTGTTTTCAGGGCCATCGCTTGGAAGCGGAATATTGTCATGATCAGCTCTATATCGCTGACCCTTATGGTAGCAGCCAGCTGCGACGTTAGCTTCGTTGGTTGTGATAAAGGCAAGCAGTATAATTTCAATAAGAGAGATATTTTAGTTGTTGGACGTGCGCACCAGGGCACCGGTGATAGTCCAGTACTACAGCATTGCGAGTGTTTTGAGCCATGTTGCAAAACAAAAATTGTGGAACTAACGGATATATAGTTCTTTTGGAGCAGCGTGAACTGCTGGATATGGTACACTGTCCGGGCATCGGCACCAGCTTGGCATTGCACTGGGTTGGGTGTAATCAAGTCAGCATTGCGCGTTGCTCAACGTGCCCAACTCAGCATTGTGCTTTGCTTAGCGTGCCTAACTCAGCATTGCGCGTTGCTCAACGTGCCCAACTCAGCATTGCGCTTTGCTTAGCGTACCCAACTCAGCATTGCGCTTTGCTTAGCGTGCCCAGCTCAGCTTCGCACGGAGCTGATTGTGTACATCCAAACATCTGAATGCGAGAAACGCGTTCCTGGCTTTATCGCAAATTGGAAAGGAATACGGGCTCCACTCGAGGTCCCGTACGTTGGTGGCGATGATAAACCTTCAAGGGTTCTCATCATTTATTAGCTCGGCACTCGACACTAGACAGAAAGCAACGCATTACGCTCCCATTTGTGTTCGGAAATACGCCATGATTCTGCCTGCAGCCGGAATGAAAGTAACGTGACGCCAGGACATCTATCTAGAATCTCCAAAAGCTAATAGCACGGGAAGGCATAATAATAATAAAAATAATAATAATAATGATAATAACAATAATAATAATAAGTGTGACAGCTTAGAACAGCTGATAGATATCCCATGAGACTTCGCTACTGTAATAAAACTAAGATCGACCGCAATTTCAATCAAATTAATTGCAGCCTTTAGAACATTATTTACAGCTAATCATTGTTTTTTTTAATTTTCATTTGGCCAAAGATAACACGTGTTAGATATTTATTACATATGTTGGCCAAAATATAAATGGCTTACAACATATAGTTGCGTTGCCCATATTTGGAACGTGACAAACGCATTAAGCGCTTTGCCATTCGCATTATTGCCATCCACTGATATCTGCAGGACTCACACTATGAAGTCATTTGCCATCCACTGGTATCCGCACGACTCACACTAGGAAGACATTTGCCATCCACTGGTATCAGGGGAGCTCACATCAGGAAGCCAACAGCCATCCACTGGTATCAGTGGGCCGCACACCAGAAGTTAACAGCTATCCACTGGTATCGGCGGGACGCACACCAGAAGTCAACAGACGAACAGACATTGATAACAATGACGATAAACCGTTGACGTTTGGCCATATTTGGACATGCGGCCCGCCTTAGTCGGAACATCTCCGTCCACCAGCCTCTGAAGCAGACCATGGGCATCAAGAGATGGAAACGACCCTTTCCATCATGGCCCTGTCCCCTCGATGGTCCACGCATTGCCTGTTTGTGTCAAATCGGAAAGACATCCTCTCTGAATGCAGTCTAGGACTCTGCTACTGATCGTGCGCATGGACGGTTAACGAGACAGGTCCTTGTCACCTAAACGGAATACCTACTTACCTACATATATATATACATACCTACCTACTTATCTATCTATCTACCTACCTACCAACCTACTCACCTACCTACCTATATTACAAAAGTAATAAAGTGTGTGCAAGAATCAATTTTCAACCAAGTGTACACCTAAAGGGGGAGAAGTTGAAAATCCCTTCTATAATCTAAACGATTCGTTTTCCATTACATTTTTTGTTGCAGTTCAAATGCAATCCCTTTATCTCTTGTCAATGTCCTACGTAATCAGCGCGGTAATTGAGACGCCGACAGAAATAATATTGCCGAGATAACATTTGCATGTGCTGCTTGCCATTAATCTACGTAAAGAGAATTGAATGCTTAGTTCCTTGTTTCTAATTCATTTTTAAAGGAAAATTTCATTTCAAAATGTATGTAATTAAATATGTTATCATTGGCTTCCTATTCGTACCTGTAGCCCAAGACATAGCTGGGACATCACCTCACTATATTGCATGTACAAGTATGTCTAACGCTAATATTTTTGTCTCTTATCTTGGTTTTCTCCATACATTTCTAAATTATATTTATCCAACACATCTGAGGTCTTCTTTTTTCGTTCCAGCGGCTGCGCCCTTTATTATAGAATTGGGCATGGAAATTAAATCTTCACTTACGACTGTATCATTGGATTGTATGTCTTTTCATAATGATCAATAGCCATTTATTTGGACCAATATTCTGTCTGTATGTATTTCGTATATTTATAATTAAGATATGCTATTTATACTTGTACGTTAATACGTATAACCTGATTGTTATTGCTTGTATTCGTCTGTCGATTTGGACCTCGAAGATATAGGTTAACGAGAAATGAATGCACGGAGAGTGTTGGGACTTACCTAGATACGACCACGCCAGCTATGTTGAGAAGTAAAATGAATATATTTCATTAAAAACGCGTTTTATGTCAAAATGCTATAAAAGATATTAAATAATTCAGTTCTATTAACTTAGCTTTTGTCTGTTCGTCTAATTATAGCACCTTATTGTGTTTCATCATAAATATGAAATACAAACCTGGGACTCTGAATGCTAATACACAACTAAATGCTACTGAATACTTATCAGCACTTCACGCTTTTAATTCACATTTACAATGTAACATAACGGGTGATTAGCGATGTAACATAACGAGAGATTAGCGATGTAACATAACGAGTGATTAGCGATGTAACATAACGAGTGATTAGCGATGTAACATAACGAGTGATTAGCGATGTAACATAACGAGTGATTAGCGATGTAACATAACGAGTGATTAGCGATGTAACATAACGAGTGATTAGCGATGTAACATAACGAGTGATTAGCGAAGACAGTATAGTAAAGCTGTTGTTGATAAATGCTCACAATGAGTATGTTTACTTGTCTGTGCGAGGAACTGAGACGGCAGTCCAGTCAGACAAAATATACTGACCAGAACGTCGCATCACTATTTTGACCAGCACATCGTCATAGCCAGACACACTATATTGACCAAGCCATAGTCATGGCCAGACACACTATATTGACCAGGACATCGTCATGGCCAGAGACACTATATTGACCAGGACATCGTCATGGCCAAAGACACTATATTGATCAGGACATCGTCACAGCCAGAGACACTATTTTGACCAGGTCATCGTCATGGCCAGAGACACTATATTGACCAGGACATCGTCATTACCAGAGACACTATTTTGACCAGGTCATCGTCATGGCCAGAGGCACTATATTGACCAGGACATCGTCATTACCAGAGACACTATATTGACCAGGTTATCGTCATAGCCAGAGACACTATATTGACCAGGACATCGTCATGGCCAGAGACACTATATTGACCAGGCCATCGTCATGGCCAGAGACACTATATTGACCAGGATATCATCGTAGTCAGGCATAATAAACACGCCAAGGTTACGCAGAAGAAGTCAAGCACAGCACAACAGCCTGGAGGACCGCCTTTCGTCATAGACATTAGACAACAACTCATTTATACCCCCTGAAAAGGGCGTTTAGTGGCGGGTTGAGTTCGCGTTCCTCACATCCCGATCACGCTGATGACGGTGGGTTGTAGTCCTCTAGGAGGTTGTGCTCTACTTTGCTTCATCTGCTTACTGCTACGGAAATCACATCGATTCACATCTCTTCAGCCAGACTGCCTTGAAACAACCTGTTTTCAGGGAACGATAGTAGTCTTGGTCAGCAAATTGGTCCTGACCCTGACGCGACATCTTGGTCAGTATGTTGCGCCTGATCGGATTAGCGTCTGTTTGCCTTAAAGTAGAGCTAAGTTAATAGAACTGAATTATTTGTCAACTTTTAACTGCATATTTTACTGCATTTATTTGTATTGCAATTCAAGCGTTTTTTTAACATTATTTTTATTTATATTATTTTTTCTTGTATTCGTTGTTCAAATTTGCCCACGAAGATACAGGCTAACGGGAAATTGCAGCTTAGAGTGGATTGGACTCCACTAAGGTGGAGACTAACGGGAACTGACCACCCGGGGTGTGTTGGACTATACCAAGAATCCGACTAACGGGAACTGACCGCCAGGAGTGTGTTGGGCTATACCAATAATCCGACTAACGGGAATTGGCCGGCAGGAGTGTGTTGGACTATACCAAGGCCCCGGCTAATGGGAACTGACCAACAGGAGTGTGTTGGATTACACCAAGAATCCGACTAATGGGAACTGACCGCCGGGAGTGTGTTGGACTACACAAAGAATCCGACTAACGGGAATTGGCCGGCAGGAGTGTATTGGACTATACCAAGACCCCGGCTAATGGGAACTGACAGTTGGACTCCACAACGCAATATCTCACGCAAACTACATTACGAAAACAGGCTAAGTGAGCTCCACAGCAGATAAACCAGCTGGTCAGGGATGAAGTGTTGGAGACTTTAGTTTACTGTGCCACAGCTTGGGTCAGGTAAAATGACTAATTCACTGACTTTTTTCCTTTCCTAACTATAAGCCATGTACCAATTTACACCTGAGTCGACAGTAGTAAGACTTGAATCCCTCACATTTGCCCAGAAAAGCAAGCGTTCTACTCTACGTAAATTTGACTATGTGAGTATAAATACTATTATATTAAATAGTGCCACCCCTATGTAATATAATTGTAATATGTTCAAATGCATGCTCCAACAAGAGCAATAGGTCACCACTAGAATTGGTCTTTTTTGCAGGAAACCAACGTTAACACATGTATGTGTTATCACAGACCCGGTTTCTCTGTCGCAGTGTTTAAATTGATTAGATTGCCCGTGTCATATACACCTATCTCGGGGACGGCGTGGGCTAGTGGTTAAGTGACACGGCTCACAATAAGAAGGTGCTGGGTTCGATCCCCATCACAGCACCGGCCATTACCCCGGGGAAGCAAACCTTTAGAAAATGCAGGAGGAAGCAGGCCCTTACATAAAATGAATGATGTAGTCGGATGCACTAGACCGACAAGCACAAAATAAAAACCACAGTGCAACTCACCCCGGTTTTGGGGATTAGAGAAATAAGGCGAACGAAAGGAAAACAAAATATAAACCTATCCAATCACATTTTATCACTCGCCTAAACAAAAATCGGTGGTTCTATTATTTTTGTAAAAAAACATAAATGTAGCAAGTCGTTTGCGGAACGTCACCTCTTGCAACCGACGACTTATTTGACTGTTATAAGTGTTTTTTTGGCAGGTGTACAGTATGGTAGGCTGCCATTACTTTCCGTTCATGGGGGAGCGATGAGACCGAGAAAAATAACCCATGTCTGTAAAACTGGTCACAGCTGGATTCGAACCCCGTACGTAAGGATAGTCGGTCTAAAATAGGCACCAGGAATCCATAACTGGCCTATATTGTCAATAATGATACATATCAAATGTTTTGGACTTTCTTCCGATTTGTTTAATTATGACTGGTTCTGGTCGATTGTTTCCGCTGCTTAAAGTTGCTCATGGATCTTTGCTTACGAGACAATTTGTGTGAACGATCGGAAAATCGTGCAATCAGGCAACCAATCTCAAGAGGCAATGGCCATCGCAATGTACGTTGTTCCTATGTTTGAACGTCCTTGTAACCGTCATTCTGTTTACCTTTCGGCGCTCACTTCTCTTCTCGTAATAGGAACACTCGTTTGTTCAGAGACAAATAATGCAATCCAGAGCGATCAAGGACTATTGACTATCTTTCAGCTAGTATTGGGCAGGATCACGTAGAAAATTTAGTGAGCCATTAGCAATTTTAAACCGCATGCCCTGCTGACTTAAGTCTATTCTCTCTGTTATTATTGGTAAACGATCGTGCTGATTGAACTAATAATTTGTCAGTACAATTACGATAACTTGAGAACCACAATTATTTTCATGAACGGATTGGCTTAAGAAATAAACAATGAAGAATGAGGATTGTGCATCGGATCAGTATCCAGATCATGTATAAAAAAAACATGCCATTATAATCAGTCATTGTAAAATCTCGAATATAGTTTTCTTATAAAGTAGCTATCGGTAGTGGTGGGATATGCTTCACATTGGAGGAAGAAAGTTGAATGATGTTGATGACGTCAATGATTTTGCCCCTTACCGAATGAAATGTTGCATGTGGTTCGAGGATCGTGTGCAGTGACACTCCTATTCATTACCAGATAATTGTCCAGCTGCGCATCTATCAGGAAAATCAGCATGAGACCGATTCTTCCTTTAGTTCTTCCTTCTCCTCCATTGTTCAAGTCTCCACTTGCTGCCCCTATTATTTATCCACTTGACAATTCCATCCTTCTCTCCCGCCCGCCCTAGTCATATTCTGCTCCTCCCAATGCTTTCAATAAACTTCTACTTCGAACGCCCTTAGTTTTTTATATTAAGATACGAGGGACGTTCAAGTCAAACTGGAACTTTTTTCAGTAGTGAAAATGCCGCTTATTTTTCGATATAACTTTCTGCAACGTTTATACACTTCCAGAGTTTAAGTATTGCTTGAAAAGCTTCAGCGTAGAAAGATTTGTTGCAAGTATATCTGAACCAATCCAGGACATCACGTTTCACTCCATCATCAGTGCGGAAACGCTAACCTCCAAGGAATTCGTTTATCGTCCAAACAGGTATACATCTCTTGGAGCGAGTTGTTGGCTGTAAGGTGGATATGGCAATACCTCCCAGCCGAGGTGCTGCAGATGGCACATAGAACGATGAGCAGTGTGAGATCAAGCGTTATCTTGCATGAACAGGTCGTTCTTTGTGATCAAACCAGGCGAGTTTTTTGACAGACAGTTAGGCACATTACTCAAAATGTGTATATACTGTTCATTGTTGATAGTGGCACCATGGTGTAGAAAAACAACATGAGCGATGTCGAGTTTGTTCCAGAAAATACTCGCAATCACTCTATCTGCATACACAAATGCCCAACATTTGTGGATAGTGATGTTAGTTCATGCTTCCACTGCTTGGATGCTCATTCTTCTTCTTCTTCTTCTTCTTCTTCTTCTTCGTACGCAGTCAGACAGTAACCATTATTTTTTTCGAAAAAAGCGGCGGTCATCCTGAGGCTTTCGCCATTGCCATAGAGCTTGTCTTGCAGTTCCACTGGTGATGGTCACATCTGCTCTCTCTCTGATCCTCGTATGTCGGGCAGTTCTGCAGCAGATGTTCAGCGGTCATTTTACCAGTACCGCACTGGCATTCGTCGGTACACCCTATCTTCAATTTGTTGAATAGGTGGTACCTCAGTCTATTGTGGCCAGTGCGAAGTCTGAAGACAACGACCTGCTCTCTTCGGTTCAACTGGTAATAGGCATCGTTTTTGGTGTAACCAGTATGTTCGGTTTCCCATTTGGTCATGTATCTGGCTTTGATAAGCCGTTTTGACTCTTCGTACGTCGTACTAGTATCTGTTTGTGGTAGTCTTGCACCTTCTTTTGCCAGTCTGTCTGCCTCCTCGTTGCCTTGGATGTTGCAGTGTGATGGGACCTACTGTACCACTACCCTTTTTGGTGCGGACTGCTGGCACAGTTTGCAGAGTGCTGCTCTTAAGTCATTAAGCTCAGTATTTTTCTGGCTTTTTAGCGCTGTGACTACGCCGAGAGCATCTGTAAGCAGGACTATATGGCTTTCATTTTCACTGTGTGTCACCCTTTCTTCCACTGCCGCCCTCAGTGCCTCTGCCTCCGCTCTGAAATTGCTTGTGTACTTACCAGTAGCGAATGACAGTGTTATTTTTCTGCCATTTGGTAGGTTCAGAAATGCTCCTGCCCCTCCGTTCTGTATAGCGTTTGTTACAGAACCGTCGGTGTATGCATGGGTCCAGTCCATGCTTCTGTAGCTTTTCGTTATGAAGCTTAGGGTAGTATCTCTCCTTTCTTGTTCGGTCTGGCAGTTTTTGTTTCCAATACCTGGTATATTTTCTACCACATCTGGAGATATATCCTGCCTCCAGGTAGGTTTTCGTACAGTAGTGATGGGTTTTGGTGTTGTTAGTGCGTTTATGGGATCTTCGTGCATCTTTGCTTTGGCTATTTCTGCAAAGTTTCTCCGCTTTAGTTTCCCATTTCCCAAATTGTTTAGTCACTGGTGCATTGGATGGTCGGTCAGTCTGCGGAGTTTCTCTGACTGCAGCTGGGCTCTGCAGTCTCTTCTATCGGTCATGGATTGCAGTTTTGTAATCTTTTCAAGTTCTACAATTGGCGTTGACTTCATGCCTCCTGTTATAATTCTCATGGCTTGGTTTTTAAATTTGTTAACTTTCTCGAAGTTCGCCTTCGCTGCTGTTGTCCATGCCGCAATGCCATACTCGAGAACTGGTCTCACTCTTCCAGTGTACAGTTTCTTTAGTATGCCTTCGTCTGCTCCCCAGCTTGTGCCAGCAAGTTTCCTCATGATTGCCATTCTTTCCCTGGCTTTCATTCGGTTTCTCTCAATCTGACTTTTCCATGTCATGCGCCGATCAAATGTGACTCCCAGATAGGTTGGGTTGTCGTTTGGCTGCAGGAATTTGCCATTTAGACTTAATTTGGTATTTTGTGGTTTTAATGAAAGCGAGAATATTGTGCATGTGGTTTTCTCCTCGTTTATTTTGACCAGCCATGAGTTCGCCCACTCTTCCAGCGATGTTAGGGCCGTCTGCATCCGATTTCTTGCTATGGTGAGATTCTTTTCAGAGGTCCACATAGCCAGATCGTCTGCAAACATTGAGCTATGGACTCTTCTTGGTATATTCTCTGTAATATCGTTTATATATACCAGGAAGAGTGTGGGTGACAGTACTCCCCCTTGGGGTACTCCCTGCTCGAGTGTCACCTTTTTGCTCATCTGCCCTTGTACTTGGACTCTGGCCGTTCTTTGTTTGAGGTAGTGGTTGATCCACTTGTACATTTTCCCACAAACATCACTTCTTCTTAGCTTGACTCTGAGTCCGTCTTTCCAGACTTTGTCAAATGCCTTTTCCAAATCCACCCAAACAGCTACTGTGTGTTTCTGTGCCTGGTAGGCATCTTCTATCTCCTGGGCTATGAGGATGACCTGGTCCTCGGTGGATCTGTGCTGTCTAAAGCCGGCTTGCTGTGGAATTAGTATTCGTTTTTCTTCCAGATGCCAAATCAGTCTGGTGTTTTTCATCCGTTCCATCAGCTTGCCGACACAGCTCAGTAGGCTGAGGGGCCTGTATCCATTTGGATCTGTTTTGTCCTTTCCTGTTTTTGGTACTGGTACCAGTATTGCATCTTTCCATGCCAGGGGTACAATTCCCGTTTTCCAGCTTTGGTTCAGGACCGATAGCAGTTTCCTCTTCGCTGTTTGGCCCAGCCCCATCAGCATTTCGTTTGTTATCCCGTCTTTTCCGGGAGATTTCCTTTTCTTTAATGTTCTCATAGCCTCTTCCTTTTCGCGCATTGTTAATTTGGCCATCATGTGCTCTTCAGGTGCCGTATTCATGTTGTCGTGCCCATTTAGCTCTTCGCTAATGTCTGTATGCTTATCTGCAGGGACCTCGGTGTGGTTTGCTCTGGCATAGTGATCAACAAAGGCGTTTGCGGCTTTCTTACCTGTGATCAAGTTCTCGCCCTGCTTGATGGTAATTTGTTTATTTGACGGGGTTTCGTCGTTGATGGCTCTGACTAGCTTCCATAGCTTGTTCCCGTCTTTGTCCAGGTTTAGGCTTTCCGTTTTATTTTTCCAGCTTTCTCTTGCTGTTTGCTTAAGAGTGTGTTTGTATTTCGCCGTGGCGGCTTTGAGGGCGATGTTTGCCTCCATGGATTGTTCTCGCTCTGCCATGTTCCTAGCATTTGTTACTGCATCTTCCGCTTGCTGCAACTCATCATTCCAGTAGGGCTTATAGTTTTTCCTAGCTCCTCTTGGGATGGTTTCAGTGGCGGCTTGCATTATTGCCTTGCTTAGGCTTTCCACCATGGGCTTCATTTTGTTGTTTCGTGTGTTGATGGTTTCACACAGCCCATCTGTCAGGATTGCAAATCTGTCCCAGTCTGCTCGTTTGTAATTCCAACGTGGGAGCGGTTTTGTTTGATGTGGGCCTACTTCCATGTCAATGGTTAGCCTGATCGGCCTGTGGTCGCTACCTGCCAGTTGGTTTAGCACCTGGCGGTCTATTTTATGGTGTATGTCCTGTGTGGAGAAGGCCAAATCTGGAGTCGAGGTTGTATGCCATGTTCTTGAATAGAAGCTAGGGCTATCCTCCGGCCTATTGATTAGGGAGAGATTTGCATCTATCTCCCAATATTCCACTTCGTCACCTCTGCTGTCTGTGTCAGAGTAGGATGCTCATTCAACTATCTTACTATGGCGGAATCTCTCATTATAAGTCTTCTGCAAATTTCCACAGGTTTAACGCCTTCTTTCACAAGAAACTTCATCACAACACATTGTTCCATGCAAGCACTGACAATGTCAATAAAAAGACGCCATTTTTATTTATCTGTCATGTGCCTGGTCAATGATAAGTGGCCACCTAGCAGTAACAGGACATACGTGCTCCTAACTAATGACAGTAGTTCCAGCACGCTATTACTCATTCAGGTAGAACTAAAACAAAAAGTCTCGGTTTGATTTAAACGTCCCTCGTACGTTATGTTTTTGTGATCACTCTACAAATAGGCAGCATTATTTGCAGGCACATCAGATCCAGGCAAGTTATATAAACTCTAAATAAACTTTACCTGTCATCAGACCTTTCTGTTTTTCGATTAGCCGTATCAAATTCAAACTTGCCAGCGAGCCTCAAGGGACAAGTTCGATGGTGCGTGAATTACTTACAGTAAAATATGGGGTCTACTTCAACTATGGGCTGTCTACAGTAAAATATGGGGTCTACTTCAACTATGGGCTGTCTACAGTAAAATATGGGGTCTACTTCAACTATGGGCTGTCTACAGTAAAATATGGGGTCTACTTCAACTATGGGCTGTCTACAGTAAAATATGGGGTCTACTTCAACTATGGGCTGTCAACAGTAAAATATGGGGTTTACTTCAACTATGGGCTGTCTACAGTAAAATATGGGGTCTACTTCTAATGTGGGCTGCCAACAGTAAAGCATGGGGTCAACTTCTACTGTGGGCTGACTGCAGTAAAGTATGTGGGCTGATTCTTCAACTGTGAGCTGCCAACAGTAAAGTATGTGTTCTCTTTCCCTCGTAAGCTGCTTACACTAAAGAATAAATGTTCTTTCTCCTACGGGATGCTTATAGTAAAATATTTGTTTTCTTTCTCATGTAGACTGCGTACAGTAATATTTGTGTGTTCGCCTTCTCTCGTCTGCTGTTTAAAGTATGCGTTATAACCCCCCACCCCACTCCCGACTGCCCCCGTCCCCCGCCCGGTGGGCAGCCCACCTTAAAGTATGTTGTTTCCTACCTCCGCGGGTTGTCTGTAGTAAACTACATTATGTACTTCTATTGTAGGCTGCCTGCGGTAAACTAAATGTTCTACTTTGCCAGCTGCTAACAGTACAGTATGTATTCTCCATCTTCTGTGAGCTGCTCACAGTAAACTGTGTATTTTGCTTATCCAAAATGTAGGAACTTGTCGTCTTAGCACGTGTTAATGTATTGTGAATTGCCTGTTACTGGTATTAGATATAGTGGTAGACCAATCGCTTGTCAAATCAAAGGTTCCCCTACGCTATCGTGACGCTTCAGTAGATCCATTTGTACAGAAAGTCATTTGTGAATGGGTACTTGACCTACGGTAGTTTGGGAAACAAGGATCGATGAATTAAACTCGGAACCCCACTTCACACAAGATGTGACGTAGTACAAGGACAAGTCTAACATTTCAATTATGACAGCAATTTCTACTATGTGGCTTCCTAAAAAAAAGGTGTTAGACATTTCGTTATTTCAACTTCAGTAGTCATTTTCTCATCATAGCTTGGCTTAAATGTCTATTCAATATCCTCTGTCACATGCTATAATGCACAGTCTGTCCAGCTTTTCCATGTCCGTCATTTGATGTTTTCCTTCCACTAACATCGTTGTTTACAGTTAGCACGTTTGCTCTCCATCTTCCCTTCCAAAACTTCTTTATGTTTCTTTTATTTTCGTTAGATACGACACATTCTTCTATTTATATTCACATGTCAAAGGCATCAATTCGCTTCTCCGTTTGTTCCTTGTTCATGTTTCGACCCCATGCCGTAAAGCACAGTAGCCTGGACTATAGAATGATAATACCTTGGAGTGGTAACAATCTATTGAGCTTTTGGTTTTGGTTTTCCTTGCTCTGTTGTCGTTTCATTTCTCTGTGTTCCAAGAGCTTTTTTTCACCCAATCCCATCAATCTAACGTGGCTTCCACAGTACTCATCCACTTGGATCGTTCTGTAGCTTCTTCTTGCAATGATTTCTTACCCATGCCTAGTGCCTTCGTGTCCCACATGCACTTAATTCTTTGAAACTAAACTGTGGTCTGCAGAATATTCGTTTACCATCTGCCAAATGCCCACAAATAATGTCTTCGCTGCCTAAGGAGTGTGTACATCATGGGAGATCGATGCGAGAATGCACCTCCTCATTTGTTGCTGTGTCCCTCAATACAATAACAAGGATGTCATGTATGATGGAATGGATTAATCCTTTGCTGGTATTTGGCATCAGTTGCCCAGTTGTTACTACCAAAAGGTAGCGTGCTGACGATACACGATATGTCAATTGATGCCTTGGCTTTCATTGAAAGTTTCTTGTTATCCCAAACATTAATCGTGGACACGATCGTGACCGTGCTTTTTCCATGCTTAGTCTTCGAAGGCTCCGATGGCTGGAACACACTTGGAGCATGGAGGATGGAGAATTCCAAAAAAATCGTGTCTATGGGGAATTACAGTTAGGGGAAAGGTATCTGGGTCAGCTTTTACTTCGGTATAAGGATATATATGAAAGCGGGATATCAATGATCCAGGCATCGATATGGAATAATGGGAAAAGGGCGCAATGGATCGTGTTACATGGTGAGACATGGAATACAGACAAAGGATATATGGATTGCTGATTGGCTGATGACTCAGCGCTTGAGTAGACACGCACCACCATGCAATACCGCCAACAGTCCTGATTTTCCTTGCACACAATATGGAAGACGGTTCTCTGCTCAGATTGGTCTTACGAGACACATTCGTTGTAAACTTTCAGTGGAAGTTGATGAGGGTGCATTCTCATGAAATAACCAAACAACGTATGTTGGGCCTGGAAACGTCTTCCTCTTCTTTTTCTTCTTCTTCTTCTTCTTCTTCTTCTTCTTCTTCTTCGTCTTCTTCTTCTTCTTCTTCGTACGCTGGTTACAGCGATATACGTTGCACTGTGTTACTTTGTTGTCTGTGGCCCAGTGCATCCGATTTCAACAGGTGTTTCTGAAGGGATGCCCTCCTTAGTCTTTGGCTGTCCTTAGCCATCTGCAAGGCAGCAGTTGTTTTGGTCAGAGTTGTCTCTCTTAGGGAAGTTGTCTTGCAGGACTATCGAGCCTTCCCCACTCGTGTCTAAAGGGTGTGGCAGTGATATGATGGACTATGTACTAGTTTGTACTATCATGGAAGGTCCAGTGTGTCTGTGTCCCAGGATCGTCACGTCCTGCCAGAAACGTAGCATATGCATGTGAGTGGAGTATCTCTTTGCTCCCTTTATTTTCTCGGCTCATCTGCAGTGATGGCACGCCTAGCATTCCCCGCCACCTGGGAGGTTGTCACAATAGGGCAGAGGTGCAATGGCCGCTGGCCTGCATCTCTTCTGCGTCTATTGGGATGACTGATAGCAGACAGGGATAAAAAGCGAGGCAAGAGTGAATTTAACCAGGGGACAAGCCTGGTCATGCACGGAGATGTTGTTCGCCTGGTGTGCGGACATATCTCTTGATCAAGGGCGAAGTCTCAACAGTCCGCAGTGAGGTGGCTGCTCTACTGCTTGCGACACCCCGACCGGGAACTAAGTCTTTTACTAGTGGTTTCACACCTCAACGCCGTATGGGCTGAATATCGAGAAGCGCCCCGCCCGCTTTGATCGGCGGGACGGCAGAGACCTTTTTCTGTGGCTCGACCGGGTCGGGTTGAGATGCGAGCGCCAGGTCCCAATCATGTCGTTGCCTCCCGTTCCAGTTGTGCTGAGATTCAGGGCGGGATTCCGGCTTAGAGGCGTTCGGCCGTAATCCCTCAGATGGTAGCCTCGCACCATTGGCTTAACAGCCAAGCACGTGGACCAAGTGTCTGAAACCGGCAACTCTTCTCGAATTGAGGAGGATTTCCGTAGCACCACCTGTCCTTAGTAGGGTAAAACTGACCTGTCTTCCGAGGGTCTAATACCAGCACCCGTTCCCTATTTGACCCAACGAATCAAGAGAGAGCTTTTAGTCAGTCAATGACCAAGTGTCTAAAACCTGCGATTCCTCTCGGATTGAGCAGGATTACCGTAGCAACGCCTATCGTTTGTAGGGCGGACTGACCTGTCTTTCGAGGGTCTAATTCCAGCACAAGTTCCCTATTAGACCCAACGAAAATGCTCTCAGCCTGTCAGTCCTGCTTCCGTCAATTACTTTAACGAACACTGCATGCGAGACAATCGAGCCACTGAGAGACTATCCCCAGATTTCCGAGGGTCTAATTCCAGCACATGTTCCCTATTAGACCCAACGAAAGTGCTCTCGGCCTGTCAATCATTTCAGTGTTGGCGTGTTGAGTCAAATTAAGCCACAGGCTCCACTCCTGGTGGTGCCCTTCCGTCAATTCCTTTAAGTTTCAGCTTTGCAACCATACTTCCCCCGGAACCCAAACACTTTGGTTTCTCGGAAGCTGCTCGCAGAGTCATCGAAGCAACTCCTGCGGATTACTAGTCGGCATCGTTTATGGTCAGAACTACGACGGTATCTGATCGTCTTCGCGCCTCTGACTTTCGTTCTTGATTAATGAAAACATTCTTGACAAATGCTTTCGCAGTAGCTCGTCTTGCGGCGATCCAAGAATGTCACCTCTAACGCCGCAATACGAATGCTCCCGTTTATCCCTGTTAATCATTACCTCCAGTTCCAAAAACCAACAAAATAGAACCGAGGTCATGTTCCATTATTCCATGCCTGGAAACGTATTCTGCACAAGACGTAATGCCGCCCGTACTGTGAAAGACATGATTTCGCATTCGGTCTCTCCTGGTTTACACCGATTATCTTCCTCAAACACTTCAGTATTATCAGCGAATAATACGTTTTTGATCGTGACCTTCATTAACTTCGTTTTGACCTTGAATCCTGGGGACGATGAAGCTAACGTCTGGTCAGGCAAAACAACTGATCGAATAATGTTAGCCAGAGTCAGGAGAAATATACTTGTCAAAACCCTCACCTGACATCCTCGTTGGTCGTTTTGGAAACGGGCTGTTGTCGCGGACATCAGTCTGACAAAAATATGTGAGGTTCGACGTGATCCCCGTTGTAGTAAGTGGCACGCAGATGAAGCTAAGCATTGCACAACCGCCTGGAGGACCCCGGTCCACTTCATCAGCACGCTCGGGATGTCAGGAAAGCTATCCGATCTGCGTCGTTTCGTCCTTTTCAGGGCGCACAAAAGGGTTACCAACCCATTGTGGGTATTAGAAACCAACCGACTAATCTTTAACTCTGCAATATTAAACAGCCGGCCATCCAATCTTTTATTATTTGAGTCAACGGAGACGAATAAATTCGTGAACATTACGAATAATAGAGCAGTGATCAAGGGTTTGTCGAAGTGGAACAAAACCTAGACCCTAACTCAAGATCGATAGTTCACTGTCAATTAAGGGAAAGTCGGAGATAACGCAAATTCCCTGGGGACTGAAATCCTCCCTCTTGTGAGAGGAAAAAGTAGTCATACATCTGACTGTTGGGAGCTATCGTTAATGTCGCAGATCACAACGTAAGAGAAGAAGTTCTGGAAAATCAGAAAACGGAAACTATTCAGAATTATTGATTGTTGAGAATTAAGATTTGAAAAAAAGTCCACCATAGTTATATACGATCCATCGCATGAGTAGAAAAATTCGTGCTGAGCCAGATGAATCGGGCCAAACTGCGCATTATTCGCAGCTTCGCTGTAATATATGACACCGCAATAATAACGTTCAGTTCAGAACCAACGATAGAGCAGAACAAGATTACACATTCATTTTCTGACTATAAGTATTATGATTTTCTTCTTAAACGACTTCTTTCCGAAAGCCTGATTTGGCGTACCCATTTAAGTTCTACATTTTTGTTGCACATTCAACACCGTCTGTTATACTAGTCCTCACTTGAAAACATATATTTGATTAGTGACGTAAACGTATACTATATTTCATCAATACAATATGTTTTGTTAAGCCCTGTTTCTGTTTAGAAAAACATTAAGATGCAATTGTTAATAGTGAATATTCCCTATATTTCTGACCAACCGTTGGTATCCCTTATCGGCAATTAAATTCCCGAGTATTGCAGGGGGGGGGAGAGGACTGAGAGGGCAATACAGAAGAGTAACGATGTATCCGCTTACATGCTGTGGCAGAGTCTATGTTTATCTGAATAGTTACTTATCTAAAGAGTTTAACATGTATCTACACAACGACACGACTTCACACAGTAAATGACACAGTAAACACTATCCAACAAAAATTATATGATAAAATAACATGAATATCATCAAAAAGATTGTTAGCCAAAAAGAACAACATATATCTAAACTAAATAATTCTAATACATATATATATATATTGAAATACATAGGAGTGTTGTAAGCACTTCTAGACAAAGAAACGAATCCGTCGAGTCAAAATGTTACAGAAAGATCCTCAAAATTCCATGGACAGAGAAAAACACAAATGTAGACATTCGGCAAGAGTTGAACATAGAGGTGAACTGGTTTATGAATTCCATTTTGGCTAGAAAATGCAAATACTTTGGTCACATCAAGAAACACAACGGTCTTGAGAGAATAGTGATTGAAGGTATGGTGCCAGGCAAAAGAGGAAGGGGTAGACCACGAAGACGATGGCACCAATATATCCAGGAATGCCTGAGTATGACTGTGGCGGAGGCTGGAGTTTTGGCAAGAGAACGAGTTTTTTTTCAGACAGACTGTGATGGAGCGACGATCTACAAAGTACATGCTGCAAGATGATGATGATGATGTTGTAAGCTCTAGCTTTTGATGGTTCCTACAAATTACATAACTCAGATTCTTGCCGCTGCTCCCCCTTATCTGTAAATCCAACACACAATCACCAACTCGTCCAAACAGTCGGATTACCTACTCAGTCATTCTGTGCATTCACACACAATCAGATCACTTTCAGTCAAGTGATATGTACATCCACATTCTATCTGTTCACGTATGTTCATCACGTATGCGATCTGTGCATTCTAATGCAATTAGATCACGTCGCTTATAGTCAGATCACATACTCACTTGTGGTCACTTACTTAGTCGATCTGGGCATACACATATAATCAGAACACACATCGTTCCCAAAGGGTCTTGCACATACCACACACATTCAGATCTCGTCCTTAGGCGATTGTTACATTCACAATTACTATCAGATCATTTATCACCAGGCGATATGTGCACTTACAAATACCAATACTTAGATCACATCGTGTATTCATACGGATATGTAAAGTCATATGTAATTAGATCACGCATCGTTCAGTAGGTGTCCTGCACGTACGACACACATTCATATCTCCTACTATTCACAGGGTGTCCAACATAAATACCTATAGAGCGGCTGGCCAATACTCGAGGTGTATGCTAGTTCAGTCACCATCCAAACTCACCCTCACTCTCCTAGTCAGACTCTCTCCTAGCTAATCTGTCAGACTATTAACAGCCTATCAGTCTCTCTTCTAGCCAGTCTTTCTCCTAGCCAGTCTGTCAGACTACTAGCAGCCTATAAGTCTCTCTCCTAGCCAGTCTGTTTGATTTCATCTTTGCAGAGTATTTTATAATCTCAAGCAAGATCATTCCTGTCCAATGGACTCCCGTTGGTTGTCTAGCTTAGCCATCACTTTAAGTATACACTACCCTCAACTAGCTGTTATTGGACTATTATCCCCGAATCCCTGTCACTATAAATGTCGTAGCCGGTCGCACCCCCCCCCCCCCACTACGCTAAATTAGGAACGCCAGAGTGGTCAGCTACGAACCCCCACCTCAGCTCTGAACACCCCTCCCATTACCCCCCCCCCCCCATCCCCAACCCTTGTGCCAGACAAACTCTTCCACCTAAAACCCTCGTTTTCTTTGTCAACTTAGTATCGAGACGGGGATTGGCCTTGGCCCGTATTCAGGCAACCTTTGTTCACAGAGTCGCCAGCAAATCTCCCCTGCCCTAAACGCCCGTGCTCCAGGTTGAACTGTCACAATAGTGTAAGAGGGGATTAAAAAGGTCTCGGCTTCGGGGCGTTTGACCTCATCCTGTAGAAACTTTAAACCACAAAAACTGCAACAAATAAGGTAGCAAATCAATTTACACTAAATATACAACCCAACCATCAAAGAAAAGATGAATTACCGCGTTACAAGGAAAGCCGCAAGGAATCTGGGTGGACTGACCTGTTTTCGTGTAGGGAAAACAGCAAGATTTGGTAACTGGGATGTTCGTATAATGTGCAGCAAGGAAAGCCTGCACATCTGGCAGCATGGATGAGAAGCTATAAAATTGATATCCTGACACTGGCTGAAGCAAAGTAGAAAGGAGTTTAGAGGAAGGATGGAACTCAGTATAGGGGCAATGCTACTGTCCTCGTGGCACACTGAAGTTTGAGCCCACCATAATGAAAGTGGGACTGTTTTTCTATAACAGAGTCACAAATATCATTTATAGATAGAAGACAGCAGGACATAGAATGATCTAGCTACTTTTAAAACGGTCTAGAAGGAGAAAACGATAAATAATATGCAATGTTTGCATTTCAACCTAAAACAAAGAAGACGCAGAGAAAGAAACATTTTATACCAGATTTCAAAATTTCATAAGAAAAAAACAAGGAGAAAGAAAGACACTACGATTCTGTTGGTAACAAATGCTAAAGCTGGAAATTATAATGTCACTTTTGAAGAAATCATGGACAAAACAGAATTCGATCTAACAATGACAATTGTGAGTTGCATATGCAGGTCTGTGCTTTAATAAACTGGTGATTAGTGGCAGCACGTTGTCAGGAAAAACGAATGCACACACATTAATGTCGCCAGACTACAGCATGCTGCCACGGAAAAAAACACAGGTTCTCCGAATGTTTCACTGTTGTTTGTTTGCCGATATTCTGTCATAGTTTTCTCGGGTTGTGTTCTGCATTGCCATTGTCAATCTCCTTCTGATTTCGCTTCAGCAGCCGCCATTGTGGACAATTCTGGTGCCCATATGCCCGAAATTCGTCAACTCTTCTATTACCACACATTCCAATTTCAATATATGTTGATTTCTTGTTTTGTTGATGGTGAATATCTTTGTTTTGTTTATATTTACAAAGAATGGTTTTGATCTACTTATGGCTGCAATTAGCTGCTCTAACCCCTCTGCACTGTTTGATAATATCACTGTGTCGTTTGCGTATCTGCGATTTCTTCTTCTTCTTTCGCTCGCTTTAAAATATTGTCTATATCTGCAATGTTGTCTCTTGTATAAACTTCACTGTCTTTTGTAGTTCACATAAAGTTTCTCTTCCAGTGTTGTTCTATGGGCCTGTGAAAATTTCTCTGTATATCATATTCGGGGCAGTTTTGTAGTATGTGCTCTGCTGTCTGAGATGCCTGTCCGCATGTACACATGGCTGAGTTGCCAATCTTCATTTTTGTGTACATGTGTCCTGTTCTAAGGCGTAACACAACAGTTTGCTCTTGTCTGTTCATGTTATAGTAATCGTCTGGTGTTACTGTTGGTGGCTTTCTGATTGATTTGATCATCCTTATCTTCTGTTGGTATGTAACTGGCACATCTGGTTGCTCGTCTGCAGCACACTCCTTTGCCAGTCGATCTGCTCTCTCGTTTCCTGGTACTCAACAGTGAGAAGGTATCCACTGCATGACAATCTTGCGCTGGTTGCTCAGTTCAGACAGTAGAGCCTGTAGATCTGGCAGTTTCTCAAATTTCAGTGCGTGTAGTGCTGATGGTGCATCTGTCAGAAATACTACAGGTTGTGGACCGACATTGGTGTTCAACAGTTTCTCAGTTGCCACCTTGATTGCCTGTAATTCTGCATCATATATATGACATAATTTTTCAGCTAGTACTCTGACTATATCCCTAATGTTGTTTGGGTATTTTATGTACACTCCCACTCCACCATTCTTTACTGCATTATGTGCTGACCCATCTGTGTATACTCTGATCCAGAGGTCTTGTGGGTATTCTTCATCCAGGAAATTGAGGATCACTATCATACGTTGCACACTGTTCTGTTCATCCTCGTCTAATATTCCTGTCACTTTTGTTTGAATGCATACTGATACTCCATGCTCCTCTCTCCAAGGGGTTTGTTCTGGCACAGACTTTAGGGGGATGTCAAATTCAGGTAAATCTATAATTTGCTTGCGAAGTCGTTTCGCTTTATGCATAAAACTACTTCTTTTCAGTCTTCCCATTGCTAAATTTTGAAATCTGTCTTTCATTGGATGGCTCGGCACGCAGATGAACGTTTCTGCTTGTGTTAATACCTTTGTGTCTCTGAGTTCTCTTAGTGCTTGTATCCTTCCCATTTTCTTCATCTCCACTATAGGTGTTGATTTCATTGCTCCTGTAATGACCCTAAGTGCCGGATTTTGCACTGTATCCACCTCTTTTATGGTAGTGTTTGATGCAGGGCACCACGCTGCTGACCAATATTCCAGATGTAGCCGTATACCTTGTTGGTAAACTTTGTTAAGTATTGTTCCACTAGCTCCCCATGTGGTTCCACTTAATTTTCTCAGGATGGCTAATTTACCCCTGGCTTTTTTGGCTGCCTAGTTGACGTGTTCACTCCATGTCAACTTATCATCGAATGTAACTCCAAGATAGGTGGATTGTTTATCTTCTCTGCGGTGTTCTCCATTTATCTTGATAACTCCAGCTTTTTGTTTTGGGGAGAGGGTGAAGAGCGTAGTGCTAAATTTTTCTGTGTTAATGTTTACACACCATCTGTTTGTCCATTAGATCAAGGCATCAATAGCTCTTTGCAGCATTCTGGTGGCCACTGCTTGCTCATTTGTACACCATATTACCAAGTCATCTGCATACATTACAACTTGTGTTCCTTGTAGTAGTTAAGCAATCAAGTCATTGATGAAGACTATGAAAAGTGTAGGGGAAAGAACCCCCTCCCTGTGGCACACCATGACGCAGTCGAATTTTCTTACTCTTGAGGCCATCTAGTTGGACTCTAGCACTTCTGTTATGTAATTATGCGTTTATCCATTTGTACATCCTATCCATCACTCCATTATTTCTCAATTTCTTTAAAAGTCCTTCTTTCCGAACTTTATTAAAAGCTTTCCTTTAGTCTATCCATTCTGCTAATACCAATTTCTTGTCCTGAAACGCGTCCTCGGTCTCTTGTGAGAGGTATGTTGCCTAGTCTTCAGTGGAGTTGCATTTCCGAAATCCTGCCTGCTGTGGCACAAGAAGGTTTTGGCTCTCAAGATACCACTGCAGCCTTAGATTTATGCTACGTTCCATTGTTTTACATATGCAGCTTGTGAGGCTGATTGGTCTATAGCTGGATGCCATGGAACTGTCTTTCCCGGGTTTGGAGAGTGGTATCATTATTGCTTCTCTCCAGGTCTGTGGGACTTTACCTGACGTCCAACAAATGTTAAAGATATACAGCAGCTTTGTTTTTGCTACTGTTACCAAGTTATTGATCATCTCATTTGACACTCCGTCTGTTCCTGGCGACTTTCTCATTTTCAGTTTGGATATTGCAAACTCCATTTCTTTGTATGTGATTGGTGTCTCCATAACTTCGGGTATGGCACCATCTCGTTCTGTATTTTGTCGTTCCTCACGAAGACTTCGTTGTTTCTCTCTGTCAACTTCAATGTTGCTATCTTTTGCAAAAGAATCCGCAAAGTAATCAGCGGCTTGTTTGCTTGTGAAGATGTTTCCATTTTTGTTTAATGTAATCTTTGTGTTTCTCTGTGCCCCCTCGTCATTAAGTTGTTTTACCAACTTCTACAGTTTATTTGGGATTTAAATATCCTGACATCTAAATATACAAGCTTCATAAGATCGGCGAACATAAGGTCGGTAGAAACGGAAATGCTAGTAATTGCGAGAAATAAAGCAAAGAAAAAAAATGGAGACAGCCATAACGTTCCTGAAAGATGGTAAGGCTACTGGACCAAATGATTTCCCAGCAGCAGAGTCAGTCAAAGCAGAGATCGACATTTCAAAGAAAATGGGACACAAATTACTTTGTCATGTTTGGCAAAGAAAAGAAATGCCAGGAGAATATAAAGATCGCTATGTAAATGGTTGACCTTCTCCGGTGACTGCGTTCACAGAGTTATCTGATATCTTTTCTCATCCTTCGCAATCCCATGGGTTTTGTCGTTGTTTTGGAGTTGCTGATGCATTTCTCTTTTCTTCAACTTTTCTTTCTGGACATGCAGGTTGGTCTAGAGATGTGTCTCAGATTTCATGATTATGGCAACATCATCTGCAAATGCTTATTTAGAAACTTACGGATATAAAAAGAAATACAGTCAACCACGAATATAACATCTTCATCTCAAAGTCTTATATGTGGAAAACAACAAGATCAACAACCAAAGAAGTACAGACTTTCATTAATTGGTACCAGCGCAGAATCGATTGATATGCTATAATAAGATCACTACTACAACTGTTGTAAAGAACCAGACATAAATCAGTGGAACATGGCACGCGAAGACGGTACTGTCGTTGGATGAGACACACAATTATGAAACTAGTTGATAGCATTACAAAACAGTCTCTGCATTCTCAGAATTCAAAATCAAGAACAGCAGAGGCAGACCAAAACAAACAAGAAGAACAGAGCTAGAGACTCACATAAAGGAAACAGTGACGAGGTGTACAGAGCTGGAACTGATATACCAGGACAGGAGTTGGCGTTCTTCTGCTGAGGGCCAGTGCTCTGGGAGGAGCTGACAGGTTTTCATGATAATTTTATTGACAATTAAAACGCACATTATATCGCAGGTCAGACAAAACGAATTCCCGAGTCACATGAAGTCTGCAGGTCTCCATGTTGAACCTCAGTTCTAAATTAATTACAACGTATGTGTGCGATCTGTATATATTAAACGTATGTGTGCGATCTGTATCTATTAAACGTATGTGTACGATCTGTAATCTATTAAACGTATGTGTACGATATGTATCTATTAAACGTATGTGTACGTTCTGTATCTATTAAACGTATGTGTACGATCTGTATCTATTAAACGTATGTGTACGATCTGTATCTATTAAATGTATGTGTACGATCTGTATCTATTAAACGTATATGTACGATCTGTATCTATTAAAAGCATTCTGGTTTTAGAGCGTCAGAGGCACGCACGATGAGTCTTCTTCTGTTCGTCGAAACATCTCAATCACCAGAAAGTCAGATCTGAGCTTCAATTGCCAGGAGCTGTCTGTTGAGCACGCCTTGTGGGTACTTTCGTTGAAACTGTAAGCTCATTAACATTTTGAAAGTTTCGTTAAAACTGATCTTCTCTGCCTCAGTTATTTAGGACGGCTGTATTTGAAAGATTTCCTTTTCCAAAAAGAAAAAAAAGAAAAATTTTCCGGCTCATAAACCCTGAAAATTCCCAGACGTTTTCATGTAAAAACGTGCCTCTGTATGTGATTACCTCGTGGAAATAGCTAGTAATTTAACCAGGGAGGGTGTCTAAATAACAGGCTATGAAGTTCGTGCTCAGGCGAAGGAGAGAAACACTTTACAAACAGTTTCAGAATGAAAGAGCTGTTCTGTAGTTGTTCTAATGGAGTGTTTCCCAAGCTGTAGAACATACGGACCGCAGGCCGCGCTGACAGAAATAAACATCGTTATTTATTTAGTATTATGTGTGTTAGTTTTTAAATTTAATATTAATATAGTAAAGTAACCCATATCATTACTGCCATAGACGTGTGAGGTGTTAGCGATCTCACATGTCAAAGCCTCGGCTATATAAGGGCGGTAGCTATCTCATCTCCCTCGCGGCATTAACTTCCCGGACTGAACCGGCACCCATTTAAGGCTGGGTTGACCCGGGACCCGTTGCGGTCTGAAAAAAAAATTCAGCCTCAACTGGGGAATGAACCCAAGACCACTCAGATGCGAATCTAGCTCGCTACCAGGACCACTCAGATGCGAATCTAGCTCGCTACCAGGACCACTCCGATGCGAATCTAGCTCGCTACCAGGACCACTCAGGTGCGAATCTAGCTCGCTACCAGGACCACTCAGATGCGAATCTAGCTCGCTACCAGGTCCACTCAGATGCGAATCTAGCTCGCTACCATGACCACTCAGATGCGAATCTAGCTCGCTACCAGGACCACTCAGATGCGAATCTAGCTCGCTACCAGGACCACTCAGATACGAATCTAGCTCGCTACCAGGACCACTCAGACGCGAATCTAGCTCGCTTCCAGGACCACTCAGATGCAAATCTAGCTTGCTAATTAACGCTGCTCCTTGAATTTAATATTATCAATTGAAAAGTCTAGTTACTTAAAATAATAAGAAACCGAGCAGTAAATAAAAATGCTAATAACAGAAAGGTTTGAACTATTGAGAAAGCAATATTTCATTCAAATAAAGTTAGTGCCAAATCAGTTGTTGTTTTGTTTTTCTAGAATATATGGTAAGAGTGGCTGCAGCGTCGGTTCTAAGAGACAAAGTGCTCATTGGCATCCGTTCGTTTTATCTGTTTGGTTTTGATCACTGATATAAGTCTTCTCACAAAAATAGGTAGTTGGAGATACGACCAACAATTTAACAGAGCTTAATTCAACTTGATGTGATCTTTTATAGCAGTGAAAAAAGGCGAACCAAATGGCAGGTATGATAAAAAGAAATGTTAAACATAGTAGCAAGGAAGTGATAGTCAAACTGTATAAAGAATTAGTTAGACCAAGATTGGAATACTGTGTACAGGTGTGGAGTCCTTAGCTTAGAGGAGAAATAAACATGCTGGAAAGGATACAAAAAAGAGAGACAAAGCTGATAGTGGGATTCTAGAATTACAGTTATGAGGAAAGACTCAGAAAAACCAGCCTACAGTGTCTAGAAAATGGGAGAATTTTAGGTTATTTAATACAGGTTTATAAGATAATTAAAGAAACGGATACATTAGACTAAAACAAGTTTTTCAACATACAAAAACCTACAAGAACAAGAGGGCATAGCTTCAAATTAACTAAAGAAAAGTCCAGATTAGATATTAGGAAATATTTTTGTAGTCAGAGAGTGGTGAATGCTTTGATTCCATTGCCACAGGAAGTAGTAGAGGCAGGGACAATTAATGCATTTAAGAATTGATTGGGTGCCCATATATTTTAGAGCAAGGAAATGTAAATGCAATTGGCTGTTTGCAGACTCTACATAGTCTTCTGAACCAGTATAAAAACGTTAAGTTAAGTCAAGATCTCCGCAGTGAAGGGGTTAGGCCGCAATAACGTATTCGCGGACCGACAGGCAATTTCTGCGGACCGTCACAGGTCCGAGGACCGCCGATCGGGAAACACTGCTCTAGTGGACGTGGAAGAACTGTTTACACCATCTATGAGGACTCGACAGAACATTGAAATCGGACGCCCTCTGAAAACGACTTTTGTCGGCTAATTCTTTCAATTCCAAAGCTCCATTTATGGAAAATATTTGGTTAGCATGTCAGATGTGGTCAGTTCTCAGTGCCATTTGGCTTACAATAAACGCAAATAAAGCGTATATCTGTATCAGACATATCAAAATATTATTAGGGCATAAAGATCAAGTTAATCCCATATCAGGCACTGCTGTCAATGATGACGTCTTAGAGGCTTCATACTTGTTCGGCCTCAGCGTTTTTATTCTACAAGTGCTGGTAGACAATAATCTTTGACGCTGTCAAAACAGTAAGCCAGGTAGTAATAATTTACGTCTGGGTTGACGGAGTGTGTCTACTACGCTACTTTTATTATTTCTAAGTTTGTTCTTCTTCACCTTCTGCCTTCGTTCTCAATCTCCTGCTACCAAGTACTGAACAGGGCTTTGCGAGTAGCATGTTGTGGTCCGTTGAACAGAACGCGTGGTGTCACTAGTTCACAGCTTGACTGCAATATTTGCAGCTTTCGGTCTGACACATCTGTCTTCGGCATATCTAAGTGTTCTATCCTTTAACAATGTCATTACTTAATTTTAAAAACACACAAAACTGTCGTACGACTTTTTTCCCACTGATGGGATAGTGGATGGGGTTAAAAGTCTGAGAACTACAGGTCACTTTGCCACTGCTGTCACTTTGTCGTGTGCAGGCTATGTTTGTTTATTTCACCCCAAACATAAAAATAAATAACTGAAGATTTAACACACCGCTTTCCTTGTCAACAGTAAACAGGCACTGAAACCTCTCAGTCTCAGAGTCTTAACACTCTACTTCTTTGTCTTCTCTTCTATTCACTATTTCTTCTTCGTGGGCTAACCTTTTAACATCCTATGGAGAAAGCGAAACATTCACTCTTGTATTTCCTGTCAGTAAGTGTCTCTATAGCTTTTCTCTAAATCAGTTTAACAATATAACTTGTCACTAATAAGTGGATTTCCGTGGTCTATGTGTATAACAAGGACAAGAATAGCACCACTGCCTCGCAGAGAGCATGTCGTAAGAGGTGACTAACTGTGTAACATGGCATAACACCGGTCATGGTTAGGTGTTTTTTTAAGTACAGCATAGATGTCCCTTAAAAGGCTGCGTGTCTAATTTGCTCTAGTGTTTGAATCTATTAAGATGGACTCACACATCAGTTAACCACCCTCAATAGTAGAGTAATAAGCTACTCGAGCTTAGCCCGTTAAGCAGGAAATCCTCCTCCTGGCTACATTCAGCTCACATCAGAGATGGGACCTGCACAGAGGCATAGTACACTTAGACTAAGACTAAAATTACATCATAAGTTTCCAGCGTATATTGAGCAGAGAAATAACATACTAATTCCTGCCTCAACTCAATACAAGCTCAGACTAGAAAACCCTGAAGCTTGAAATATTTAGGTTGTTTCAGTGACGAAAAACACGCAGAAAAAACATCTTTGATCTGCAATATGTGAAATTTTCTGTGTTGTAGCAGTGTGGATAATCTTAACAGTGCATCTATTGCTAGTCATGGATGAAGTGTTTATACTAACAGGTAAGTGTTGAACCGACAGGTGTTCACGTGTTTTGCTCTGCTAGTTAAGGAATGAAGCGTCATTCCCAACAGTGATGTCTGCTTTTAGACCAACTTTACCTTCAGTCAAGGAAGAACTTTCATTAAAAATGAATATAGAAGTAATAGGAATTGTCTTCATTCCTTATCTTCTCTCATCTGTCAGCTTACGTGGTTAAACGTGGTGGAGAGAAGCAATCGTCTTTCATGTGTTATTAGTGTAGCCGATGTGTTTTTCGATCCACATCTTTATAGTTTTTCTTTATGCGACTTCTACTGGTAAATTATGAATTGTTCATGACAAGAGAAAGTGATGAATGTTTGTTTATATGTGTTCTTATTTTGTTTTACTATTATGGAATTATTTTTTTTTATGTTATGAGAAGAGTCGTGAATATATTAGTATTTATAATGGTAACAAAAAGAATTGTAGCAGTAAAAATTAGAGATTACAAAAAGGAAAATAAAGCTGAAAACAAGAATCGTGGATTTTTTAATTTTAATTTTTGTTTAAATTGACCTTCCTGCAAACTTCCTTTCTACGTTGTTAAGAAAGTGCAGATAAGCCGGGGTGTCGTGGGCATGTATAATAACAGATACACGAAAAATGACATCCTGCTGGACCTACAACTTTAGGCTTGCACTCATATCTACTTGGACCCATCCCGGTGTCCAAACGAACCCACTCGGACCTCCACTCAGAGCCACTCGGACGTTCACTCGAACGTCCACTCAGAGCCAATTTCTTTAAGTTTTTTATTTTATTTTATTTTTTATTTTTAATTTTTTTTTCATTTGACTCTGTCCTACAGTCACACTCTTGCACAACTTTCACACGCGCCCTCGTGGTAAAGCCCTTCCATTGCACCTTGGTTGGGCTAGCTTCTGAGGGCGCACAAACCTAGAATAGGTACATACAGATGCACACATGCATCCAAGCACTGGCTTATGCGTCCTGATATCGCCCAATTGACTACGGTCTGGGGTGGAAAATGGCGCGCCTCCGTCAGTAGAAACTATTGAGGCAAACATCTAAGCAAAAAAAAAAAAAAAAAAAAAAAGTTTATCTCCAGTCGTCTTGACTTACGTCTTGCCACTGAACCAAGATAGCTCGGGGCCAGAGAGGTTAAAGGCCAGCGCAGTTTCTTCCTCACTATAATCAAAATACAGCGCAAGCTACATCAACAAAACAAACCCTTTTGATGATGGGCATTGCTTGGGATTGACAGCTAAAGAAATAACTAACTAAAGTTGCTATTGTATCGGAGTACATCTTCTGATGTCTGATTGAATTCCATGATTACAGATCACGTTACGATTATAAAACCTTCGTCAGAGATAATCACAGAAATCGGAGACATACATATATGTGTTGTTATCAACTAGTAGAGATTACAATACTCTATGATCTTACCTGAAGTCAAGGAAGCACCAGGTTCTTGGGTACTGGATAACGTAGTTACCGAACCCGAACATTGGTAGAAGCCCGAAGAAAAGAACAAATCCCCAGATAATAACCATAATGAAGCGGGCGACGCTAGGAGCGCAGTGTTTGGTGTAGAAAAAGGTATACTTCACAAACAGGAACCTCTCGATGGCCATGGCGCTGACAATAAGGGGCGTGCTGAGGCCGAAGCAGATCATGATGAATCCGTTGAATCTGCAGAGGTGGTCTCCTCCAGGCATCTGTGGAAGAGTATACATAGTCAGGATTGAAAGAGGAAGGGGTACATCAGAAGGTCAGGTCGGGCTTTAGATGTTGCAGTCGGGGATGAAATGTTAGAATCAGAATAATAGACACTGCCATTGGGGAAGTCCTTTGCTAATTTTGTTTTGTACTAAGTCACAGAATCGCAGACACTGCCCCATCAGGAATGTCACAGAATAATGTAGTTTGGTGTTGGGGATGTCGTGTTAAAGACTTAATTATTCTGTTCTATTCTTTAGAATCAAGTTTACTGCATTCGGGGCATACCAATTGACTCTCAGCGTCTGTATACCACGCTCTGTTCTGCAGCAACATTACCTCTCACTGTTACAGAGCACCCCCAAGCTGACTTCCAGCTGCGTAGCACGGGACACACGCATTCTCCTGACTGTTAGCATTGATCAACTGTGTAACACCGAGCCCCACTTTCTCGCTGCAAAATTGTCTGCCTTCCCTGCCGAAAGTTACGATGACTCTGTGATTATCTGTTATTCTATCATATCAGTGTAGACCCATTCTTCCCCCTGCCGAAAGTTACGATGACTCTGTGATTATCTGTTATTCTATCATATCAGTGTAGACCCATTCTTTCCCCTGCCGAAAGTTACGATGACTCTGCGATTATCTGTTATTCTATCATATCAG
The DNA here is from genome assembly GCA_036924085.1 of Ariolimax columbianus. NCBI lineage: Eukaryota > Metazoa > Mollusca > Gastropoda > Stylommatophora > Arionidae > Ariolimax > Ariolimax columbianus. The sequence continues at coordinate 52,614,622 of JAVGWX010000008.1, read as the reverse complement.
TGTAGACCCATTCTTTCCCCTGCCGAAAGTTACGATGACTCTGCGATTATCTGTTATTCTATCATATCAGTGTAGACCCATTCTTCCCCCTGCCTAAAGTTAACGAGGACTGTGATTATCTGTTATTCTATCATATCAGTGTAGACCCATTCTTTCCCCTGCCTAAAGTTAACGATGACTGTGATTATCTGTTATTCTATCATATCAGTGTAGACCCATTCCTCCCCCCTGCCTAAAGTTACGATGACTGTGATTATGTTATTTTATCATATCAGTGTAGACCCATTCTTCCCCCTGCCTAAAGTTAACGATGACTGTGATTATCTGTTATTCTATCATATCAGTGTAGACCCATTCCTCCCCCCTGCCTAAAGTTACGATGACTGTTGTAATCTCTTATTCTATCATACCAGTATGAAACCATTCTTTTCCCTGCTTGTAGTTACATGTCAAAAAGTTATCTCTGCCTATGCGATCCGAGAAATTTCTCTTTTGATTCTTGATCTCTTGATGTTTAAAGTGTTTTTTTACAGCGAGTGCCTCTTGTCTTGTGTAACCCGCGTATAGGCTTGGCTTGTGTCAATGTATGTCTAGATATCACAGACAGAAGTGCAAGCATATACCTCATCTTTATATTCGCAGTATCTTAAGTGCAACTCAGAGCCAGTCGCGTTTCTTCATTCTGGATGCGTTCCAAACTTTCACACTGTGATATATATAGTGTAATGATACCTAATCTGTAATCAACAACTGATAGAAGTAACTGATAACAGAGCATGGAAGAAAAGTGGCTGTTCCATGTTTCCAGCAGACATTGTTTTGCGGGCATCCAGCTCTCGCTGGCGTCTTAGTATCATTTGGTAGACGTGACGCATGTTTGACAGGCGACAATCAAATCAACTCGCGGTATTTCAACATATTGCACCTGCCACATCCACCAAAGATAATGCCCGGCAGGTCATTCTTCCCTATAGTCTAAATTGCACCAGGTCTCAGAATGGCTGACACTGCCAGCCAGGGAATCTAGTGCTACAGATGTCGTTGTACTGAGTAGCATCACAGCACACGCTCTCCGTAGAGGTAGATTGACGAGTTCTATTCTTTGCAGCCTTGTCCACCTTAACTTTAAGTCGGGTATCCATTTACAACTTTGTACACAAATGCGTGTCGAGACCACACAGTGTTGAACTTGGTATCATTGCCGTGAGAATCAACCGTTACCACGCTGATACTCCGGCGCACCATTTCGAACAAGGTTTCATCTGGGGTAGTTGTCTCGCCGCAGCGACTCAATTTCATCCAGTGTTCGTAAAGCGATCTCAGTCCCGCCAGGCGGAGCGATAGCGCGGGCTTGCGGAAAACGCTCGCCTGCCTTTCCCCGTAGTGCGAATTGGGTGCGGTTTGTGGTAGTGGCTCCTCCACCGAGGTGCGCTAGTCTGGTCCGTATCAGGAAACGTGGTCCGTCCCTGGTGATTTATCTGAGGCTTATAGCAGAGCTCGACAGTACGTCTCGCTGGTGGTCCGACTCTCGCAAAGAGCTTGTGACCGGCAAATGGAAAGCAGGAATCGTTGCCTCGAGGCCCTGCGTTCTCTCCCTACGGAGAAGGGCAGGCCAAATTGTGTCTCTAGTCCCAGTGAAATTCGTCGCCGAGGTCGTTGGGATCCGTTCTGCACAGAGCGCTGCCATCCCTCCTCGAGCGAGCCCGGTCGGTCGGTCGTCTGGTGCGTGTGGGAGGCCCCTGTCAGGCGGTCCTAGGTCGACGGAGTGAGGGACGGGTGGAACAACCGTCCGTCCGTCCCGTCAGTCGGTCCCTGCGGCCGTCCCAGTGAGGCTTTTTACACACCCTTCCTCCGCCGACCGGTGTGCGCAGTACGTACGTCTCCGACAGATATCTGGTTGATCCTGCCAGTAGTCATATGCTTGTCTCAAAGATTAAGCCATGCATGTCTAAGTTCACACTGTCTCACGGTGAAACCGCGAATGGCTCATTAAATCAGTCGAGGTTCCTTAGATGACACGATCCTACTTGGATAACTGTGGCAATTCTAGAGCTAATACATGCTTACCAAGCTCCGACCCTCGCGGAAAGAGCGCTTTTATTAGTTCAAAACCAATCGTCGTTTCCCCTCGCGGGGTTGCGGCGTCCCCACTGGTGACTCTGGATAACTTTGTGCTGATCGCATGGCCTCATGTGCCGGCGACGCATCTTTCAAATGTCTGCCCTATCAAATGTCGATGGTACGTGACATGCCTACCATGTTTGTAACGGGTAACGGGGAATCAGGGTTCGATTCCGGAGAGGGAGCATGAGAAACGGCTACCACATCCAAGGAAGGCAGCAGGCGCGCAACTTACCCACTCCCGGCACGGGGAGGTAGTGACGAAAAATAACAATACGGGACTCTTTCGAGGCCCCGTAATTGGAATGAGTACACTTTAAACCCTTTAACGAGGATCTATTGGAGGGCAAGTCTGGTGCCAGCAGCCGCGGTAATTCCAGCTCCAATAGCGTATATTAAAGTTGTTGCAGTTAAAAAGCTCGTAGTTGGATCTCAGGCGCAGGCGGGCGGTCCGGCTCGCGCCGGTTCACTGCCCGTTGTCTCCTGCCCTACCGTCTGCCGGCTCTCTCCCACGGGTGCTCTTCGCTGAGCGTCCTGGGTGGCCGGCGCGTTTACTTTGAAAAAATTAGAGTGTTCAAAGCAGGCCTCGGCTGCCTGAATAATGGTGCATGGAATAATGGAATAGGACCTCGGTTCTATTTTGTTGGTTTTCGGAACTGGAGGTAATGATTAACAGGGACAAACGGGGGCATTCGTATTGCGGCGTTAGAGGTGAAATTCTTGGATCGCCGCAAGACGAGCTACTGCGAAAGCATTTGTCAAGAATGTTTTCATTAATCAAGAACGAAAGTCAGAGGCGCGAAGACGATCAGATACCGTCGTAGTTCTGACCATAAACGATTCCGACTAGCGATCCGCAGGAGTTGCTTCGATGACTCTGCGGGCAGCTTCCGGGAAACCAAAGTGTTTGGGTTCCGGGGGAAGTATGGTTGCAAAGCTGAAACTTAAAGGAATTGACGGAAGGGCACCACCAGGAGTGGAGCCTGCGGCTTAATTTGACTCAACACGGCCAACACTGAAATGATTGACATGCCGAGACACTCTTCTGGAGTCTAATATGGAACTGGTGCTGGACTTAGACCCCCAGAAACCTGGGGTTATGTCCCCTGTGGCTCGGTTTTGTCTGCATCCAGTGTTTGATAAAGGAATTGACGGAAGAGCACTATCAGGAGTGGAGCCTGAGACCTAAGTTAACTTACCACGCCAATACTGCAGAATGACTATCAAAAAGTACACCTTAGTGGGGTCTAATAGAGAACATGTGCTGGAATTAGACCCTCGAAAATCTTTGGGGCTACCCTTTAAGAAACTTGATTATCTCGCTAAGGGAATTGACGGAAGGGCACCACCAGGTGTGGAACCTGCGGCTTAATTTGACTGAACACGCCAATACTGTAGAACAACTGACAAATTGAGAGCACTGCCGTTTGGGTCTAATAATGAACGTACGCTGGTATTAGACTCACGGACGACAAGTCAGCTCAAATGAAAGAACGCTACGGAAATCGTGTTTAACTCCGCAGATTTCAAATACCTGGTCACTGACAAACAAAAGCCCTCAATAAATTCGTCTGACCAAATAGTGAACGGGTGCTGGAAATAGATCTGAAGACAGGTCAGTTTTACCCTACAAATGACAGGGCGTTGCTACGGAAAACCAGCTCAAATCGAGAGGAGCCGCAGACACTTTGGTTCACGTACCAGGCTGATAAGCCAAGGGCGCGAGGCTACCATGTGGGGGATTACGGCCGAACCCTTGAAAGCCGCAATCCCGCCCAAAATCTCAGCACCACTGCAATGGGAGGCTCCTACATGCTCGGAACCTGGGGCTTGCGCCCCAGCCCTATCAGGTAGAGCCACAGTAAGAGGTCCTTGCCGCCCGCAAATCAAAGCGGGCGGAAAACTGCTTGATACTCACCCTATACGGCGATGGGGTGCGAAAAACACCAACCAAAGACTTAGAACCTGGTCGGGGTGTCGAAAACAGTAGAGCAGCCACCACACTGTGAACTGTCAAGACTCAACCACTGACCATGAGAGTTGTCCGCACACCAGGCGATCAACATCTCTGTGACATTACCAGGCTTGTCCTCTGGCTAAATGCACTCCGGTTACGATATCTACCTCTGTACGTTATCAGCCATAACTATCATGCTGGACGCAGAAGAGATGCAGACCAGCGGACATTGCACACCTGCCCCACTGTGTCAACACCCCAGGTGGCGGGGAATGCTAGGCGTACCATCCCTGCATAGAAGCCAAGAAAATAAAGGGAAAAAGAGATACCCCACTCACATGCAAATGCTACGTTTCTGGCAGGACGTGACGATCCTGGGATACAGACACACTGGACTGCCTCTCTTCCGGGTAAACCAGTCCATCTCATATATCACATACCATCATTGCACCCTATAGACACGAGTAGTGAAGACTCGATAGTCTGGTAAGACAACTTCCATAGGAGAGAAAACTCTGATCGTAAACAACTGCTGCCTTGCAGATAGGCTGGGGACAGCCAAAGGCTAAGGAGGGCATCCCTACAGAAACGCCTGTTGAAATCGGATGCACGGGGCCGCAAGCCTAACAAAACAGTGCAACGTAAATCACAGTATGATGGCAGCACAACCTATTCGAAAAACGTATGGCGCTCATCCTGAGGAGACCCGCCAGGCAGCGATAGCGCCGGGCCCCACGCCTCGAAGGGGCCCACCCTTGACTACTGGTGGTCACCCACCCATGTGTCGTGGAGTCAAGGCACATGGCTATGGGGAAACGACTATTGGCCAAAACCTCAAGACCCTCAAAATATTACAGTGGAATGCGGAGGGAGTCATTAACAAAAAACTTTCCCTAACACATCACCTGCATGAAGGTAAGATTGACGTGGCATGTATCCAGGAAACGCACCTCAACAATAACCATAAATTCTCAATCAGAGGATACCAGACTTTCCGTCTAGATAGAGAAGGCCACAAAGGAGGGGTCCTGATACTGACCAGAAACAGCATACCGAGTAGCGCGGTACCTGTCAATCACACCGGACAAGCAGAAATTGTAGGAGTTGACATAATGGCTCAAGAGACGAAGCTCCGCATTTTCAATCTGTACGGACCACCAAACAGAGACCTATCGCTCTCGAGTATGGAGGTCAGAGACTCCAACTGCATAGTGGTTGGAGATTTCAACAGCCAATCGGAGAGATGGGGATACTCTGACACAGACAGCAGAGGTGACGAAGTGGAAGATTGGGAGATAGATGCAAATCTCTCCCTAATCAATAGGCCGGAGGATAGCCCTAGCTTCTATTCAAGAACATGGCATACCACCTCGACTCCAGATTTGGCCTTCTCCACACAGGACATACACTATAAAATAGACCGCCAGGTGCTAAACCAACTGGCAGGTAGCGACCACAGGCCGATCAGGCTAACCATTGACATGGAAGTAGGCCCACAGGAAACAAAACCGCTCCCACGTTGGAATTACAAACGAGCCGACTGGGACAGATTTGCAATCCTGACAGATGGGCTGTGTGAAACCATCAACACACGAAACACCAAAATGAAGCCCATGGTAGAGAGCCTAAGCAAGGCAATAATGCAAGCCGCCACTGAAACCATCCCAAGAGGAGCTAGGAAAAACTATAAGCCCTACTGGAATGATGAGTTACAGAAAGTGGAAGATGCAGTAACAAATGCTAGGAACATGGCAGAACGAGAAAAATCCGTGGAGGCAAACATCGCCCTCAAAGCCGCCGTGGCGAAGTACAAACACACTCTCAAGCAAACAGCAAGAGAAAGTTGGAAAAATAAAACGGAAAGTTTAAACCTGGACAAAGAAGGGAACAAGCTATGGAAGCTAGTCAGAGCCATGAACGACGAAACCTCGTCAAATAAACAAATTACTATCAAGCAAGGCGAGAACTTGATCACAGGTAAGAAAGCCGCAAACGCCTTTGTCGATCACTATGCCAGAGCAAACCACATCGAGGTCCCTGCAGATAAGCATACAGACATTAGCGAAGAGCTAAAGGGGCACGAAAACATAAATACGGCTCCTGAAGAGCACATGATGGCCAAACTAACAATGCGCGAAATGGAAGAGGCTATGAGAACACTAAAGAGAAGGAAATCTCCCGGAAAAGACGGGATAACAAACGAAATGCTGATGGGGCTGGGCCAAACAGCGAAGAAAAAACTACTATCAGTCCTGAACCAAAGCTGGAAAAGGGGTATTGTACCCCAGGCATGGAAAGATGCAATACTGGTACCAGTACCAAAAACAGGAAAGGACAAAACAGATCCGAATGGATACAGGCCCATAAGCCTACTGAGCTGTGTCGGCAAGCTGATGGAACGGATGATAAACACCAGACTGATGTGGCATCTGGAAGAAAAACGAATACTAATTCCACAGCAAGCCGGCTTTAGACAGCACAGATCCACTGAGGACCAGGTCATCCTCATAGCCCAGGAGATAGAAGATGCCTACCAGGCACAGAAACACACAGTAGCTGTTTGGGTGGATCTGGAAAAGGCATTTGACAAAGTCTGGAAGGATGGACTTAGAGTCAAGCTAAGAAGAAGTGATGTTTGTGGGAAGATGTACAAGTGGATCAACCACTACCTCAAACAAAGAACGGCCAGAGTCCAAGTACAAGGGCAGATGAGCAAAAAGGTGACACTCGAGCAGGGAGTACCCCAAGGGGGAGTACTGTCACCCACACTCTTCCTGGTATATATAAACGATATTACAGAGAATATACCAAGAAGAGTCCATAGCTCAATGTTTGCAGACGATCTGGCTATGTGGACCTCTGAAAAGAATCTCACCATAGCAAGAAATCGGATGCAAACGGCCCTAACATCGCTGGAAGAGTGGGCGAACTCATGGCTGGTCAAAATAAACGAGGAGAAAACCACGTGCACAATATTCTCGCTCTCATTAAAACCCCAAAGTACCAAATTAAGCCTAAATGGCAAAATCCTGCAGCCAAACGACAACCCAACCTATCTGGGAGTCACATTTGATCGGCGCATGACATGGAAAAGTCAGATTGAGAGAAACCGAATGAAAGCCAGAGAAAGAATGGCGATCATGAGGAAACTTGCTGGCACAAGCTGGGGAGCAGACGAAGGCATACTAAAGAAACTGTACACTGGAAGAGTGAGACCAGTTCTCGAGTATGGCATCGAGGCATGGACAACAGCAGCGAAGGCGAACTTCGATAAAGTTAACAAACTTCAAAACCAAGCCATGAGAATCATAACAGGTGGCATGAAGTCAACGCCAATTGTAGAACTTGAAAAGATTACAAAACTGCAATCCATGACCGACAGAAGAGACTGCAGAGCCCAGCTGCAGTCAGAGAAACTCCGAAGACTGACGGACCATCCAATGTACCAGAGGCTAAACAATTTGGGAACTGGGAAACTAAAGCGGAGAAACTTTGCAGAAATAGCCAAAGCAAAGATGCACGAAGATCCCATAAACGCACTAACAACACCAAAACCCATCACTACTGTACGAAAACCTACTTGGAGGCAGGATATATTTCCAGAGGTGGTAGAAAATATACCAGGTATTGCAAACAAAAACTGCCAGACGGAAAAAGAAAGGAGAGACACTACCCTAAGCTTCATAACGAAAAGCTACCCAAGCATGGACTGGACCCATGCATACACCGACGGTTCTGTAACAAACACTACACAGAACGGAGGGGCAGGAGCGTTCCTGAACCTACCAAATGGCAGAAAAATAACACTGTCATTCGCTACTGGTAAGTACACGAGCAATTTCAGAGCAGAGGCAGAGGCACTGAGGGCGGCAGTGGAAGAAATGGTAACACACAGTGAAAATGAGAGCCATATAGTCCTGCTGACAGATGCTCTCGAAGTAGTCACAGCGCTAAAAAGCCAGAAAAACACTGAGCTTAATGACTTAAGAGCAGCACTCTGCAAACTGTGCCAACAGTCCGCACCAAAAAGGGTAGTGGTACAGTGGGTTCCGTCACACTGCAACATCCAAGGCAACGAGGAGGCAGACAGACTGGCAAAAGAAGGTGCAAGGCTACCACAAATAGATACCAGTATGACGTACGAAGAGTCAAAACGGCTTATCAAAGCCAGGTACATGTCCAAATGGGAAACCGAACATACTGGTTACACCAAAAACGATGCCTATTACCAGTTGAACCGAAGAGAGCAGGTCGTTGTCTTCAGACTTCGCACTGGCCACAACAGACTGAGGTACCACCTCTTCAACAAATTGAAGATAGGGTGTACCGACGAATGCCCGTGCGGTACTGGTAAAATGACCACTGAACATCTGCTGCAGAACTGCCCGACATACGAGGATCAGAGAGAGCAGATGTGGCCATTGCCAGTGGAACTGCAAGACAAGCTCTATGGTAGTGGCGAGAGTCTCAGGATGACCGCCGCTTTTTTCGAGAAAATAATGGTTACTGTCTGACTGCGTACGCAGAAGAAGAAGAAGAAGAACAAGGTTTCATATCTTTTGTGAGGTGGGGTGAACAGTTTTTCCTTTTGTCGCTTTCATTTCCTTTTCTTTCTACTGTTTGTTAGGTACCCATTTACAATTGAGTATGCTGGAGCGATTCCATACCAGGTTTAAACCTATGTTCTTTGGATCGTCTCATTAGCGTTACGGGTGAATACTCACTGTCTACGGAAAAGGTACGGGGTTCAAATCCCGTTACCGGCACGCTGCAGTCGACTCAGCTGTATATAGGTACGTGGCTTACTGTTGAGGAAGGGAGCTGGCCACCCCGACTCATAAACATGCCTTGGCCTACGCGGCAATTAATTCTCTAACACTTCATTCCCAGCACCAGTGTCATCTGTGAAACTATCTTCACCTTCACCTTTGATACGAGAATCATTCAATTATTGCTACAATACAGACAAGTGCTCAGTCAATGAAAGTAGACTTGTAAGGTAACAGTAGAGGTAAGTTCAATAGCAGGGGGTCCCAAGGTGTCCTAGTGTAAAAAGAAAAAGCCCTCTACACCTTAAATTCATGTTCATTGTGTATTTATTGTTTTCTTATGTATAGTTATCTCTTACTTTTATGTCTCTATCTCTAATTTTATATCTTTATCTCGTCCTTGTATATCTTTATCTCTTACTTGTATGTCTTTATCTCTTACTGTTATGTTTTTATCTCTTACTTTTATGTCTCTATCTCTTACTTTTATGTCGTTATCTTTTACTTGTATGTCTTTACCTCCTACTTTTTTGACTTTATCTCTTACTATTTTAAATTTATCTTTTTCCCCTATGTATTTATCTCTTCTCTTTATATAGTTATCTCTTACTTCATATATCTTTTATCTCCTGCTTAGATGTATTTATTTATCTCTCCCTTTTATAAATTTATCTTTTGTATGTATTCATCTTTTACTTTTATATATTTATCTCTTCCCGTTATATTTCTATCTCTTCACTTTATATTTTAATCTCTTCTTCTTGTGAATTCTTCTCTTCCATTAGGCTATTCATCTATTACTTTTGTGTATCCTTTTCGTCTTTTTTATGTATTCAACACTTCCTGTTTGATTGGTTAGCTCCAATTTTTGCTTTTGTTGCCCTCGACTAGGCTCGCAACACAGGTTTTGTTTCTGTTTTCGTCATTACCTTGTATTAGACCATTTTTACACATGTTTTGTTTAACACTTCTGTTGCTGTAGAATTACGTGAATGGTAGATCTTACAAACAGGAAAATGACAAAAAGCACTTGAAAGCAGGCAGATAAATTAGACAATTAACACCTCCTACACGTGTATGTCCCGCTGATCTACGGGCGGACACAATCAGAAGCCTCGGTGGCGGGACACGTAAAAACTGGGCGGTTGACAGGGACAGATACGGAAAACTTGACACAAACCTTGGTCTAACACACTCCTCGTGACCCTCATCCTAAGGCTGCGGAGTACACGGTTCCACCTGGGAAGTCTGTAGGGATTTTGGTGGACACGTTACGCATGAACACAGCATCAGCAGTTGGACATGGTAGTGGTTGATCGACGCAACGGGCCTTTGATGCTTACGCGAACATTATTATTATACTTTTGAGGTCGAGCGCTTTGCTCTCAAGAAACGAAAGCACAAAACGGCGGAGTTGCTTATCCCAGCAAGTTTCAACGACCCCTTTGATCTCAAGAAGGTTCAGAAAAGTGACTAGTCTTATTGGAGATGGAAGACCAACAACTCTGAGTGTGAATGCTGGGTACGTAAAAGAACTCTTGACAACTGGAACATCAAAAAGAGTAGGTTGATAACCGTTGTCAGGTTACAATTCTAAAAATAACGACTTTCTTACAAAATACTTTGGGACGATGAGGTTAATGTCTGGTCAGGCAAAACATACTGGTCAGAGAATGTTAGCCAGGGTCAAGAGAAATATACTGACCAAGACAGTCACCTGACCTCATCGTTGGTCGTCCTGGAAATGGGATGTTGTCAAGGATAACAGTCTGGCTAACAAAGTGAGGATGGACGTGATTCCTTCCAGTATTGAGCGAGACGCAGATAAAGCAAAGCATAGCACAACCACCTGGAGTACCCCGGGATGTGAGGAAAGCTACGACAACCCGCCACAACGTCCTTTTTAGGGCGCACAAAAAAGTAAACCTTCTTATTGTGGGCATTCAACAACAACAACAACAACAACCAAATACTTTCCCCAATGATTAATAAGCCACAGAAAAGTAAAAAAGTTCAAAAACTAAATAATACAGATAGCCTTCGGCTACCTGGCAGTATGCATACACCTGCCTGTTTGAATACCAGGATTCCGTGAATTCTAAGTATGCGCCTACTTGGCATTTGCTGGAAAGCATTCTTGACTAATAAGCAAACACAGCTTTAGCTCAACCAATTTGATGTTGCTAATGTCATCCAGACAAACAAAAACCGGTGGTGGAGATTACGCTGTGCACGTGCTTGGCATGAGCAAAAACCTACTCTGATTACAGGCAATTATGTGGAAACCACGGGGTAAGAGGACAAAAAGAAGACACATAGAGGCACTATGCAGAACACTAATCAGATTAAACGGGTCCAGAAAACATGCAATAACTACAGAGAGTGAAACGCCAAGACAACAGTACAGAACCTTAGTTCCGGTACTGGTTTCCATAGCATTATTGTCCGTGGTTACACGGTGGAGAGTACAATGTTTAAAATAATTTTTTTTTATGTGGTTGTTGTTCTTGCGTTTCCCTTATTTCTCTATTTCCCCAGAGCGGTGTGCGTTGCAGTATATTTTTATTTTGCGCCTGTTGGTCCAGTGCATCCGACTTCGTCATTCATTTTATGTTAAGATCTGCTGCCTCCTGCATTTTATAAGGATTTGCTTCCCCGGGGTAACGGCCGGAGCTGTGATCGAACCCAGCACCTTCACTTTGTGAGCCGTGTCACTTAACCACTTAAAGCGGCTCGGGCTTGCTGCCTCCGCCATGAGCGACTTTTTCCATCTCACCAGATTAGGCTTAAATCAGTTACGTATAACAACGGTCTCCCACCGACCAGGTGAATGGGTGGGAGTGGCCCTACGCGTTCTACATGGTTCCGACAGATAGCAGTCTCCCGCCCAGCACTGGGTGAGATCTGGCTACAAGCCTCAGCAGCTGGAATTGGTAGTGATCAATTGACGCAACGGTCTTAGATGGCCTAGATTCGTTGGATGCCTTAGATACCTTAGATGTCTTAGATACCTTAGATGGCTTAGATTCGTTAAATGCCTTAGATGCCTTAGATACCTTAGATGTCTTAGATGCCTTAGATGGCTTAGATTCGTTAGATGTCTTAGATGCCTTAAATGTCTTAGATGCCTTAGATGGCTTAGATTCGTTAGATGTCTTAGAAGCCTTAGATACCTTATATGTCTTAGATGCCTTAGATGGCTTAGATTCGTTAGATGTCTTAGATGCCTTAGATGCCATAGATGGCTTAGATTTGTTAGATGTCTTATATGCCTTAGATGCCATAGATGGCTTAGATTCGTTAGATGTCTTATATGCCTTAGATGCCATAGATGGCTTAGATTCGTTAGATGTCTTAGATGCCTTAAATGTCTTAGATGCCTTAGATGGCTTAGATTCGTTAGATGTCTTAGAAGCCTTAGATACCTTATATGTCTTAGATGCCTTAGATGGCTTAGATTCGTTAGATGTCTTAGATGCCTTAGATGCCATAGATGGCTTAGATTTGTTAGATGTCTTATATGCCTTAGATGCCATAGATGGCTTAGATTCGTTAGATGTCTTAGATGCCTTAGATGCCATAGATGCCTTAGATTCGTTAGATGCCTTAGATACCTTATATGTCTTAGATGCCTTAGATGGCTTAGATTCTTTAGATGTCTTAGATGGCTTAGATTCGTTAGATGCCTTAGATACCTTAGATGTCTTAGATACCTTAGATGGCTTAGATTCGTTAGATGCCTTAGATGCCTTAGATACCTTATATGTCTTAGATGCCTTAGATGGCTTAGATTCGTTAGATGCCTTAGATGGCTTAGATACCTTAGATGCATTAGATGCCTTAGATGGCTTAGATGCCTTAGATGGCTTAGATACCTTAGATGTCTTAGATGCCTTAGATGGCTTAGATGCCTTAGATGGCTTAGATACCTAAGATGCCTTAGATGCCTTAGATGGCTTAGATACCTTAGGTGTCTTAAATGCCTTAGATGGCTTAGATGCCTTAGATGGCTTGATTCGTTAGATGCCTTAGATGTCATAGATGCCTTAGATGCCTTAGATGTCTTAGATGCGTTAGATGCCTTAGATTCCTTAGATGGCTAAGGAGAAGGGATCGAAGAGGGAATGCTAACCCGGTACTCAAAAAGTGCTTGATGAAGTCGGATGTGTTGGACAGAAACGTGCAAATGTCGCAGTCAAGCTGTAAACTACAACACAACGCATTCCGTTCTCTGGACTACATTCTACTACTTAAGCCCTTTCAGTGTTTGGTAGTGGAAGATTAAGAACGAACGATGCCAAGCCAAGCCAAACATATGTATAGTGCAGCTCTCTTTCCATCGAGTGAAAATTGCGCGGCGACTGTAGAAGCAAATGAACTTTTTTCTTTAGTTCTATAATCCCGTTATGTAGAACTTAACCTAGCAATACAGAAAAAAACATTCCAAAATGGTAAATTGTATGATAATAGCTGAACCCCTGAGATAGACTCAACTGTGTTTCCCATATAGACTGATTCTCCTACCTCTTGGTTTCATGTCTTGCCTGATAGCCATCAATGGACTAAGAAACGTTTGCCTTATTTTGGTTGTGTTTTCATAATATTTATTTTTCAAATTTACAACCCTGTGCTATTGTGCAGATGTAATAACACATTTTAGCCTGTAGCAAACAACATGTATACGGCTGCAGATCAAAGTGAGAAAGCAAAGAAAGTAAAGATAGATAAGAGATCCCAAGGAAGAGCTGCGACATTGAAACCAGAGATACCTTGGTGGGTTCAGGGAGGAGGACAAAATAACCTTCATTTGATCTATTCTGTTAATAAAAATAACACTCATATGACATATTTTATCAATTTTAAAAATATTTGTGCATGGCATATTCTTTTCACCAAACAAAAATCTTTATATTGCACATTATGTTAAAATATAAATAATTTTTGCATTGGCCTATTCTTTTAATAAGAAAATAACGCTTATATTGAAAATTCTGAAGAAAAACAAATTTTTATAGGACATATTATGTAAATATAAAAAACCGTTAATTTACATATTCTGTTAACTAAAAAAAATCAATCTGTACATGGCACATTCAAATAATAAAAAAAATGATCTTCACATGTCACATTCTAGTAATAAAAAAACATCTTTGCATGGTCCATTCTAATAATCATAAATAATCTTTACAAGGTACATTCTATTAATAAAAATAACTTTCATATGTCCCATTCTAATAATCACAATTAATCTTTACATGGTACAATCTATTATTAAAAATAACTTTCATTTGGCACATTCTAAAAACCATAAATAATCTTTACATAGCACATTCTAATAATCATAAATAATCTTTACATGGCACATTCTAATAATCAAAATAACCTTCATATCGCACATTCTAATAATAAAAAATAATCTTTACATGGCATACTGTAATAATCAAAACAATCTTTACATGGCACATTCAAATAATCAAAATAATCTTTACATTGCACTTTCTAATAATCAAAAATAAACTTTACGCGGCACTTTCTAATAATAAAAAATAATCTTTACATGGCACTTTCTAATAATAAAAAATAATCTTTACATAGCACATTCTAACAATCAAAATAATATTTACGCGGCATATTCTGTAAATAAGAAGATAACCCTTGTGTGGCATATTCCGCTAATAAATATATTTTAACATTACTATTCAACCAAAACGTGTGCATCCCTTCTGCATTGACTGCCCCCCAGTTCATCCTCATTTGTATCTGAATCCGGCAGACAGACTGGCAAAAGAAGGTGCAAGACTACCCCAAACAGATACTAGTATGACGTACGAAGAGTCAAAACGGCTTATCAAAGCCAGATACATGACCAAATGGGAAACCAAACATACTGGTTACACCAAAAACGATGCCTACTACCAATTGAACCGAAGAGAGCAGGTCGTTGTCTTCAGACTTCGGACTGGCCACAATAGACTGAGGTACCACCTATTCAACAAATTAAAGATAGGTGGTACAGACGAATGCCCGTGCGGTACCGGTAAAATAACCGCTGAACATCTGCTGCAGAACTGCCCGACATACGAGGATCAGAGAGAGCAGAGGTGGCCATCACCAGTGGAAGTGCAAGACAGGCTCTTTGGCAGTGGCGACAGCCTCAGGATGACCGCCGCTTTTTTCGAAAAAATAATGGTTACTGTCTGACTGCGTACGAAGAAGAAGAAGGAGAAGAAGTATCTGAATCCGACAGCCTTGCCATTCTTATCGACATTGCTGTATAACCACAACTTTGTTGTTTACCGTTATGTTTTTGTTTATTGATCTCTGTAATCCGCTTCCATTTTATCCGACTGGCAATGTGTAACTTCCATTGACAACGTTTTGTTTTGTTTGTGTCGTTGATTTTTATATTCTGCGTTTGCCAGAGCTGTATTCTGCGTTTATCTGAGTTGATTTCTGCGTTGTTCTGAGCTGTTTTCTACGTTTTCCTGAGTTGATTTCCGCGTTTGTCTGTGCTGTTTTCCGCGTTTGTCTGAGCTGTTTTACGCGTTTGTCTGAGCTGTTTTCCGCGTTTGTCTGAGCTGTTTTACGCGGTTGTCTGAGCTGTTTTACGAGTTTGTCTGAGCTGTTTTACGAGTTTGTATGAGCTGTTTTCTGCGTTTGTCTGAGCTGTTTTCTGCGTTTGTCTGAGCTGTTTTCTGCGTTTGTCTGAGCTGTTTTCTGTGTTCGCCTGAACTGTTTAACGCTTTATTTCTGAACTGCATCTCGCGTTTGATGTTTTTGGACTTCCCAGCTATATAAATCAAAGGATTAGTTGTGATCAAACATAGTGTATTGTTCATGCCTTACATAAAATGCATTCCGAAGTCGGATGCACTGGGCCGATAAGCGCAAAATAAAAACCGTAGTGCAACGCACACCGCCTTGGGGAAAAGAAAAATAAGACGAACGCAAAAAAAGGTCATTCTTTCTTTTAATTTTTTCGTTCTCTTTCTTTCTTTCTCTCTCTCCCCCATATCTCTTTCTTAATTTCATTCTCTCTCTCTGCTTATTTCTATTTCTTTCTTTCTTTCATGCCCTCTCTTTACAGCTTTCTCTCTTTTTCTTTCTCTCTATTTCTCTCAATCCCTTTCTCTCTCCCTCCTTATTTGCTTCTTTCTTTATCCTCTCACTCTCTGTCATTCTATTTATCCCGCTCTTTCTCTCTCTCTCTCTCTCTCTCTCTCTCTCTCTCTCTCTCTCCCTCTTTCTCTCTTTCTGTCGTGCTCAAATCCTTTAAATGTATTTGAAATGTACTTCTATATTTGACATTTCGTGCGTTGGATTAATTGTATTTTTGTGTGTACTTGTTTAATTTTCCAGTGTACAATATGGCCGCCCTAAACAAATCGTCAACTATCATTTTCTCATTATTTTACTTATTCTTCTTATCTAGCTCTGCTTCATTGTCAAATTGTTTCTTTATTTTATTTATATTTCCTCTACTTCTCTGTTTCATATTATTCGT
This sequence comes from Ariolimax columbianus, assembly GCA_036924085.1. Lineage (NCBI taxonomy): Eukaryota > Metazoa > Mollusca > Gastropoda > Stylommatophora > Arionidae > Ariolimax > Ariolimax columbianus. The sequence continues at coordinate 52,598,271 of JAVGWX010000008.1, read as the reverse complement.
CCTTTTTTCCTCGTCCTTATGGGTCACCCTTACATTCTAGCGCCATCATGACACTCCCCGGCCTCATACACTTCTTATCGCACATCAACTCAACTACGATATTGCTTCAACCAATATTTGATATTACATTTTGGACAGCTTTGTTAATTGGAGATGACCATCCTTTCCGATTTCTGCCTATCTACACAAACATGCTTGTTATTACTGCCAATTTCTACCATATCAATCACTACGTATATATCAATTCGCCATCAGCTGATCGCGAGTTGATTATGTTATGTCTACCGACATATCTCTGGGATATCATAGGTGGATTTCATAATGTTTTTACTGTACAGACAGAATAGATCAGGTAACGGTAAACTTCCTAACCAAAATTCTTGAGTTATCTGCTTAAAACTTAGTATCTGATTACCATTTCTCGAACTCTTACTTCTTGAACATAAAAAAATATGCTTAGGCCTTTCCTGTTAATATTTAACCTTACTGACATGCGAAAACGTGTATATGTTTATCTTTGCATAAAGCCTTCTTTTAAGTTTATGCGTGAATTCTAAACATGTTTTAAATATTTATCATTTTAAAGTAACGACAATAACGCCTTTATATTATTCATATTATTTATGCATAAGTCATTGACAATCATGCACAATTCATTACACATGACTGGCTTTATTTTGTTTCACTATCATCTCATGATTATTTTCGAGAATGTTTTCTTCTTCTTCTTCTATGTTCGTTCTCAATCTCCAGCCCATAAGCCCTGAACAGGGCTTTGCAAGTAACAGGATGTAGTCCAGAGAACGGAATGCGTTGTATCGCTAGTTTACAGTTTGACTGCGGTATTTGCACCTTTCGGTCCGACACATCCGTCTTCGGCAAATAGAATGTTTTAAAAATGCAGGTTTTAAAATTAATTGTAGGGTATTATTTGCAGTCAAGATCTACATATACAGACATACATATAAATAGAGACAGACAGACAGAATAGACATATAGAAAGTTTGATAGACAGGCAGGCAGTCAGTCAGACAGACAGACAGTCAGGAAGGCAGACAGACAGACAGACAGTCAGTAAGGCAGGCAGGCAAGCAGACAGACAGACAGGTAGATAGTTAGACATATATACCGAAAGACTAACAGACTGACCGACCCACCGATAAATTGACAGACAGACAAACAGACAGAGAACAGATAGAGGTGTCGATATATATCTTCGACTGTAGTTATCATGTGAAAGTTATCTCAACGCTATCATTCGTGTGTGTCTCTCATAGATGAGATCTGTAAGCAAAAAACAATTAAAAGCAGTTCATTCAAAGCAGTCGCCGAGCAAGGTAGAGGATATGCTTTAACTTCACCATTCTTAGGGGGGTGGGGAGGAAATTTAGGGCTCACCGAAGTTCAAACCCGTGTTTCCAGACTAAGAGGTGGGAATCCTAAATGTTAGCTCGCGTCTACTTTCTGCCATCAAAGCAAATCAAATGTTCCTACACCTCAACATATCGTGCTGTAATGTTATCTGAGCTTATCTTACTGTTATGTTATCTGAGCCTATCTTATGTAATCTGAGCTTATCTTATTGTTATGTTATCTGAGCTTACCTTACTGTTATGTTATCTGAGTCTATCTTACTGTTATGTTATCTGAGCTCATCTTACTGTTATGTTATCTGAGCCTATCTTATGTAATCTGAGCTTATCTTATTGTTATGTTATCTGAGCTTACCTAATTGTTATTGTTATGTTATCTAACCCTATCTTACTGTTATGTTATCTGAGCTTACATTATTGTTATGGTATCTGAGTCTATCTTAATGTTATGTTATATGAACATTTTCTACTGTAATGTTATCTGAGCCCATCTTATTGTTATGTTATTTGAACGTGTTCTACTGTTGCATTATCTGATCTTGTGATTCTGTTAATTTATTTGACCATATCTTACTGTTATATTATATGATCATATCGTTATGTTATATTATCTGGTTCTAAATGTTATTATACCCTGGGGTGTGGTTGTGGATGAACACCAACTAAATGCTTACATAGCGTGCCTCTCATATAGCACCTGACAACAAAGTCCCAACTCATGGCCTTCACACGGCAGAACTGTTTTGAGAAACAGGAGAAGGGGCGGAAGGCGAGCCACTGGCGCCTTAAAAAACAGCAGTTTCAGGCAGGTAGAGATCGAAAGCCTAGGAAGGTTGCTCATCTAGGAGAAGGAAAACTCTGATTTCAAACCATCTGAACCTTGAAGATAAGATTCTGCGTCTTGTGGGATTTTGTCATATATGGCTGTACAACCTGTTTTCTGCTAACTTTGAAAGTTTATCAGCATCTATTAAACGTGACAACCGACGATGTGCGAAGGAGCAGATGCAAGAGGATATAATGTCTTATCCTAGAGCGAGGAAAGACAACCTCAGCTGAATGTTGTGGTAGGGCAGACCAAGCCCTTAGCCTTGGTTGGCGACTGGTCTAGGAGTGAAGCCCCGACAGGCGAACAGATAGAGCATTGCTCTGCTGATCCGGCAGCTTCTGCAGCTTGCCCTGTTCCAAATGTATTGGTATCACCTTTCTCTTGAAGTAAACAAGGCAGACCGAGAGAGGGACTATACTGCATGGGAAACACATGGTCTCTATATTTCTGTCCGGACTTTGTGCAAATAACACAATTACTATCGTCTGACAAGACGAAATAAGCCAATGATTTATTTGATCATATTTTACTGTTAAATATATAATCATAACTTACTGCTTTCTTATTTAAGTGTGATAAAGCTAGAATTTCTTTCTAACTTTCTGTTAAACATTAAGTTTTTGACGTGACGACTTCAACATACAGAAAACTATAAAACATTTGTAAACCATAAAAACAAAATAATTCATTAATTTACTAAGGTATTGGTTACAACATGATTAAAATTAAACTTTTTAAACATCAATAAATCTTTCTTTCTCATGGAATGTGAGCATGAGCTTGAATAGAATCCCTGGAACTATAAACCCAGTTATATAGTATGCCCTAATATATATGACAATTAATACAACCTTGTTCTACACTGATTAACTACTATCTATTATGTTGTAACGTGTGCCCTCTAGCTGTTGGTGATAACGTTAATCTCTAGCGGCCAACGGTTCTTCCCTGTGCAATAATGACTTCTTCCTATTATTGTGGAATTGCTTCCTGAGAATTCAAGTTACAACTCACCTTCGATCTAGAGGTAATGGCCAACTCACCTGACCTAAATCATACGTACAGTCCTTTTGTTTTCGAGCTCAGCAGAACATCAAGAATTGATGTCTGTTAAAGTACCACTGGGTATATCGCCTCAGTTTGTGTAACTGCCAATGCAAGTGAACATATTTTCTTCTCATATTGCCTACAGTGAGTCCACCATTTGTACCAATGAACAATAGTGCAATGCCCTTGACATATGGTGTATCTCTACCCCGATCAGCTCTCGAAATTATTCTCTCTTTATGACTGCCTTAATTTTATAGACCTATTTTTGCTCCTCCCGAACCAAGATGGTGGTAGTCCTTAGATTCACTCTTCCTTTCCAGTTGACTGGTCAGCCGTCAATCTTACTTGGTTACTCCCGTTTTTTAATCCTTTTTGCCTCCTATAGTTACTTGTCACTCTGTGATACTAAATCTGACAGTCTCACGTGCGATAAATTGTTCCCTAATCCCTCTACCTTTACTCTGAACTCCAGATACTAAACCTAAAAAGGCTGGACTGATGCCCCCCCCCCCCCCCCCCCATTCATTTAGTTCATCACTCTTCATGACATGTCGATATCGCTAACCGGATGACGCGAGGTGAACTCTAACTTACCCATACCCACTGAATGAGCCATTTTATCCCAGTCCAAACTAATGTTAGCTCCAGAGAATAAACTTTTGTCTCTAACCCTTATGTTATCCTGGCCGGTGGTTCTGTTACATACTGCTACCTAATACATACCCCTGTTACACAAGTCTATCTTACTAACTGATCATGTGTTACCGTTTTATTATTTGAAAATATCGCACTGTTTAGTTATCAGATCCTACAAGTTAGGAGAGGATGCCAGAGCCGCCGGATTTTAATCGTTTGTATTATGTCACGTGTAAAAATATAAACCTGTCCTGCACACGGCGCAGCGACTGCATTTTGGCATGCGGCCCTTATTCTTCAGCACGATATGTCCTCTTCTTTGTCGACTCCCGCAATGCAAATACACACTTAAACTTAACGTCTTTATACTGGTTTAGAAGACCCTGCAGAGTCTGTATACAACCAGTTACATTTACATCACCTTGCTCTAAAAGCTTTGCGCATCCAGTTTATTCTTAAATGCATTAACTGTCCCTGCCTCCACTACCTCCCCTGGCAATGCATTCCAAGCAGACACCACTCTCTGACTAAACAAATATTTCCTAATATCTAGCCTGGACCTCTCTTTAGTCAGCTTGTAGCTATGCCCTCGTGTTATTGTAGGTGGCTGTATTTTAAAAAACTTGTTATAGTCTAATTTATCGATTCCTCTGATCATCTTATCAACCTGTATTAAGTCACCACGAATTCTTCTCTCCTCGAGACACTGTAGGCCGGTTTTTCTGAGTCGTTCCTCATAACTGTAATTCTGGAATCCCACTATCATCTTTGTCGCTCTTTTTTGTATTCTTTCTAGCATGTTTATGTCCCCACTATGATAAGGACTCCACACCTGTACACACTACTCCAATCTAGGTCTAACTAAAGCTTTATACAGTTTGATGATCACTTCCTTGCTCTTATGTTTAATATTTCTTTTTATCATACCTAACATTGCATTTGCCTTTTTCACTGCTACCTTAACTTGCTCATTCACCTTTCCTGTATGATCTATTATAACCCCTAGGTCCCTTTCCTTATCTATCTTTCTAATATTGTTTTCTCCCATTCTGTAATTATGTTCCATATTGGATCTACCCATGTGGATGACTGTACATTTATCTACATTAAACTCCATTTGCCAGCTTACAGACCATTCTCGAATTTTATCTAAATCCGACATCAATATATCCACTTCCGCTTTCGATGAGACACTACTGCATAGTTTTGTGTCATCAGCAAATTTTGCAATCTTGGATCTCATTTCTATGTCCAAATCATTGATATATCTATCAAGAACAAAATTGGTCCCAAAAACCGAGCCCTGTGGCACACCACTTTTCACTTCACTCCACTCAGAGTACTCCTTATTTATGCCCACCCTCTGCCTTCTTCCCGTAAACCAATTTTCAATCCATTTGGCAACTTCCCCACCTATTCCATGTGATTTTAACTTTCGAAATAATCTTTGATGAGGTACTCTATCAAAGGCCTTTGCAAAGTTTAGATAAATAACATCCACTGGCTCCCCTTTATCTATGATTTTAGTAACCTCCTCCATGAATTCTAATAGATTTGTTAAGCATGATCTCCCTCTAGTAAACCCATGCTGACTATTTCTAATTAGATTAAATTTGTCTAAATGCATTACAATGTTTTCTTTGATTATTGACTCTAACAATTTACAGACTATGCTCGTTAAACTCAGCGGTCTATAATTTGCTGGATCTGATTTTTTGCCTTTTTTGAATAAGGGTATCACTTCTGCATCTTTCCAATCCCGTGGAACAATCCCTTTTGAAAGTGATTGAGAACATAATATAGCCAATGGTTTTGCTAGTTGGTCTCTAATTTCATACAGCAATTTTGGATGACATGTGACATCTGTTCCTATACTTTCTCTTTCTGCTCGTTTCGGTCCAACAGAACTTCTTTCGGTTAGTCATTTTAGTTTGGTTAACTATTTCTAGCCTCTGTCACAGGACTTCCTGTAAGGTAGCATGTTATTTGAAATCAAAATTGTGATCTTGCTTATGCATTATCAATTTTGGCCTACATACTTTTCTTGCTAAAGGGTATCAATGGTTTTAACCTCACCACTTCTTCTTCTTCTTCTTCTTCTTCTTCTTCTCCCTTCTTCTTCTTCGTACGCTGTCAGACGTAAACCTTTATTTTTTTCGAAAAAAGCAGCGGTTATCCTGAGGCTGTCGACACTGCCATAGAGCTTGTCTAGTGTTGCCACTTATGATGGCCACATCTGCTTTTTCTGATCCTCGTATGTCGGGCAGTTTTGCAGCAAATGTTCAGCGGTCATTTTCCCGGTACCGCACGTGCATTCGTCAGTGCCACCTATCTTCAATTTATTGAATAGGTGGTACCTCAGTCTATTGTGGCCTGTGCGAAGTCTGAAGACCACGACCTGCTCTCTTCTGTTCAACTGGCAATAGGCATCGTTTTTTTATGTAGCCATTATGTTCTGTTTCTCATTTGATCATGTATCTAGCTCTAATAAGCCTTTTTGACTCTTCGTATGTCACACTAGGATCTAGTTGTTCTCACCACTTCGATTAGCAGGAATCATCCTGCTGGGGGCGGGCCAGAAGCTCAGCTCTTTTATGCAATGAGTCTTTGAAGTGCATGTTTCTGAAGAATATATTTAGAACTCAAACTGAGTTCCACTCCAATCTATGACAGCGTGTGTGACAACTGAATGCTAATGATCGATATTAGATACAATAATGCGTTGCGCATTGTTATTTAAAAAGCGTTTGATGTTGGTGTAGATCAAGCTATATGGTTGACAAGAGACTTCACGAAAATTATATAACAAGGTTGGGTAATTTTTTATTCCGGAGCAGACAGCCGACTTGAGGAAAGTACGAGATAAATTTATCTATATATCAATGTGTGCTCAACAAGTATTGATTCTAATCAACAACAACAAATTGAAAATAGTTTATTGAATCTAATTAATTGCACATGGATGTTACAAATGTGTTCAGTCACTTTCACTACTCAAAGTGTGGACTACCTAGGAAAGTGTGGACGACTCAAGAAAGTGTGGACGACTCAAGAAAATGTGGACGCCTCAAATTTTCTCAGTCACTTCTACTGCTGAAAGTGTCGAAGACATAGTACGAACACCGTACCTGCTGTTGCGAGTCCGAAAATGCAAAAGTTCATGGATAATAGTGCTCACAGTACTCTGAAAAAGACTGCCTTTTGTGCAGTTTCGTAACAGTTTATGCGTCGATTTTCTAGAATAAGGCGTTCGACAATCTGGATATTCACATGAGTGTATGTGATGGGTTGAGAGCCACCACGCCGGGATCAACACTCACGAATGTACGGCTTTCTCCGAAACGTTTACACCATTCAAATGTTTTACTGTTCCTGTGTGTTTCTTCAACTTATTGTGATTGCAGGTTTCTGTATATTTCCACAGGTTTCACGCCTTCTTTCACAAGAAAGTTCATCGTAACACGCTGTTCCATGCAAGCACTAACAGTGCTGTCCGCCATTTTATTTATCGGTCACGTGACTGGCCCATCGCATGTGGGCCACCTAACAGTAATAGGAGACAAGTGTCTCTAACTAATGATAGTATTTTCAGCATGCCATAACCCATTCAGGTAGAACTAGAACAAAATGTCCCAGTTTCATCAAACACCCCTCGAATGTTTTTCATCTTTCCCATATCAGTCTGTGACCTACTTACTGAATTACCCTCGTGTATCTGATCACTTAATAAATGTAGATTAGTGCCTAATTATAACATAGATTATGTTGATTAATGATCAAGAACAACTCACCTGCAGGCCATTGATATAGGACGCAATTGTGACTGGTGACGTTAAAACAATACCGATGAGATCGTTCCAAACGAGGCCAGCCACGAGATTGTGAAACATGAGCCTCTGAGACTCCATTCTAGTTCGATGCAGGATGATCAAGGCCAACAGGTTACCAATCTGGAACCAAAAAACCATTCTAGCGTTAGTGAACTAACTACCATTTAACACATAGGTTTTCAAACTGTGCGGTACAGCTCCCGAGGTTAAGGGCGTCGCTGTGAGATGGGAAAAGTGTTGGGCTCGATATTTTGATATAAATTGTTTGTGTACATTTGCTAATATATAGTATGAAGAGGAACCGCGGTGATTTATGCACAGGTCAAGGGAGCTGGGGACCAACAATGTTTGAAAACTTCTGAGTTAACACATAATGAAGTCAGTGGGCTATCACTGAACACCTCTCCATATGTCAGTCTGCTGTGTCAAAGTCTGGGCACTTGTGAGCCCAATGCTCTCGAGGTCTATGCTGGGGAGAGTTCTACTCCTGGCAAGGTCACCAAAACCGGACAGGTCCTAGGGAAGAGGCCAGACTGAAGGGCTGAGGAGCAGGTAGAGCGCTGTAAGTGTAGCTGCAGAAACCCTAACCCCTACCCACACCGGTGAGTGGTATACGCTCTTGTCTGCACCAATCAACCTCCATGTCATGGTCTATGATAGTATTATTCTTCTTGTCCTTATTTTTATTCTTATTATCCACCACACCTGAGTGATTAGCTCTTGGGAATTCTAGATAATAATGCCGGAAGATGGGGTGTGGGGGTGTGGGGGGGGGGGGTGTGTCCCTATTCCTTTTCTTCGCATCCTGGTCAGAAACGAGAAATTTGTTCTTCGCCTTCCTGACCACAGACGGGCGCGCGTTCGCCGGTGTGCAATGTCTCGTGCCGAGCTAAAACAATGATGATGAGCTCTTGGCGGGTTGACAATCTCCACCAACAGTTGTAGTATTCAAAGAGTGCCGTATCCGTCATTACCACGGTATTTCAGTTTTGCTATGTAAGCGGCAGGGTACGTGATTATACTGGTGACTGGATGTGATAATTATAATTGATGACGTTGCTGATGATGATAATAGCATCCGAACTAGCACCAAAATGACCGTTAGAATATGATACTGTTATCGCTACTGGAACAGGGTGATAACATCTGTCGTTTAATCCATCGCCGTGTACCGCCTCAAACAATAAGATCCTTGGAGAAGTTGTGGGTGGCAAGAAAATAAATCACAACCCAATTCAGACAATTAAAACATTATGACCATAGAATAAGACACTGAAACTAGGGTAATCGAGAAAAGATGTCGCTCCTATGACAGTCTGTCTGAAAGATACTCGTTCCCTTGCCAAAACTCCAGTCTCCACCACAGTCATACCCAAGCATTCCTGGATATCTTGGTGCCATCGTCTTCTTGGTCTACCCCTTCCCATTTCACCTGGCACCAAACCTTCAACCACTGTTTTCTCAAGACCATTGTATCTCTTGATTTGACCAAAGTATTTGCATTTTCTAACGAAAATGGAATTATTAAACTAGTTCTCCTCTTTGCTCAACTCTTGCCGAATGTCTACATTTGTCTTTTTCTCTGTCCAGGGTATTCTGAGAATTTTTCTGTAACATTTTGACTCGAAGGATTCGATTCTCTGTCTACATGTTTTGGTAATCGTCCATAATTCGCAGCCATATGCTGCCACAGGAAAACACAGACTCAAGACTTTCACTTTTGTCGTTTTGTTGGTGCTCTGCCCTAATTTTTTCAGGCTGTTCAGTCTCTGCATTGCCATGGGAAGTCTTCTTCTGATTTCTTTCAAGCAGTCGCCATTTTTGTCAATTCTGGAGCCCAGATATTCAAAATGCGTGACCTGATCTATTTCCTCACCACCCATTGTAAATGTATGCTGACATTGTGTTTTGTCGGTGTCCCAAGAGATCAAAATAACAACTTGTGAAATGAAATGGCTAAGAAAGGGCACACGTGTTTCTGTCTTTGACAAATCATCGTCTGGTGTTTCGGTACCCTTTTTATACTCATTTATGTGTTCATGTCTCCATTTTATATATCAATCTCTAGCTCTCAATTAAACTGTTCGCTCATACGTTTTGGTGTTTGGTTATTCTGATGAAGGCTTTTAGGTTGTAACGAAAGTTTCATTTCTCTTTTCGTTCTAGCGCTATGAGACTGCCAATCGTAATTAGGAAGGTAAAAGGCAGAGCGGTTAGAGCGATTATCTCTCTTGGCAGAACAGAGAACGCTCTGTCATTACCTTTCTAAATACGATTGGCAGTCTCATGGCGTTATGACGAAAACAGAAACAAAATTACGATCCAATCTACCCAACTTTAAATGTGTACCTGGTGATGTTAGGTTTAAGCTCTTTGACATAGTACCCTACACTTGGGAAACTGCTGCGCAAGACCGAACAGCTTGCCGGCACATATCTTCGTGAAGGTGCAGCGGTATGCAATACATCCATTAAATCAGTAACTGAACAACGGAGACTGGTTAGGACAACCCGAGAAATGAAGCCTTCCCACCAAGAGTACATTCCCAGCCCTTTATCTGTCCAAGATATTTCCAGATTCCCAAGGCATCTTTGAACTCATGACTGAACATATTCCTGATGGATAAGCAGGAAGAGTGGTGCTTATTAACGGTAATAGACAAACATCATCATCAGATTTAAGGAAGGTTAGGCAGCGATGAGCAAAATAGCTGATAACATCATCTCGTACAAGTGGAGAGATCTGACAATTAGATCTCTACCACTTCATCCTTGTAGTATCTGTTTCACAACTTCATGAATCGTCTACCTTTTCGTTTGTTGCGTTACGAGTGTCTCAGTATTATCTTAGTTCGCCTAGTTTGTTATCTATATTTTTGTTTAGCCAGCCGTACTCATTAACCGTAAGCGTCACCGAAGCGCGCAATACTCACCTGTGGTACGTTTCACCTGTTGGAAGACCTTTGCTACGTGTAGCTTTCTAGTGTTTTAATTATCTAGCTGGCTCCCTTCAAACGGCCACGTAGATAGTGGTAAGTGCTTCAGTGCCAGATGAAAGGCTTGCTTCTGTATATTTGTGTATGTGGGTGAATGCATATATTTGTATACGTTTCTGTGTGTATTTCTTCTCCAACGTTCGTCCTGAAAGGGATGCTGTGTTGTTGTTGTTGTTGTTGTTGAATATCAACAATGAGTATGTTTACTGTTTTTCTGCGCCCTGACAAATATGTTAGGTGGCGGGTTGCAGTAACTTTCCTCACATCAGTGTGCCAATGAAGATGGACTGGGATTGCTTACTACTACGGGGATTACGTCGATTCCCCCACCTCGTAAACAGATTGCCATGAAACCGTCTGTTTCCGTGGATAACTACATGAAAGTGAGGTTCAGTGCTTAGTCATATTTCGTCTGACCTTGACTAACATTGTCTGATCAGTTTGTTTTGCCTGCCCAGACGTTAGTCTCCTCTTCCCATACTGTGTCGTAGTTTACATCATATCTGCGCCTTTCAACCCAACACATCCGATATCTGCACTACATTTTTGGGACAGGGTTTCCCGTCTCTCCTCGATCCATATTCTCTTACCCAAACTGCAGGGGCTCAGTCTGTTTCGAGAGCTGCCATTTGGGATCGGAATAGAGGGATTGTCACCTTTGATTCGCTGACCTTGTCCCACGTAGCCAACTATGAGTCGCAGACTGTTCTCATCTGTTTATCTGCTATATATCTGGCCCTATGTGTGTACAGATTTAAGAGAAAGTATGTAATGTCTGACACATGTATGTATCAGTAAGTATGTATGGCCTGTTCGTGAATGTATGTTCATATATGTAATGTTTGTTACATGCCTTCGAGGATGCTACTCCCGACCTCCATCTTTGCTACATTATAATGTATTCTTTTTGCTTCCTGGTTTTACCATACCGTACTGTCCACCTTCAGAGTGACCTAGGATTTGTGCCAAAACTGAAAAACACTTGTGTATTATTTGTTCTTCCTTTTCTCTTTCCTTTCCTTTATTCACGTTGAAATCCCTTTATGATTAGCATGATATCTCTTCTCTCTAATGTTGGTAAGGTCTCGTATAAATCATTATAAAACTCGTCTATCAATCCTTCCTCTGCTACTGTTCTTGGTACAGAAACTTTAATTATCGTCATGTTTCTTTTGTATCCACTTCAATCTAATCGCTAGAACACGATCGTTGATTGGATTACATCAGAGCATTGCTCTTTTTTCGATAAGAGGAAACCAACTCCGTCATATTCACACTGAGAATATAACGCATCCATCCGTTTTAATGCTTAAATAGCCATGAAGCCCATCGATGTCCTGAGACTCCCAATATGTTCACGTTATTTCTGTCAATGTCATCATCATGTAGCATGTCCTTTATAGAACGACTCTGCCCTCACAGTCTGTCTGAAAGAAACTCGTTCCCTTGCCAAAACTCCAGCCTCCGCCACAGTCATACCCAAGCACTTCTGGATATCTTGGTTCCATCGTCTTCTTGGTCTACCCCTTCATCTTTTACTTGGCACCATACCTTCTGTCAATGTCCTGTTGTATAATCTCATAGGCTTACCTTGGGATCCAGGTGTTGTATTTTACAATTCACAATTTCCTAATTAGACGGATGCTAGGTTTAGTTTAGTTCAGTTCAGTTTAGTTTAGTCGAAGTATCAATGTCATGGGACACGGTTTAACCCGTAAGTGTTCTGTTCTTCTCCATTTTTTGGAGAATCTCTGCCCAATGTACGACCTCCGCAGCACCGGCGAGGATCCCGTAATAGATTGGTTAGATAATAGATAATAGATAATAGATTTAACATAATTTTGAATTTTGCCACGTCAGCGGCCGTTAAGTCTAGTCTTTTTTATTTCCAACTTCAGAATGATTTTTAACGTGCGCCCGATCACTATTACCTAGAGATCCGGGGAATTACCAGAAAATCCACATGAAAAAAATGCAGGTCTCCACCGAGATTCGAACCCGTGACCCTGGTGCTAGGTTAATCCTCTGTATTACCGTCGGGTTTTCGGTTTATTTGACTTCCATTGGCATCGTTCTCATCACTACTTCGGTTACCTGATCTGCCATGGGGGTCTCGCTATCTGATCTTTCAGTTTCTTCATTTTTGGCTATCATGATTTCTTGGGGAAATAAAGTGGTGGTATCTCCTTGACTTCCACATCCAGGTCCGTGATTTATGATCTCCGTCTTTGATAGTACTGTCTGATTGTCAGGGCAAGTGAGTAACCTGATTTGCTTATTCGAAGAGTTGTCAACAAATACTAACAGGTAGACGGTCCCTTTAACTGCGATGTCCCACGAGGAGACATTGCCTGCTGGTTGATGTGGTTTGCTTCCTGACAGATAGACTAATGTTTCCCGAGTCCCTTGTTTACCCAATGTGTGTTGAGGAGAGCAGACTAACGCCTGGTCAGGCAAAACATACTGATCAAACACGTTCGTCAGGGTCAGGTCAAATACACTGGCCAAGACCCCCATCTTACGGACCCGTACCTTTCCATGGAAACATACTGCTTAAATGGCAGTTTGGATTAAAGAAGTGGGGGATTGGCATGATCCCTTTAGTAATGAGAGACATATAAATGAAGATAAGTATAGCAGGGCCACGTGCATGCTCCCCAACACGCTCGGCATGTGAAGAAAGCTACTGCAACCCGCCACGTAACACCCATTTCAGAACGAACAAAAGATTTATCTTACTCACTGTGAGCATTCAACAACAACATCAACAAACAACGGTTGTTCCATGGGCGAGGTCTCGAATGCAATTACGGTGGGCCAAGTATCTGCAGTATTTATTAGAGTACCTGCACTGCCATGTGTATCTGTAGGGTAAATTGACCCATAACCTAAAATAAATTCTGCACCCATAGACCCTGAGGGATTTGTTTTGCCAGTTGGTACTTGCCGCGGACATCAAGATTAATATGAAAAGTTGATGAAATGCCCATGGTCAATCCACTATGACGTCAACCTTATACCACATTTTTTTTTAACGAAGTACAAAAAGTTATGACACGACATAGACTTGCTACAAAGAGAAAGACATACTCCCATCTCATTAGCAAGTAGTAAAACATGTATGCAGTGGCACAAAAATCAGAATTCCATAATAGAAACGACATTGAGACTCGTAGAAGAAAGAGAAAAGATCGAACAATCCGGGATAGAGCGCAGTGCCGCCCTTTACAGAAATAGTTGAATAGAAATCAGAAGAAAGATTTGTATTGAACACATGCAGTAGGACTCGTTGCAACGACAAGGTTAAGTAGGAGACACATTGACAGAAATCAGACTGGCGAGTTCAAATCGTCATAGTACAGGGAAAATGACCGCTGAACATCTGCTGCAACATCTCCCAACATACGAGGACCAGAGAAAGTACATGTGGCCATCACCAGTGCCAACACTAGACAAGCTCTATGGCAGTGTCGACAGCCTCGGGATGACCGCTGCTTCCTTCGATCGAATTCAAGTTGACGCCCGACAGCGTAAGAAGAAGAAGAAGAAGAAGAAGAAGAAGAAATAGTCATTGCATCTAATAGACGACGGGAGTGAGAAAAAGAATGGCCAGGGCATGGCAGACGTTCAATAACGTGAGGAACATACACGAAACACTAAAAAATGACCCCAACAAATCTTTAGGACTTGCATCGTTCATTCCAGTGACAACGTGCAGATGCGAGACAATGACGCACACGCACACACACACACACACACACGTGCACCCGCATACACGCACACACACGCGCACCCGCACACACACACACTACACACATTCTGCCGAAGATGGATGTGTCGGACCGAACGGTGCAAACATCGCAGTCAAGCTATAAACTATTCAGTGATTGGCAGCGGAAGATTGAGAAAGAACACAGAAGAAGATGATGATGAAGAAGAAGAGGAAGAAGAAGAAGAAGAAGAAGAAAAAGAAAAAGAAAACGAAAAAGAAAACGAAGAAAAAGAAGAAGCAGAAGAAGAAAGAAGAAGAAAAAGAAAAAGAAGAAGAAGTGGATGACGATGAAGAAGAATAAGAAGAAGAAATAGATAAGAAGAAGAAGAAGAAGAAGAAGAAGAAGAAGAAGAAGAAGGAGAAGACGGAGAAGAAGAACATTCACACGCACTCACAAATTTAAAAAAATATGTCATCCTTCGAGCTAACATTCTAGTTAAATGCCCTTAAAATATTATGTGTAGCGATCAAATCCCCAAAGAGCAGAATATTTCTCAAAAATGGCAAGTAAACAGCATTTCGTCTACGAAACTAAAATAGTTCAGGCATATCAATCGCCACAGTGGTGTAAACAAACACGATACTGTCAAGTATGTTACCTGGCAAGGGAAGCAGAGGCAAGCCGAGGAGAAGGTGGATAGACAACATTCAAAATATTTATCATGTTAACATTATATGCTCTCAGCCCCTGGCTACATACATGAATGCCAACATGATAAACATAAATCCTGCATCCCTCTGGCTACATACATGAATGCCAACATGATAAACATAAATCCTGCATCCCTCTGGCTACATACATGAATGCCAACATGATAAACATAAATCCTGCATCCCTTTGGCTACATACATAAATGCCAACATGATAAACATAAATCATTCATCCCTCTGTCTACAGAATAATATCCAACACGTTAACCATATTTGATATTTCGTTAACATAAATTGTAGCTGTATGCCATTTCCTCAATCAAGCAATCAATAAATCAAAGCCTTTTCAGCTTCCAGCGGAGCAGAGGTCTTAAAAAAATACTTGACAAGTCATTAAATTTTGACCTGGCTGTAACTGTGGAAGTTTTTGCAGCTTAAACATTATGAAGTAGCTAGCGCAATTCCATGCCCTCCTTAGTCGCCTCTTACGACATGCCTGGCAGATTTTAGTGTTAATATTATTTGCTCTATTTTGTACTCCGATTCGTACCTATAAATTATAGTCACCATTATTTACTTCATTTTCCTGACAAAAACAAAAACAGCTAATGTCGTCCTGAGATCGCAAACTATTTTAAAAATCAAACAGAGAAAAGCAACTGTTTTTATCTTCATGTAATTCAAGACAAAATACGTTATTTACAGCACGATAAAACATGTGAATTATGAGCAAATGATTGATAAAGACAATATGATTGATAAAAACAACATAATTTATAACATTAGAACGTTTTTTACGCCAGTTATTGTCGGTATTATTTCCCTTGATTATTTCGTCTCCCTATTAAACTCGATTCCATTTTTGAAAACTTCGGCTACATATAACTGCTTCCATCAATGTCCATTAACACTCAATAGAAACACGAGAGCATATGTAACACTACATCAATAACTTTTTTGGGTCGTCTTCTTGAGTTCCACCAAGAGTTGTTTATTCCGCCTTGACCTTTTCTTGTCAGGGTTACTTTGACATATCCACTCTGTTCGCCGCTTGTTGTATTGATGCATTGCATTTTTTTTTTTTTCCATTCTCACTAAATTATGTTCTTGTCTAGCATTTTGGCTTTTTTGTCTGCATGTCTTTATAAATGTCAAGTAAAACAATCGTGGCCAATGACGAATTAAATGCCAAATAGAAGTCAGGCAAATGTCAAGTGTGGAGGATTCCGATGACTCTTATTACAAAGCAAATTATAGGCACAATGAACGCTAATACATTACAAACCACCACGTAACACTACATAGCATTACTAAACATTACATTTCATTACATACACACACAGAGACACTCACTCTGACACACGTACATACAAAAATGAATATATATATATATATATATATATATATATATATATATATATATATATATATATATATATATATATATATACACACATACACATATATATATATATGTAAATGCACGCCCGATAAATACACAGATACGCATACATTCATGTATAAAACATATACATACACACACAGAGACACATATATATATATATATATATATATATATATATATATATATGTATTTGTAAATATATATGTGTGTGTTTGTGTTTAAATATATACACGCGAGCGCATATTAATGTCAGCAGCGCTGACGGAAAGTGGTGATATTGATCGTCTGCCATGCTAACAAATCTCATTGTCCTTGTACGCATTGACCTTTGGGCGTTAAAACACTTGCTACTCCCACAAATAAACCAACTTCTTCTCATTGACGCTAATAACCTTCTTAGGTTCTGACAATCGCGCTTTGACTCTTTGGTACTCTTAGTCTTGCCAACTCGTTCATCATTTTATTGCGTCACTGACTCGTCATATATATTTAAAATGTCGCAGTGGGACTTTGTCTGTGCATGGGGCTGTCTTTGTGTGATGCAGAGTGGCATAGAAATGAACTTGACAAAAGTGCATATATAATTGGAAATATGAGATACGCTAAAGTGGTAGCCGCATGACTGTGCTAGATCTTCAAAGAATGTCTATTTTGGTAAAAGGTGAAGGTAGCAGATTCTGCAGCTGGAGATGAAGTGGTAGAGATGTCATTTCTACGAGAGGCTTTAGCTTTATTAACTTCAGTCTTCTTCTTTTGTCCTACTGCTCTTGCCATGCGGCGTCGCAGAGAGGCGGGATGTCCTACTGCTCTTGCTATGTGGCGTCTCAGAGAGGCGGGATGTCCTACTGCTCTTTTCATGCGGCGGCGCAGAGAGGCGGGATGTCCTTTTGCTCTTGCCATGCGGCGGCGCAGAGAGGCGGGATGTCCTATTGCTCTTGTCATGCGGCGTCGCAGAGAGGCGCGGTCCGTAGATCTCTTGTTTGGACCAGGTGAGAAGCGTGTGGGGTCGACAAGTGGAACCTCCCGAGTGTTTCAGACACATCTTCTATCCATCTGCGACGAAGGCGGTCTCTGGCACGAGGACCTGATACTTGCATGTGATAGGCTTTTGCTGCTGGTTGGTCATAATGCATCCGAACCAAGTGGCCAAACCACTTGATTTGTTGGGCTTCAATGTAGGCATTTACTGTGTTCGTTCCAACCATCTGCCTCAACGTGGTGTATCTGATACGGACTTGGATGGACTTGCCAACTGCACTTCGCGCACAACGCATTTCACAGCTCTGAATATTGCTCTTGTGACGTTCCAATAAGAAACCACGATTGACACTGGTAACATAAAGTAGGAATGACAAGCGTGTTGATCAACCTCCTGTTTGTTGAAACTTGCAGTCCAGGATGTTTAAAAAGCGCAAGATGGTAGTGGACAATGCTTGCCATCTGAAAACGATGTGCTATCTCAGTAAACTATAAAAAGCGTTTTATAGATGTGGCAATTTCAGTCATCTTGTCAGACTTATAGTCCGTATTGTGGAAGGCACAGAAGAGTTGTCCAAGATACCAGGGGATGACAGCTGTTGAGGTCTTAAACCTCTATAGGCTGGTGGGGATCTAATGGTCTGGTCCTTTGTGGGTTCAGGGCAACGAAAGGGCTGACATTCCAGCTTCACAGGCGCCAATCGTGGATACACTTAATTTAACTTAACTTAACGTCTTTATACTGGTTTAGTAGAGCATATAGAGTCTGTATTCAACCAGTTTTTTTGGTGGGTAGTTAACCGATGTTGAGTCTATTTTAATAGACTGAAACACTAGAGCAAAGTAGACCCGCAGCCCATTGGTAGTGACATGTTGAACGTTTATCAACACCGGTGTGTTTGGATGATGGCACCGCAATAGATGAGTCAGTGATATACAGACTGTAAAGCCTATAAATCAAACAAAAATCACGCGTTGTGGAAGGTGGGAAAGAGGGGGGGTGGTGGGATGACGAAGCATGTGTGTACACCCAACGAGCTACAGTAACCTTAACTATCCACTGCCATTTGCTGGGAGAGATCGAGAACCTATGAGTATTCCCGGAGTGCAGTGACGTAGATTCTTAGAAGTGGAACAGACTGCTCCTATATTGGCTGGGGAATGATGCACTTTTAGTTATCTACTGTGATAGAGAAGCACCAACAGGGGCGCGGGAACCCACTGGAAAATCACGTATACCAAACAATACTACAAAACACAAAACAAAAACTGAAAAGAAGCAGAAATATACACTCTAGAAACGCGAATGCCAATTGTTCCGCTGTTATAAAATATAAATAAAACTGTTTAGGAAAATTGGCCAACTGTACACACACATAAACTGCTTTCATTGGCCCATTCTCTCACGCACTTAACGTGCACACAAATAAAGGCCTTTCTTTTTTTGTCAACTCCTTTTTGTTGATGGGTATATATTTTTCAAGCATTTAGAATGCACTTGTATGTGTAATCGAATACTTCTGTACAGAACATTGTTGCCAATTGAGCTCGCGAAAAATAGGCCAATAGAAATTATGGTACGAGGTGTGTTCACGTGAAACCGGACCGAAATGTACCAATTGAACATACGTACGATGCGCATGACGACGTCACTTCAGATGTAAACAACACAAACCAACTATCAAGTTTGTCAAATTTGGTTATCCTCCGACTCATAGTTTACTCAGCAGACTGTTGAAAATATGGCGTGTGTGATACGGAATCCGTTCAGAGTTGATCAGCCAGTGGTGATTCGGTTTCTAACAGCTGAAAGATGTCGACCAATTAATATTCATCGCAGAATGCAAGCAGTGTATGTTGACAAAAGTGTGACGAAGACAACAGTGAAGAACTGGACAACGATGTTTCAAGAAGAACGTGAGTTAACGAAAGATATTCTGAGACCATGTCAGGCGTATATTGTTGTATAAGATCTTTCATAAACTCGTTCGTTAACATTTCAACACACTTCGTATTAAACATGTCACTCCAATACTACATTAGGTTACACAGTACCATTTTTTCAACGGTACTTGGATTCATTTGTTCGGAGTATTGTCTTATTGTCAATGGTTTTTACACAAGTGAGATTGTCAACACTATCACAAGATTCCTTAGTCGCCGGACTTATCCCTCTTCGAAGGGAATAATGACTCGACTTATTAAGTACTGGGACCTTGCGTGAGTCACTTGAGAGACGATCAGCGGTGTCTGAAGACAATGGAAAAATTCAACGTTAGCTGAGCCAATAAATCTAATACTCCTTGCTGTCAATCAACGGCACGCATTGACCTTTTTACGACTATGCATTTCCTACTGCCACAAAAATCCACTCCCTCTTAGTTTTGCGAAACGCACGTCGACGCTTTGAGCCTCTTAGTCTTACTAATTCGTTCATCTGTTGCTTATCACTGATTGGTCACCTGTAATTTTTATATACATTTGCACCGATGGACGATGAAGATTTTGTGGATCTGTTGCGTCTACCGCGCGCGTGTAATGTCTCCCTGACACGTAACAGCATTCAAGCGCAAAGCTTTGTGTTTACCTGTCGTCTCAAGACCTTGTTTTCATTGCATAATCAAATGTTTTATTACAATTAGACAGCCGGATTTCCCTAGTCCGCACCAATTCTGGGTTGTCTGCAATATGCCAGCCAACGCGTACAACACCAATGAGATCGCCGCCGCATAACCTAGTAGGCTTCTGGGAAGGCTGGCACCACAATTCGACATAGGCTAGACCTTTCCCAGATGTCTCTGTTTAGCAGCAAAGCAAGACTCTGACTTTAATCGACATGTTTGTAATCTCAAAAGTGTGTTTAATTCCTCTTTATGTTCTGTTCTATGTTACGTACTTTGTTACCACCATTCTATTATAGAAGACTGACAACGGTTTTTTTAAATAGATATTGATCAATCGTTATCTATACTTGTTAACTTAACGTCTTTATACTGGTTTAGAAGACTCTGCAGAGTCTGTATACAACCAGTTCCATATACCTAGTCATTTATATTCGGCATTAAAACATTGGCAATGAACAAACATTTTGAGAAAAGAAAAAGAAATACTTTCAAATGTGGATGTTTTTATATAGCAAAATTGAGAGAACCTTCAGAGAAACACACAATATGGTGGTACTGGCCAAGTAAAGGGTAAAAAAAGAAACGGAATTAATTAAATAAATCACTGTCAGAAAGTACCACTAGTAAGACCATTTAATAAGACGTACACTTTTGATGTAGGCTATCTCTGGAAAGGAAAATAGCAGGAAAAAGTTCATGAGAAAGACGATGCTATAAAGTGTTTGGGGTTAACGTGAAATGACAGAAAGGAATTGTTTTTTTTTTTGTTGTTTTTATAATTCCACCATCAAGGTTTGAGAGACAAGATATATTGGTCATGACTTTCAATATAGAGATGATAAATTGATCTTCGCTGATCTGTTAGATTACATTATTGTATGTCTTTACCCCTGTTGCCAGGTCGGAATGAGGGAAAAAGAAATAAAACACTGCAACCTGCCAGGCATGTCGCATGAAGCGAATAGAGAGTTGGTCATTGGGCTGAACACCACATTTCCAAGAAACTACTAGCCACACAAAAATGCACAGTCTTGTAAACTTCACAGTGTAGAGGAACTACATGTATACACACACGCGCATATATTTATACATACATACATACATACATACATACATACATACATACATATATATATATATATATAGTGGGAGCGTGTGGCAAAGGTTTGTAGGCTTGGATATAATTCAAACGTACCAGGCTCAAATCCCCTTGCACTCGGTTTCACCGACCGCGCGTGTCGTGGGTGTATTTAATGGTAGGACATGTGGAAACTGCCGAGTCAGCATTCTGTAGCTGGTACTTTCAGCAATGAAAGGGACGAATAGAAACGCACAGGAGTAATTCAGTCGGTTATGTGAGTCATCTTCTTCTTTTTTTTCAAATATTATATATACTACATATATATATATATATATATATATTCTTCGTCTTGTTCTTCTTCCTATTCAGCGTTTATCTTGAAAAGGACTTTTTGTCGGTTCACAGCGAGGCTATGATATATGCACCTTTCGGCCCGATACATGCGGAGTTAGTTGGCCTTTTCTTGTGTATCGGATTTGCCTTCATACCCTAACCTTGTATCCAGCCTACACTAAGGCAGCCTGTTTCCATAGTTGCCGCTTGGAGACGGAAAAGGGTCGTGGTCAGCTCGGTTCGCTGGTCTTGATGCAAACGATTAGTCACTGGCTGATGTCAGCTCCTTCACTATACTGCATCCATGAACCCCTCACAATGAAGCTGTAAACTAGCGACACAACGCATTCAGTTCTCTGGACCACATCCTCCTACTTGCAAAGTCCTGTTCAGGGCTTGGTAGCGGAAGATTGAGAACGAAAGCAGTAGAAGAACACCTCAATTTGGAGATACAAATGTGAAAATTATAATCACATTTGCTATTATTTTCATGTCAATATAATATATTAATAATTAACTAAACGCTGTAAAACACAGAATTTAATATCACGTAGCAACGCCACAAAACTGAATGCTCTCTTATTTTCTGATTTATTTGTGCCTTCATTTTCAATTTAATTTTCAGCTTTTCGTTATAAATAAATATATATATATCGTGCTCTGGGAAATAAAAACTGTGTGCCCTGAATAATTTCATTAAGTGTAATCGATACAGGACATGTCCTGAACGTTACTTAGTTGTGTTTGTGGGCGTCGTGAAATCTAGATGTCAGATGTGAATGAGAATGTCACTTAAAATAGCATAAGGCAGTGGGTCTCAAACTCAGGTAAAAAGAAAAACTCTCTCTTAATTAATGTTTGCATTCAATATTTTACTATTTGGATGTCCACAAAATCCAGTTTGAAAACCACTATAGCAGGCTATCAACGCAAATAAACATGCATGCCCACACACGCACACAAACACACACACACCCATCCACCCCACAATTCATCCAACCCAAAGACACAGACCCACAGACACATGCACACCTACTAGTATGCGCGCACTTGCTCGTAAACATACATATTTACATAAATGCGCACACATACGCACGCACATACTCACGCACAAACACATATATATGATCATCATCAGGTTAGGTGCTGTGGAGCCACCTTTTGAAGTCGTGTGTTATCAGATCTCTTGAGCTCAGTCAGCATATGTCTCCACTCCGATTTTCTTGGACGCCTGCGTTACGTGCTCGTTGCTTTTTGCGCCATCTCCTGCTTGTCCCCCCCCCCCTGAATTTTCCCTTCCAGTGATCTCTCTAGTAGGTCTGATGTCTCACATCGTGACAAAGCCAAGATGATCTACCTCTCCTTGTATACTTGTCTTTATTTAATTGTCTTTATAGGTAAGCACTTGCTGTTTGATCTTGTTTCTGTCCATCTCACGCTTTTCTTTCTGCAATAGCATCACATCTCAAAAGTTTCTCTTATATGTTATAATTTATGTTCCTGGGCGTCGCGGACAAGAAATTAGTGGTGATTATTTTAGTCCGCAGCTCAAGATTGAGGTTATTTGCTGTTTGGCTTGGCTTAGCTTGGCTTCGTTCGTTCTCAATCTCCCGCTACCAAACCCTGAAAGGGCTTAAAGAAGCAGAATTTGGTCCAGAGAACGGAATGCGTTGTGTTGTAGTTTACAGCTCGACTGCGATATTTGCACCTTTCGGTCCAACACATCCGACTTCAGCAAGCATTTCTTAGTACCTGGTTAGCATTCCCTCTTCGATCCCATCTCCTTAGCCACTCTGCCCTGCTACAGCCTGTTATCCAGAATCTATTTACTCTTTAAAGATTGTGTTTCTCACAGAGTGCCTTCCTTACTTCTAACATCAGCTTCACAAGACATTCGCAGCTATAATTTGTCCAAAACATTAAAACCTCTAACACGTTGCATTTCGATGCTGATATTTATTGTTTGCGTTTGTTTGGCTGTTACCATAGTTTTTGTTTTACTATCATTTGCGTAATTGAGGCCCCAACCTTGAAAGAAGTACACCGCGGGAAAATTGTTCAATTCCAAGAGTTCCCATAATCCCATCCGATCTGAAAATTATGTTACTTCCCTTGCGAAGCCATGTACAAACAGCTAATAAAGAATATAAAAATACCTCTACACTGAATGACCACTCTCTCTCTGCAAGAAACTGTAATGGTTTCAACTGCGTCTCTAGTGCCACTATCATTTCGTTCCCAAAACAGATTTTCGTTCAGCATACATTCTATCTTGTTATCAATTCTTCTGTTAATTGTTTTTGAATTTAATTTTAAAAGCGTGTGATCTTAGTAGTATCGTACGATTTCTTATTCTTTCGCTTTTTTCTAGGGTATCGGAATGAGGACTGCTTCTTCTTCTTCGTACGAATGAGGACTGCTGATGTATGATCTGTAGGCCATATTTCTTTTAAGTAAGTAGTGTATATGATAATAATAATAATAACAATTATTATTATTATTATAAAAAGAAGAAGAAGAATAGAAACAGTTATAATATAATAGGTACAGATACGACAAACCTAACGCATTATCATTTTAGAGTAAATTATGCTTGTATGATATGCTTATATATGCTCAAGATTCCAATATAATTATGTGGCTTTTTACAATGCTGATATCTCTCTAAAGAATAAATTGAATATCATTTATAATTCCCTTTGGAAGCAACAGATAACGGGACACAAAAATTCATATCAACCGTTTTTCGCTTCTACAGAAATCCTCGCGCGGCGATCTTGGAAGATTAATGGTCGTTACCAAGCGACACACAGACTCCGCATTTATCACGATTGAAGCTATATATTAGTCGATATCGCCATACGTTATTGCTGAGTATTTTCAAAAATAGGAGACCGTTTCACATCGGTCTCAAAAGCTCGTGTTTTCTGTTCTGTTCTGTTGTATGAGTCGACTTCAATGCACTTCGGGCAAACCCATAGGTGCTCAGTCTCTCTCAGTAGATGGCGCAAAGTGTGGATGCTGATAGTGCCTGCAGCCTGTTGGTTGTACACCTTCCTGTTTCGTCCTGTCAGTTTCCTTGATCCACTGAATCGAAACTTGATTTCAAAGTGCCGGAGCCTGTGCCTTGCAAACTCATCCAAAGCAGTGTCGTTTTCCAGCAGGTGGGCCTTGAAAACCTTCACCATGTCACCTTTATCTATTTCCACTGTGCCTGTTATGGGTGCGAGTGACGCCAAAAAATCAGCTCGCTCGTTGCCCGGAACCACAGCATGACCAGGACAGTAGATCCATACCAGCCCCTGAGTTTTGAGATCTCTAGCGCTGCTATCCACTCTTGTCGTAGCCACCCATTCTACACCTTCCGAAGTATTGTTTGGGAGTCTGACACGATGACTGCTACTGTTGAAGATATCTCAGACAGCCACATCAGAGCTTCTGTCACTGCCTCCATCTCCATTCTCATACTTGATGTTGGAGTTTCACATGCGCCACTTCGTTCAGCAACGATCCGGTCTTTTATTCTAGCCGAGAAACCCCAGCCTGATGTTCCACCACTTCGTTCAGCAACGATCCGGTCTTTTATTCTAGCCGAGAAACCCCAGCCTGATGTTCCACCACTTCGTTCAGCAACGATCCGGTCATTTATTCTAGCCGAGAAACCCCAGCCTGATGTTCCACCACTTCGTTCAGCAACGATCCGGTGTTTTATTCTAGCCGAGAAACCCCAGCCTGATGTTCCACCACTTCGTTCAGCAACGATCCGGTGTTTTATTCTAGCCGAGAAACCCCAGCCTGATGTTCCCCACTTCGTTCAGCAACGATCCGGTCTTTTATTCTAGCCGAGAAACCCCAGCCTGATGTTCCACCACTTCGTTCAGCAACGATCCGGTCTTTTATTCTAGCCGAGAAACCCCAGCCTGATGTTCCACTACTTCGTTCAGCAACGATCCGGTCTCTTATTGTAGCCGAGAAACCCCAGCCTGATGTTCCACCACTTCGTTCAGTAACGATCCGGTCTCTTATTCTAGCCGACAAACCCCAGCCTGATGTTCCACCACTTCGTTCAGCAACGATCCGGTCTCTTATTCTAGCCGAAAAACCCCAGCCTGATGTTCCACCACTTCGTTCAGCAACGATCCGGTCTCTTATTCTAGCCGAGAAACCCCAGCCTGATGTTCCACCACTTCGTTCAGCAACGATCCGGTCTCTTATTCTAGCCGAGAAACCCCAGCCTGATGTTCAACTACTTCGTTCAGCAACGATCCGGTCTCTTATTCTAGCCGAGAAACCCCAGCCTGATGTTCCACTACTTCGTTCAGCAACGATCCGGTCTTTTATTCTAGCCGAGAAACCCCAGCCTGATGTTCCACTACTTCGTTCAGCAACGATCCGGTCTTTTATTCTAGCCGAGAAACCCCAGCCTGATGTTCCACTACTTTACACCGACCCGTCAGTGTATATGATGGTATCACTTTCATGCGTGTTTTCATTATTGTAATCGTACTGTTCTGTCTTCCATCGCTGCAAAGCTTAAGGTGACCTCTGCAGCTGGCGCGTTACAAGAAGTATGTAAAATTAAAATAAGACTAGCCTGCTGTGGAACTGTGGATGTATAAAGTATGAAAAAACTTAAGTGAAAAAAATGTTTAAAATAGGTATGGTCAGAAAGACACATTCGAAACATACGTTGAGAAAGTGCAAGGTTACCACAACTAGATTCTAGTGTGACCTACGAAGAGTCCAAAAGGTTTATTATCGCCAGATACATGGCCAAATGAGAAACAGAGCATACTGGCTTCACAAAAAAAGGATGCTTATTACCAGTTGAACAGAAGAGAGCAGGTCGTGGTCTTCAGACTCCGCACAGGCCACAACATAATGAGGTATCATCTATTCAATAAACTGAAGATAGGTGCTACTGACGAATGCACCTGTGGTACAGGGGATATGACCGCTGAACATCTGCTGCAAAATTGCCCGACATACGAGGACCAGAGAAAGCACATGTGGCCATCACCAATGCAAACACTAGACAAGCTCTATGGCAGTGTCGACAGCCTCAGAATTACTGCTTTCTTCGAACAAATTCAAGTTGATGTCTGACAACGTACGAAGAAGAAGAAGAAAACCTACGTTCCGGCAACTCTGACTTCATCATGGACATTGAACAATCACAATAATTAACTTGCGAATCATAGAAGAAGAGAAGAATACATTAATGGGAGATAATACCAGTTTGTACCAATTGCATGTGAACATTCCTGCAGTGGTAGTTGGCGTAGTAATTTGTGTTCATGATAAGAGTACTAGTCTATAGCACAATAACCTTCAGTCATCTCTTACCGTGGTCCTTCTATTTCTTCTCATCTATCCAATCTGTGCTTCCGAAATGTAAATAAATTAGCTCAGGATTGTTTACAAGCGGAGTAAGGTGCAGCCAATTCAATGTTGGACCTCTTCTCCAACATCTGAAGGACCAGGTCAATAGTAATGCTGCTGATACGGATGGATTTTACAATACTCAGAACTAAATAGTTGAAACCGACATTGTCTGTAAGTGTAAACACTACCAACAACTAGTATGGGTCAGTTCTGCGTTAACACAATTCTTTTTCAAGCGAGAACCTACTATCGACCTAAATATCTTTATTGCTGACGGGACAACATTGATGACACTTCCTAACAAATCTACATGGTGTAGATGAATGTTCTTAAGGGATAAAAAACCAAAAATTAGTTCGTTGGTAGAAGATGCAATGTGAAACAAAGGAAGAAAAAATGGAAAAGATTTTTGGTTAGAGAAATATCATTATTTAAATATTAAAAGATCTGGGGTAGTTGTCTCGCCGCAGCGACTCAATTTCAACCAGTGTTCGTAAAGCGATCTCAGTCCTGCCAGGCGGAGCGATAGCGCGGGCTTGCGGAAAACGCTCGCCTGCCTTTCCCCGAAGTGCGAATTGGGTGCGGTTTGTTGTAGTGGCTCCTCCACCGAGGTGCGCTGGTCTGGTCCGTATCAGGAAACGTGGTCCGTCCTTGGTGATTTATCTAAGGCTTATAGCAGAGCTCGACAGTACGTCTCGCTGGTGGTCCGACTCTCGCAAAGAGCTTGTGACCGGCAAATGGAAAGCAGGAATCGTTGCCTCGAGGCCCTGCGTTCTCCTACGGAGAAGGGCAGGCCGGCAGGCCAAATTGTCTCCAGTTCCAGTAAAATTCATCGCCGAGGTCGTTGGGATCCGTTCTGCACAGAGCGCTGCCATCCCTCCTCGAGCGAGCCCGGTCGGTCGGTCGTCTGGTGCGTGTGGGAGGCCCCTGTCAGGCGGTCCTAGGTCGACGGAGTGAGAGACGGGTGGAACAAACCGTCCGTCCGTCCCGTCAGTCGGTCCCTGCGGCCGTCGTCCCAGCGAGGCTTTTTAACACACCCTTCCTCCGCCGACCGGTGTGTGCTGTACGTACGTCTCCGACAGATATCTGGTTGATCCTGCCAGTAGTCATATGCTTGTCTCAAAGATTAAGCCATGCATGTCTAAGTTCACACTGTCTCACGGTGAAACCGCGAATGGCTCATTAAATCAGTCGAGGTTCCTTAGATGACACGATCCTACTTGGATAACTGTGGCAATTCTAGAGCTAATACATGCTTACCAAGCTCCGACCCTCGCGGAAAGAGCGCTTTTATTAGTTCAAAACCAATCATCGTTTCCCCTCGCGGGGTTGCGGCGTCCCCACTGGTGACTCTGGATAACTTTGTGCTGATCGCATGGCCTCATGTGCCGGCGACGCATCTTTCAAATGTCTGCCCTATCAAATGTCGATGGTACGTGACATGCCTACCATGTTTGTAACGGGTAACGGGGAATCAGGGTTCGATTCCGGAGAGGGAGCATGAGAAACGGCTACCACATCCAAGGAAGGCAGCAGGCGTGCAACTTACCCACTCCCGGCACGGGGAGGTAGTGACGAAAAATAACAATACGGGACTCTTTCGAGGCCCCGTAATTGGAATGAGTACACTTTAAACCCTTTAACGAGGATCTATTGGAGGGCAAGCAGCCGCGGTAATTCCAGCTCCAATAGCGTATATTAAAGTTGTTGCAGTTAAAAAGCTCGTAGTTGGATCTCAGGCGCAGGCGGGCGGTCCGGCTCGCGCCGGTTCACTGCCCGTTGTCTCCTGCCCTACCGTCTGCCGGCTCTCTCCCACGGGTGCTCTTCGCTGAGCGTCCTGGGTGGCCGGCGCGTTTACTTTGAAAAAATTAGAGTGTTTAAAGCAGGCATCGGCTGCCTGCATAATGGTGCATGGAATAATGGAATAGGACCTCGGTTCTATTTTGTTGGTTTTCGGAACTGGAGGTAATGATTAACAGGGACAAACGGGGGCATTCGTATTGCGGCGTTAGAGGTGAAATTCTTGGATCGCCGCAAGACGAGCTACTGCGAAAGCATTTGTCAAGAATGTTTTCATTAATCAAGAACGAAAGTCAGAGGCGCGAAGACGATCAGATACCGTCGTAGTTCTGACCATTAACGATGCCGACTAGCGATCCGCAGGAGTTGCTTCGATGACTCTGCGGGCAGCTTCCGGGAAACCAAAGTGTTTGGGTTCCGGGGGAAGTATGGTTGCAAAGCTGAAACTTAAAGGAATTGACGGAAGGGCACCACCAGGAGTGGAGCCTGCGGCTTAATTTGACTCAACACGGCCAACACTGACATGATTGACATGCCGAGACCACTCTTCTGGGGTCTAATATGGAACTGGTGCTGGATTTAGACCCCTAGAAATCTGGGGTTATGCCCCCTGTGGCCCGATTTGGTCTGCATCCAGTGTTCTGAAAAAGGAATTGACGGAAGAGCACTATCAGGTGTGGAGCCTGAGACCTAAATTTACTTAACACGCCAATACTGCAGAATGACTATCAAAAAGTACACCTTCGTGGGGTCTAATAGAGAACATGTGCTGGAATTAGACCCTCGAAAACCTGGGGCTACCCTATAAGAAACTTGATTGTCTTGCTAAGGGAATTGACGGAAGGGCACCACCAGGTGTGGAACCTGCGGCTTAATTTGACTGAACACGCCAATACTGTAGAACAACTGACAAATCGAGAGCACTGCCGTTTGGGTCTAATAATGAACGTACGCTGGTATTAGACTCACGGATGACAAGTCAGCTCTCAAACACTCAAATGAAAGAACTCTACGGAAATCGTGTTTAACTCCGCAGAAACCGCAGATTTCAAATACCTGGTCATTGACAAACAAAAGCCCTCAATAAATTCGTCTGATCAAATAGTGAACGGGTGCTGGAAATAGATCATCTGAAGACAGGTCAGTTTTACCCTACAAATGACAGGGCGTTGCTACGGAAAACCAGCTCAAATCGAGAGGAGCCGCAGACACTTTGGTTCACGTACCAGGCTGATAAGCCAAGGGCGCGAGGCTACTATGTGGGGGATTACGGCCGAACCCTTGTAAGCCGCAATGCCGCCCAAAATATCAGCACCACTGCAATGGGAGGCTCCTACATGCTCGGGACCTGGGGCTTGCGCCCCAGCCCTATCAGGTAGAGCCACAGTAAGAGGTCCTTGCCGTCCGCCAATCAAAGCGGGCGGACAACTGCTTGATACTCACCCTATACGGCGATGGGGTGCGAAAACACCAACCAAAGACTTAGTACCTGGTCGGGGTGTCGAAAACAGTAGAGCAGCCACCTCACTGTGAACTGTCAAGACTCAACCACTGACCGTGAGAGTTGTCCGCACATCAGGCGAACAACATCTCTGTGACATTACCAGGCTTGTCCTCTGGCTGAATGCACTCCGGCTACGATATCTACCTCTGTACGTTATCAGCCATATAACTATCATACTGGACGCAGAAGAGATGCAGACCAGCGGACATTGCACACCTGCCCCACTGTGTCAACACCCCAGGTGGCGGGGAATGCTAGGCGTACCATCCCTGCATAGAAGCCAAGAAAATAAAGGGAAAAAGAGATACCCCACTCACATGCAAATGCTACGTTTCTGGCAGGACGTGACGATCCTGGGATACAGACACACTGGACTGCCTCTCTTCCGGGTAAACCAGTCCATCTCATATATCATCACATATCATCATTGCACCCTACAGACACGAGTAGTGAAGACTCGATAGTCTGGTAAGACAACTTCCATAAGAGAGAAAACTCTGATCATAAACAACTGCTGCCTTGCAGATAGGCTGGGGACAGCCAAAGGCTAAGGAGGGCATCCCTAGAGAAACGCCTATTGAAATCGGATGCACGGGACCGCAAGCCTAACAAAACAGTGCAACGTAAATCACAGTATGATGGCAGTACAACCTATTAGAAAAACGCATGGCGCTCATCCTGCGGAGTCCCGCCAGGCAGCGATAGGGCCGGGCCTCGCGCCTCGAAGGGGCCCACCATTGACTACTGGTGGTCACCCACCCATGTGTCGTGGAGTCAAGGCACATGGCTATGGGGCAACTTCTATTGGCCAAAACCTCAAGACCCTCAAAATACTACAGTGGAATGCGGAGGGAGTCATTAACAAAAAACTTTCCCTAACACACCACTTGCATGAAGGTAAAATTGACGTGGCATGTATCCAGGAAACGCACCTCAACAATAACCATAAATTCTCAATCAGAGGACATCAGACCTTCCGTCTAGATAGAGAAGGCCACAAAGGAGGGGTCCTGATACTGACCAGAAACTGTATACCGAGTAGCGCGGTATCTGTCAATCACACCGGACAAGCAGAAATTGTAGGAGTTGACATAATGGCTAAAGAGACGAAGCTCCGCATTTTCAATCTGTACGGACCACCAAACAGAGACCTTTCGCTCTCGAGTATGGAGGTCAGAGACTCCAACTGCATAGTAGTTGGAGATTTCAACAGCCACTCGGAGAGATGGGGATACTCTGACACAGACAGCAGAGGTGACGAAGTGGAAGATTGGGAGATAGATGCAAATCTCTCCCTAATCAATAGGCCGGAGGATAGCCCTAGCTTCTATTCAAGAACATGGCATACCACCTCGACTCCAGATTTGGCCTTCTCCACACAGGACATACACCATAAAATAGACCGCCAGGTGCTAAACCAACTGGCAGGTAGCGACCACAGGCCGATCAGGCTAACCATTGACGTGGAAGTAGGCCCACAGGAAACAAAACCGCTCCCACGTTGGAATTACAAACGAGCCGACTGGGACAGATTTGCAATCCTGACAGATGGGCTGTGTGAAACCATCAACACACGAAACACCAAAATGAAGCACATGGTAGAGAGCCTAAGCAAGGCAATAATGCAGGCCGCCACTGAAACCATCCCAAGAGGAGCTAGGAAAAACTATAAGCCCTACTGGAATGATGAGTTGCAGAAAGTGGAAGATGCAGTAACAAATGCTAGGAACATGGCAGAGCGAGAAAAATCCATGGAGGCAAACATCGCCCTCAAAGCCGCCGCGGCGAAGTACAAACACACTCTCAAGCAAACAGCAAGAGAAAGCTGGAAAAATAAAACAGAAAGTCTAAACCTGGACAAAGACGGGAACAAGCTATGGAAGCTAGTCAGAGCCATGAACGACGAAACCCCGTCAAATAAACAAATTACTATCAAGCAGGGCGAGAACTTGATCACAGGTAAGAAAGCCGCAAACGCCTTTGTCGATCACTATGCCAGAGCAAACCACATCGAGGTCCCTGCAGATAAGCATACAGACATTAGCGAAGAACTAAAGGGACACGAAAACATGAATACGGCTCCTGAAGAGCACATGATGGCCAAACTAACAATGCGCGAAATGGAAGAGGCTATGAGAACACTAAAGAAAAGGAAATCTCCCGGAAAAGACGGGATAACAAACGAAATGCTGATGGCGCTGGGCCAAACAGCGAAGGAGAAACTGCTATCGGTTCTGAACCAAAGCTGGAAAAGGGGAATTGTACCACAGGCATGGAAAGATGCAATACTGGTACCAGTACCAAAAACAGGAAAGGACAAAACAGATCCAAATGGATACAGGCCCATAAGCCTACTGAGCTGTGTCGGCAAGCTGATGGAACGGATGATAAACACCAGACTGATGTGGCATCTGGAAGAAAAACGAATACTAATTCCACAGCAAGCCGGCTTTAGACAGCACAGATCCACTGAGGACCAGGTCATCCTCATAGCCCAAGAGATAGAAGATGCCTACCAGGCACAGAAACACACAGTAGCTGTTTGGGTGGATCTGGAAAAGGCATTTGACAAAGTCTGGAAAGATGGACTTAGAGTAAAGCTAAGAAGAAGTGATGTCGGTGGGAGAATGTACAAGTGGATCAACCACTACCTCAAACAAAGAACGGCCAGAGTCCAAGTACAAGGGCAGATGAGCAAAAAGGTAACACTCGAGCAGGGAGTACCCCAAGGGGTAGTATTGTCACCCACACTCTTCCTGGTATATATAAACGATATTACAGAGAATATACCAAGAAGAGTCCATAGCTCAATGTTTGCAGACGATCTGGCTATGTGGACCTCTGAAAAGAATCTCACCATAGCAAGAAATCGGATGCAGACGGCCCTAACATCGCTGGAAGAGTGGGCGAACTCATGGCTGCTCAAAATAAACGAGGAGAAAACCACATGCACAATATTCTCGCTTTCATTAAAACCCCAAAGTACCAAATTAAGTCTAAATGGCAAAATCCTGCAGCCAAACGACAACCCAACCTATCTGGGAGTCACATTTGATCGGCGCATGACATGGAAAAGTCAGATTGAGAGAAACCGAATGAAAGCCAGAGAAAGAATGGCAATCATGAGGAAACTTGCTGGCACAAGCTGGGGAGCAGACGAAGGCATACTAAACTGTACACTGGAAGAGTGAGACCAGTTCTCGAGTATGGCATAGCGGCATGGACAACAGCAGCGAAGGCGAACTTCGATAAAGTTAACAAACTTCAAAACCAAGCCATGAGAATTATAACAGGTGGCATGAAGTCAACGCCAATTGTAGAACTTGAAAAGATTTCAAAACTGCAATCCATGACCGATAGAAGAGACTGCAGAGCCCAGCTGCAGTCAGAGAAACTCCGAAGACTGACGGACCATCCAATGTACCAGAGACTAAACAATTTGGGAAATGGGACACTAAAGCGGAGAAACTTTGCAGAAATAGCCAAAGCAAAGATGCACGAAAATCCCATAAACACACTAACAACACCAAAACCCATCACTACTGTACGAAAACCTACCTGGAGGCAGGATATATTTCCAGAGGTGGTAGAAAATATACCAGGTATTGCAAACAAAAACTGCCAGACTGAAAAAGAAAGGAGAGACACTACCCTAAGCTTCATAACGAAAAGCTACCCAAGCATGGACTGGACCCATGCATACACCGACGGTTCTGTAACAAACACTACACAGAACGGAGGGGCAGGAGCATTCCTGAACCTACCAAATGGCAGAAAAATAACACTGTCATTCGCTACTGGTAAGTTCACAAGCAATTTCAGAGCGGAGGCAGAGGCACTGAGGGCGGCAGTGGAAGAAATGGTGACACACAGTGAAAATGAGAGCCATATAGTCCTGCTGACAGATGCTCTCGCCGTAGTCACAGCGCTAAAAAGCCAGAAAAACACTGAGCTTAATGACTTAAGAGCAGCACTCTGCAAACTGTGCCAGCAGTCCGCACCAAAAAGGGTAGTGGTACAGTGGGTTCCGTCACACTGCAACATCCAAGGCAACGAGGAGGCAGACAGACTGGCAAAAGAAGGTGCAAGACTACCACAAACAGATACTATTATGACGTACGAAGAGTCAAAACGGCTTATCAAAGCCATATACATGACCAAATGGGAAACCGAACATACTGGTTACACCAAAAACGATGCCTATTACCAGTTGAACCGAAGAGAGCAGGTCGTTGTCTTCAGACTTCGCACTGGCCACAACAGACTGAGGTACCACCTATTCAACAAATTGAAGATAGGGTGTACCGACGAATGCCCGTGCGGTACTGGTAAAATGACCACTGAACATCTGCTGCAGAACTGCCCGACATACGAGGATCAGAGAGAGCAGATGTGGCCATTACCAGTGGAACTGCAAGACAAGCTCTATGGGAGTGGCGAGAGCCTCAGGATGACCGCCGCTTTTTTCGAAAAAATAATGGTTACTGTCTGACTGTGTACGCAGAAGAAGAAGAAGTAAATATTAAAAGGATTAAGAAAAACAAGGAAAGTGGGAAAATGAGAAGAGACAAAGGTATGTATGTATATATATGTGTGTGTGTGCGTGCGTGCGTGTTATAAATAACGTAAGATCTGTTCTATTACATAGCTCTGAAACATGGACAACACAGGTATTTATTTTAAAAAAAAAAGGTAAATTCCGCCGTTCATCGTAGACGATGATGCCATAATTAATTTTGCCAGCGATATATTTGGTAAGGATTAACTTCCTTACTTTTTATCCTCACTCTCTCGTCTCGAGCCTCCTGATCAATGTGAGTTGCACTCACCGTTCCAGCATTGGTATTTACAGCCATCAGAGAACACATTTCTCAGCAACAGTGGCAAGTCAAGGACAAGACGACTAAGGAGAGACTACGAGATGCAGAGGACTCCACATCAAGCACTCTTGAAAAAGACGGTGGAGTCCGGAGTCTAACCCACACCAACTGATCACGAGGTCGACGGCTTAACCACTTCGCCACGGATATATATATATATATATATATATATATATATATATATATATATATATATATATATCAGTTCAGTTCAGTTCAGTTCATCCCGTAACCCATCAGGTCGTTGGGGCACACATGAAGACATGAAAATCCCACGCTAACCCTCTCTGTCTGTCGCCGCCTAACGTATCTCACCGGGACAAAGGCCTGACCACTCAGTGATGTTGTCCACCCATCTCTTCCTTGGACGTCCTCACCCTCTCTGACCCGGTACGGACCCAAAGAGTATCGAGTTGGGAATTCCGTTGGACCTCACGACGTGCCAGCACCAGGCCATCTTTCGTCTTTTGATAGCTGTGAACAGATCTTCAAAAGGACCAATAGCGTCTTCAACTCTCTGACGGATTTCTACGTTCATGACACGATCCTTATATGTAACATTTAGGAGTTTTCTATAGCACCGCATTTCCATTGCACGTATCCTGCCCTGGATATCTGCTGTAACGGTCCAGGTCTCGCAGGCATACATAAATAGTGACAGCACCAAAGAGCGCAGTATGACTTTTATGACTTTTATGCCGAGGGCGAGGCGCTTGTCTCGCCATAAAGGTTGCAGCCTAGTCAGCGCCGCTGTTGTTTGTGCAATTCTAGCAATTACCTCTGGCTTCGAACCCTCTTCGCTGATCCATGACCCAAGATATTTGAAACGTTCTACCACCTCAAGTACCTGCCCATTTGCCTCTATTACAGATTGAAACCCTGCTACGTTATTGGTCATGAGCTTTGTTTTATCAGCATTTATTTCCATACCAAAACTCAGGGCCGTTCTATCCAATCTACCAATCAACTCCTGGAGTTCCCTTTCTGTGCCTGTCAATACATCAATATCATCAGCAAATCGGAAGTTTGTGATAAGCCTGTCACCTATTTTAACCGTGCCAACATGTAACCAATCGCCTAGCGTTCCCTCTACTGAGACAGCGCTGGTCGCCTGCTGTAAAAAGGTTTCCAATTACCCTCACAATATCACTGTTGAACTTAGAATGCCTCATTGTTGACCATAGCGCCGCATGCCACACTCTGTCAAACGCCTTTCGATAGTCAATGAAGGCATGGTAGAGTGATTTATGATACTCTTAAACTTCTCATTCAGTAGCCGAAGATTAAATATCTGCTCGATGGTACTCCTTCCCGCTCGAAAGCCCGCTTGTTCTTCGGCAATGATATTTCCATACCAAAACTCAGGGCCGTTCTATCCAATCTACCAATCAACTCCTGGAGTTCCCTTTCTGTGCCTGTCAATACATCAATATCATCAGCAAATCGGAAGTTTGTGATAAGCCTGTCACCTATTTTAACCGTGCCAACATGTAACCAATCGCCTAGCGTTCCCTCTACTGAGACAGCGCTGGTCGCCTGCTGTAAAAAGGTTTCCAATTACCCTCACAATATCACTGTTGAACTTAGAATGCCTCATTGTTGACCATAGCGCCGCATGCCACACTCTGTCAAACGCCTTTCGATAGTCAATGAAGGCATGGTAGAGTGATTTATGATACTCTTAAACTTCTCATTCAGTAGCCGAAGATTAAATATCTGCTCGATGGTACTCCTTCCCGCTCGAAAGCCCGCTTGTTCTTCGGCAATGATATTCTCCGCCTGAGGATTCAGTCTGTTAAGTAATATTCTCAAGAGAACTTTACTTGGATGACTTATCAGACTGATTGTTCGATAGTTCTGACACATATTTAGGTTTTCTGATTTAGGCAGTGGTATAATGACTGATTTCGTCCAGCAGGTGGGCCACACTCCTGTCTGCCAAATTCTATTGCAGATGTATGTCAGGGCATTAAGTGTCGCCTCACCTCCCACTTGTGGGTGCTCTGCTGGAATATTATCCACACCGACAGCCTTCCCTCTCTTCAGCATTTTCACAGCTTCATATACTTCTTCCCTTGTTATCGTTTGATTTTCCTCTAGCAGACTCACTTCAGGAGACATTACAATTCTTGGGTCACCTCGATCTTCATGCTTATATAGCTCCGAATAGTACTCTGTCCAGCGCTCACGAATGTCTGTAGCTTCTGTGAGACATTTCCCACTCTTGTCCTGAATCGTTGTATTTCGACTTCGGACAGGTCTTACTAAGTCCTTGACCAATTTATATGCTCCCTTGGCATCATTTCTTCCCAGATTGCGTTCGATATCTGCGCACTGAGCCGTTATCCATTCCATCTTGGCCTGTTTCATCTTGGTCTTTATGGATCCTTTTATCTCTCTATATCGCTGAATCCCATCTAGCGTTTTCTTCGTTCCCTTCAATTGTCGTCTCTTGTCACATAAATCCAGTATTTCACTCGTGATATATATTTATATATGAGTGTGTGAGAGTGAGAGATAGAGATAAAGATATATATATATATATATATATATATAGAGAGAGAGAGAGAGGGAGAGAGAGAGAGAGAGAAATACGATTACCTGAGAATAAAGTGTATCATATATTTAAACGATTAAGCCTGAGACAACCCATGTGAAAGTTTAAGGGCCATTCTGGTATAAACTGTCGTTTGCTGTTAGACGGATAAGAGACGATACCGCTGACCTAACGTCAATAGAGACTGGCCGGTCAGAACTATTTAAGTGACTAGCTAGCCATATAACGTTTAGCAGCCACTTGGAAATGTCATGTGGGTGGTAATCGTTAGTTTTTACTGTACATAAATTTGCAAAAGTTTTCTATAATAGTATCTATTTATTTCTGACACTGGTTTCTTGCATAAGACTTAATGACCTTTCCCTTTCAATTCCGCAGGAACGGAAGACTACAACAGTTACTTCCAAATTTGGGCCGTCTCTTTGAACTCCGCCTATGACACACTAATTGCAATCGTCTCTTCTTTCTTAAATATTCACACGTGTTTCTTATGTCATTGTTTCTTTTCTTTGTAAGTTCAAATGCTGCGTGTGTCTCACGCCAGTTTGCAAAAACATGTCTTCATTGTGTCTTCTGCCTATCTCCTCGTCTATTATCGTTGGACATCTGTATTGATAATTGATGCGTGTCTTATCCGAAATCCGTGTCTCTTTTTACATTTGACTATGGGAATGAACAGTAATATCAGTACCAGGTAAACCATATTGGCCATCACACTTCCTCGCAGTGCTCAAAGTGATCTCCATAGTGATGAGCCTGCTTAGACGCCTCGTATTGCACTAGAGTAACGAGGACCTAGGTCTACTTTCTTCAGTGCTCGTCGATATGTAAGAGAAGTCACTGTAACCTGCTACAAAATAAACATCATCAAGAGTTAAATTAAAAGAGCTCGTTAAGCTGCGAACAACAATAACAGATGCATTTGGCATTTAGTATAACGCTGTCCTGTTGCAGCGGTGTCCAAAATGTAGTACATCGCTGCCTGTTTATCCCCCTTGTTATCCATAGAAGAACTCAGAAGACTAGCTCGCAAATGTATAAATATATTATGTTTCAGCAGTTCCCAAATTTATGTGAAATTCTGTCCAATAACAATTATGCTTTTGGCATGCAACTGCTGTATTGCATGAACATCACGTGCAACGGTACAGGACGAAAGGTCGGCTGTTCGTTCCGAGGAGCCTAAAATCCTACACCAAGATGTGTCAGTGATCTCCTGGGCTCAGAGTACAGCCATCGCGTAGGCTCACCGAAATCGTGTTTACAAAATGCACAACAAAAAACCAACAACGATTCCGGCTCTTCACGCGTGTGCCCTAAATTGGACAGGATATGCCGTTCCAGCATTGGTCTTTACCGCCATCTGAGAACACATTTCTCAGCAATAGTCTGTTGCCGTCGCCATCTTCACTTGAATGGACAACTATTATTGTTATTGTTATTACTGTATCGGGTAATACATTAGTATTGATGCGACGATGTATATTCAAACCTTACTTATCATTGGGAAAACATTCAGGACATACAAAAAACATACAGAACATATAGAAAACATACAGGACATATAGAAAACATACAGGACATATAGAAAACATACAGGACATATACGACTCGTATATCCTAATCGCTTTATGCTCCAGTTAACATGTCGGACATGTGTAGATAAAGCTGTGAGATGGTACTGGTCACCAATTCCACAGACAAGCTGAGTATTGGAACAACAAAGTCTCTATGGCATAAAGTATATGACAGTTTCCCTAATATGAATAACTTCACCTTTTATATTGCAAAAATAGGAAAGATTAGAGCTCACTGTATATGATAGGTAAGGCTCTCGCCTCTCAAGACACGAACGAACGAAATCGCGAAAAGGTGGGTATTCGAGTCCGACAAGTTGAAAGAGTCTCCTGGTCTCAAGGGAGGTGAGATCGGCGCCTAGTCATATCGGACCATACACATGGAGGTCCCGTATACGATGTGGTGCAAGTCAAAGTTCCCTTTGCAGTTGAAATCGAAAAGAGCAGGCTGTTAGCTGCTATCTACCTAATGGCACGAGGGCCAATAAATATGCATCCCCTCCATCATGCAAAGACAACAGGCAAATTACTTGTTTGCCTGCACACTGGATTGTACGTAAAAACAAGAAAGATGTCTAAGCCCCATGAACTATAGGGGAGCGAGAATAGATATATCCAAGATTTGATTTTATTATGTACAGTAATCGAGAATAGTTCAAGTTTCTAAACATTGGATTTGTATGATCGATATCTCCAACTGTAGCGGCAGGCACTTATATGTAGATAGGAGCATGTAGACAGCGATTGGAGATAGAAAGTGGATGCCAATAGGAGCATTCAGGATAAAAAATTTAGCAGTAAAACCAGACAGTCCCTACAGTGAGGCCGAGAGAAAAACAGTAGAGTGCAAAAGTAAAAGATAACTTAGCAAGAAATGTATAAAGATGTCTAAGGTAGATGCAGTTGTCATGAGCGAGAACCAAAAAGACGGCACAAATAAAAATTGAAACGTGTACAGCGCCTGTTACAGCTTTTTGTTTCAAGGGGAATCAGAATGATGCATTCTGTGAGGTCTACCTATTTATTTGCCTAACTGTTGCTGAAGTTCATTCCTGTTTATGAACTCTACCTTATCTTACTTATTCTCGTTCGTCGTGTTTTCTATAATGCATGCTCATGTAGTCTAATTATCTGTATAAATGTACCTCTTGTGGAGAGTTCTTCCAGGTTTTCTGGGGGATCAGTCGCCTTGGCTCAGTAGGAAATTATCTATGCAAATAACAGTTTTTTTTAAATCATGATGTAAATTTCAGTCTAAATAAGTAGCCATTCAATATATTAGATCCCGCTCTTATACGGATCAGGCTCACTCGCTCCACTCGAGAAATGTAGTGATAGTTGTCTCTCGTTTAGTCGATTTTACCTATGACTTGCATAAGGTTTTATTTTCCCGGAAAGTAATTAGTTGCTCTTAATGTTCTCGCGCTGCTCTCTCATTTGCTAACTTGTTTGGTCTTCCGTTTATTGGTAGGCCACAGTGTGATAGTATCCAATGTATGACTGCCATTCGCTTTGCTTCTAGTTCACGAAATAATTGTTTAAAGATGTGACAGTTTATCATTCTTGTGGACCTGTAGAACTGACCCTGTGTCTGCAAGGAATACAGCCTGGTGACATTGCCTTATTGTGTTATCTATATAATTATGCAGTTAAGTATATTTTAGTCAAGATATGATAATGATCGCCAGCTTTTATTTTTTTTTATATTTCATAACAAACAGAAAAATAATATATAAATATATGTCGCAGGAAATGGCCTACACTCGGTCTTCAATTTCGACATGGAACTGTCTACCCAGCTGTAAATGTATACCTGATTTACAGTTAGGGAAGTTAAAGAAGGTTACATTTTCACTAGTTTTTCTTTAACTTAATATGGCCGTTGTCCGTTTGCGTGGACTTCTGTTTCTCATATTTCAACCAACTTCCCCATAACCAAATTCAACAATTTTCACAAAAAACTAAAAACTTACACCCGTGAAGCCTCAAAATAAAACAAAAAGAAGTCTTGGAGTAAATAAAAGCATGTACCTAAAAATACCATTAAAAAATATCGTCATTGTATATTGATATATTGATATTAATAATTGTCCGTTGTTAATTAAAACACCTGATTTATTGTTCAGATTTACAAGTATTTAAATATTTATGTCGATCTTGCTGAGAGTCCTCATTTCAAATCCCAGGTTGGGGGAACCCCTGCCATGTACAGTTTCGCGTCCTGAAGCCAGTAGCAGCATACATGAAATATGATTCTCTAAGGACTCGAAGCCGTGCCAATTATGAAACAGATAATCGTTGTGAATACGACATGCAATGCCTGCGCTCAACGTACATCAACAACCTATACAAAGCTAATGATCCGCGACTAAAGCGTGCAGTTGCCCAATGTTGCAGTTTTTCTGCCCACTTGTGACGTGATGAGGCATTCTGGGATACCTCTTGTGGCTTCCATTTTTGTATGAGTTATGCCACATATGCTACCATCATCATCACGTGTTATGCCTCGGGGCAATTGATAACTATTTGTATACTCATCCGACATTTTCGCGTTTCAAGCATTCCCATTTGTTTTCTTTGTTTATCCGTTCAGCCAAGACATTTGTTTTATGGCAATTTGGTCTCACTTATCCTCGATCCTCTATCGTTGTTAAAAGATTCGTTATGCCGCATGTTGCGAGTGTGTGGCCAATTAAATATTTTTTCCGAACTTTTTTAAAAAAGTCTACCTGTTCGTCTACTTCATTATATGACTTCCTCTTCTTCAACTTCTTTGTCTACCTGTTTGCCGAGAATGATCCGGCCAACCATCACTTAAAGCAGGCCATTGATATCAAGTATGGGAAGCGACCCTCATCACTATGGTCCCTAGACGCAACACACCACCTGGTTTGGTCAAGCCGGTCAGACATTTCGCTCATCCATACAAACTAGGGTCACCTATCGTGTTCATCGGCGGTTGGCACGACAGGCCCTGTCCCCCACACAGGTTACCTACCTACCAACCTATGTTACTGACAATCTTCCTGCCAGTTGGAGTATAATTACTATTTACAAATGTGCTGTGTTGGCACTTGACAATCCTGTGTTGTTGTAAAGTAGGTCAAATGTCCTTTTACAGAACGTAGCTTCTTACAACTGTCACCTATTTGGCTGTTATAGGTTTCTTGCCAAGTGTGCAATACGGTAGGTTGTCATTACTTTCGCCCGAGAAAAAAAACCAGTGTCTGCCAAACTGGACACAAGTGGGAATCGAACTCGGAACGTTGGGATTGTGAAAACCGAGCGAGTTTTACCCCTAGGCCACGCAGCCTCCTTGTTGTTGTAAGCAAAAGTAAAAAGCCTGTCCTTTGATGAATGTCGCTTCGTACAACCGCTAACCTGGTTGTCTGTTATCAATTTCTTGAAAGGTGTACAGTACGGTAGGCAACCATTACTCTCCGTGTCTGCCAAGTTGGACAGGGTGGGATTCGAACCTAGTCCGTTGGTATTATGATACCAATGTTTTCGAACGTAATCCAAGCTGCCTAGTTTTTCAAACACATAAGTAATACCATCTATCCATTTATTCCATGTGGTTATCCTCTTCATGAAACTAGATCTTATCATTTTATATAGCTTATTATCTCTCTTCTGTATAAGATAACCAAACAATGTGTTTATTTATGCCTTACACGCATGCTACACAGAGGATAACTTATACGTTGTTTCTGATAACCAATCTCCTTCTATCTTCACTGATACAGGCAACGTATTCCATCAGACAGGCATTAAATATGTCATTTGTCTTCTAATATATTTTGAATATGTACAGTGAATACACACGACATGCATGGTACAAAGCTCTCCAGATGATAAGTTCGCAATCTTCTTAAGCACACAATCGACGTCTGCTGAGTGTGTAATAATCTTTAGAATTTGAAAGAAAACATTACAAAATACCCTGCAAATGATATGGCAAGGATAGAGTCAATAACTCGCCTGGAGGATTAGCTAAAGAAGAAATGTTCAACGCTGGTAAGAGTACAATAGGTAACAGGATAGCCCAATACATTATAAACGAATATTGGGGAATCAAGATGAGGATCAGTACATGAGCGGTAGAGGTCAGCGCCACAAAGCTGACTGGTAGCATCAGGGTCAGCCATCCAGAGCTGCCAAGACCCTTCTCCACAAACACGGGATGATCATGATAACATGCTGCACCAGGGAAGACTGGCCAAAGAGAACGGTTCGAAGAGGGAAGGCTAGCCCTGTATCCAAAAATACCATGCTGAAATCGGATGAATCGGACCGAAAGGTGCAAATATCTCACTCAAGCTTTTTAACTACAACATAACGCATCCCGTTCTCCGGACTACATTCTATTACTTGCAAAGTCCTTTTCGGGTCTTGGTAGCGGGAGATTGAGAACGTTCAGTGTTTCGAAGCAGGAGATTGAGAACGTTCAGGGTTTCGTAGCGGGAAATTGAGATCGTTCATTACTTGGTAGCGGGAGATTGAGAACATTCAGGGCTTGGTAGCGGGAGATTGAGAACGTTCAGGGCTTGGTAGCAGGAGATTGAGAACGTTCAGGGCTTGGTAGTGGGAGATTGAGAACGTTCAGGGCTTGGTAGCGGGAGATTGAGAACGTTGAGGGCTTGGTAGCAGGAGATTGAGAACGTTCAGGGCTTGGTAGTGGGAGATTGAGAACGTTCAGGGCTTGGTATCGGGAGATTGAGAACGTTCAGGGCTTGGTAGCGGGAGATTGAGAACGTTCAGGGCGTGGTAGCGGGAGATTGAGAACGAACGATAAAGAAGAAGAAGAAAAAACCAACCATTGAGTATGAGATGTGTTTGACAGTGTGTGGCTGGAATCTGATATTTTGATAGTTCTCTTTGTTAAATTGAGTGTCTTAAGAATATAGCTGAGAGCGGATTGTGTGATAACCGATCATTTAGAACCGGGACTATTAATGCACAACCAGCGTCTTTGTTAGTCTTGTGTAGGATGGTCTGAGGGTAGGCCCACAAGGTTGTGAGATAGAAATGTTAGTGGGTGATATACCATGGACGGGAGATACTGTAAGAGTGAGAGAATGAATAAAACAACGACTAACAGAAACGGGAATCAGAAACTATGATTGGTTAGTGAGAGAAGGAAAAGAGAGATAGAGAGAGGGAGAGAGAGAGAGAGAGAGAGAGAGAGAGTTAGCATTGTGGAGAATGAAAGAACAAGAGTGAAATACATCAATATATTAGTATGGAGTAAGAGCATAACATAAATTAAAGATAATGCAACAGTGAGAGACAACGATACGGATAATGCAAGGGTGCAAAACAAATGAAATTAATGAAGGAAACGGAGAGAAAAGAAGAAACATAGGTAAAATAAGAAGGACACGACGAGAGAAATATATAGATAAGAGGAAACTGTACCAGGAAGAGAGAGAGGAAGAAAGAAACAGAGAGATAGAGAAAATACAAAGAGAAGGAGGAAAAGATAAATAATTGGACGGGAGGAAAGATAGGCCGACGGATTGAGAATTCGATAGAAAAGAATGAAAGAGGAAGAAAGGTTGCAAAGTGTTGACTTGTATGCTAAATTAGAACATGGAAGATTGAAAAGTGTTGACTTGCATGCTAGAGGAGATCATGGGAGATTGAAAAGTGTTGGTCTGTATGCTAGAGGAGAT
The DNA here is from genome assembly GCA_036924085.1 of Ariolimax columbianus. Taxonomy (NCBI): domain Eukaryota; kingdom Metazoa; phylum Mollusca; class Gastropoda; order Stylommatophora; family Arionidae; genus Ariolimax; species Ariolimax columbianus. Next base: position 52,553,336 of record JAVGWX010000008.1, on the reverse strand, counting down.
AATGGGAGATTGTAAAGTGTTGGCCTGTATGCTAGAGGAGATAATGGGAGATTGTAAAGTGTTGATCTGTATCCTACATGAAACTATACACAAATACATAACTCACCAGCCCAGACATGAACATAATGATTGGAGAAGCGATTGTTGCTCCTGTCATCAGTAATGAGTTGACATTACTGCCATTGCTATTGTTGCTGATTGAGCTGTTCAGATCCAAGGGTGACATCGTGTATGGCCCGTTGTTCCACTCCATGTCCGACTGCGGTTGTTGCTAGAAATACTTAGGTTAACAAAGGATCATATTTTCACCTGGAATAGAACAAGAGAAAAAACAACTTTCTATAATCACATGAGTAGCATATGGGCTAGAACGTATTTAATTTTAGTTTACTTTAGTCGATGAATTAATGTCAATGAGATTTCGGTAGCAATAGTTTTTACATGATGAGGTAGCTAGTTCCATGCACAATCTTCTCCAGTTGTTTGTCTTGACCTCCTCAGTAGGAAGCAGTGGCTTTTGGGTGCGGGGGGGGGGGGGTGGATTAACCTGTGAGCCACTCGGGCGTCTATGCGAGTCCTTTGATGTATCCAGCGGACGACGAATATGTTGATTTTCTGTTTCGTGAAGAGTTCTAATTCCAGAATGAGTATCAACCCAGTAGTCAAGACTGAGTATCAACCCAGTAGTCAAGACTGAAGATCAAATTAGTAGTTCCGTTTGAGTATCAACCCGGTAGTCAAGACTGAGTATCAAACTAACAGTCCATTGTTGAGTTGCAAGCCAGAAGTCGTAGCTGGTGATTCACCCAGTAGTTCAGTTTAAGTATCAACCCAGTAGTTCAGTTTGAGTATCAACCCAGTAGTTCAGGCTGAGCATCAACACCGTAGTCCAGGCTGAGTATCAACCCAGTAGTCAAGACTGGGCATCAACCCAGTAGTCCAGGCTGAGTATCAAACTAACAGTCCATTGTTGAGTTGCAAACTAGAAATCCAAGCTGATGATCCACCCAGTAGTTCAAGCTGAGTATCAAACCAATGGTTTAGACTGAGTATCTAACTAATAATCCAGGCTATTATAAAACTAATGATGCAGGCTGAGTTTCAAACTAATAGTCCAGGCTGAGTATGAACAGCTTGCAGATACCTTCTGGACCATGAGTTATTCGCTAATATTCTACCTTCGAAGACCGTGTCAGTTATCACATAATTATTATTATTTTGAAGTGATCCCATTTTTTTACCGCACACACTTCTGGGAGAAAAGATCACGATTGAAAGTCTTGACAGTGGTCAGCCTGCGATGTAATCACTGCCAACGGCAACCACGTCAATCCCACCTAGAACTTCATCTACCTCGTCAGAAGACGTCAGCAGACTGACTTCTGATGCAAGCAGTGGTCTATAAATTACTCTAAGGATTAGTGCTGCTAGGTCATTCATGAACTCTCTGCACATAGTCTGGTCCAAGCAGAGACTGTCTTTGTAAGCCAAGCTACGACTAAACAGATTCTTTGTCATTCCAATCCTCCTGTACGGCTCCGAGATCTGGACGGTCTTAGGTGGAGATTAGGTGGCTCGAGGTATTCAAAATGTCCAACCTACGTCGTGTCCTTGGAGTTCGCTGGCAAGACCTGGTGGTGTAACTGGCCTTGACGCGGCGTCCTGGTCAGTATTGTGTGCCTGACTCTGATGCGACGTCCTGGTCAGTATGGTGTGCCTGACCCTGACGCGACGTCCTGGTCAGTATGGTGTGCCTGACCCTGACGCGACGTCCTGGTCAGTATGGTGTGCCTGACCCTGACGCGACGTCCTGGTCAGTATGGTGTGCCTGACCCTGACGCGACGTCCTTGTCAGTATTATGTGCCTGACCATGACCTGTCGACCTGGTCAGTATGGTTTGTCTGACTCTGATGCGACGTTCAGGTCAGTGTGGTGTGCATGACTCTGACGTGACGTCCTGATCAGTATATTGTCCTTGACTCTGACGTACGTGCATGACTGGACTTGCTTCTCAGTTCCCAGAAAGGGTTGTTGTAGTTACCATTTCATAAATACATTTCGTGTACATTCAGTAGCAAAGAATACAAATTCTGGAAGACGTAAAGTAATGGCATTACACAATAATCTTGGAGGATTTTGCTTTTGTTATAGCATGTATTGCTGTTTTGTTTATTATTTGAAACATTACAAGCCGATGTAAACCTTAGAAGCAGTGTACTACTCATATTTCACATCTGCTAGTAATTAAATTCATAGTATTACATAATTATTCACTTGTCTCAGATCGGCCCACATTTATAAGGATGAGGAATAAAAGCGACTTTCTTCCAGCAAAAGCTCCGTAGTGTGAAGGATATTTTTTATTTGACCCACAAAAAAAACATAACCTTGTGTACTTCACTCACACACGTACGTACGTACACAATCCTACCTATTCACATAAATAACCATATAGCCAATGTCATAAATATCAAATAACTTAACATAACTTAACGTCTTTATACTGGTTTAGAAGACTCTGCAGAGTCTGTATAAAACCAGTTACATTTACATCACCTTGCTCTACAAGCTAAACTCATCCAACTTATCCCAGAGGAATGAGTAATTAATCTTTCAGAAAGCAAACAAAGGCTCATATTTGGTAAGTACATCTAACAGATATATAATCCAAGGTCACAGCAAAACGTAACCGTTTCAATTGTAAATGTCCGGCAAAGAAGACAATATACTCGTATTAGCTAACGAAACCAATCAGAGCTTGCGTGTTGCCAGCCAGCCTGGGCATCAAGGGTACATTCAACCCCGTGCACATAGAGAACCCAGTGCCGCCCTCTCCTCTTTGTGATCACAGATGCTTTTCAATGCTACGGTCCAAATCACACGATAATCGTAATAACGATTGAAGAGAGGGGACAACAAGATAATGTGTGTTTTACGATAGCCACTTCATTTGTTCTTTCCTCTATTATCATTCCAGCTCTGAACAAATGCCTGTACTCATGGTTATGTGTGAGCAAGTACAGTCGATTTCCAGGCTAAATACTTTGCCGTTCAGGCATATAATACGCACGTTTTGCAGAAGTAATTTCCGCCATAGTTATTAGACGCACAGGGACAATATATGGCTTGTGGGAATATAAGGTATCAGTATTGGGGAAGTTATGTTCAGCAGAAAAGCGCGTGGCCGACTGGCTTCAAGGTCTGCCTTCCGACAAGGAGGACAGCAGTTCGAATCCCCGGTATGGCATATGTTATTTTTCTGTTAGGGGTAAAAGAAACAAACATAGCCATCACACGACGTGGCGACAGCAGTGGCGAAGCGGCCTGTAGTCCGCAGCTTTTAAGCCCCTCGACTACACCAGCAATGGCAAAAAGGCGTAGGACAGGACAGTTTAGCAGTGGTATAGGAAAGAGAAACATGATCAAAGTCTCGAAAATGTCAGTTGTAGATGTGAGTTTTCCGCATGAGGTAGTGGCGGCAAGATGTGCAATTAGTTAAGTATTTCAGGCTTCAATTTGAGGGAGCAGGGATCATATGAACCAGAGGAGACTGCTTAACGAAGTGAATAGTGCCACAGCTCACCGACTCAACTTGCAAGTTTTAGGATTTATGGAACAGCAAGGTCGTATTCCTGTGGGAAGTAAGCTCATTAAAAACACGTCCTTAAGTAGAATGCACTGGAAGGCACACACACTTAACAACGCATTCCTCAATAGGAAATAAGAAGAACGGAAATTATATATATATATATCAGAGATTGTGTTATGTATGTAGTACGATTCCAGTTTGTAAATGTATATAAGATGTCTGTTTTAGTGGGAAACCTGTTTGCCATACGATAAATTATACTTCGGGTAGATATCATAGGGGTTAGGGCTACGTCGCTGGCGTCAGGTTTAGGTGCAACATTCTGACCAAGACCTCACCTCCGCAAGGTGTGCTTGGTAACAGCTATAAAACTGTAACCTGACCAAGGAAGTAGGGATTGTTAATTATGCTCAGAGCGATCCTGTTAGGATGCTTATCATTGCAATACAGACAAAAGGATCCAATAATTTCTTCTTTGGTGCACGAAGAGATATAAAAAGAGCTACCACAGAACACCGACCCCCCCCCCCCCCACCCCCCCCCCCCCCCCCCCCCACCCTTGTTCGAAGACACTTGGACAAGAGCGAATAACTTTGATTCAGTCGTTTCGGACAAAATGCAACATCCTAGGATATGTTTCTGCTTTTGTCGTCGTGTTCAATCGTGTAGATGATTCTGCTAAAGTACATGTGTGTGTATGCCTATTTTTGTGTGAATTATTGTGTGTGATGCTGTGTTATAGAGAAAGAGAATGCGTTATTGAATGCGTGTAAACGAGTATGTGTGTGTGTGCGTGCGTGCGTGTGTGTGTCTGTGTGTGTGTGTATGTATGTATGGTTGCCAAGTTGAACCGGCTAATTTTACATCATGTCTTGTTTGTGTGCGTGCGTATGTACATAGTTGGGTGCCCGTGAGTGTGTGTGTGTGTGTATGTGCGCGCGCGAGAGCGTACTTGTAAAGTCGTGTGTATGTGTGTATTTAGTCTTCAGTGAATGTGTGTGTAGGGTTTGCCTTGTACGCTCGTGTGCCTCTACCATAAGAGTATGTTAGTATCAGCACGTTACACAGGGGGATATGTAGAAATGGATTTTCTCAATGTTGATGGAATGTACAGACGACAAAGGCAATTCGTTTTCTCAGATGATTGATCCATCTGTCACGCACTCTAGCCCATGCGGTGACACGAGATTATATTTTTCTCCTGACCTGCGTTTGGAACAGTGTTGTTCTTTGTTTTATACTACAAATGCTTAATCACATGTACACAAAACAAAGAAAAATACTCAATCCCATGCACAAAAAACAAAGCTAAATTTGTAATTCCATTGCAGACTAAACGAAGCAAGATATTCAATTCCATGGAACTCAAATAAAGCAAAAATGTTATACAATGTACATAAAACAAAATCAAAATACAGAAATATAAGTACAGACAAAAAAGCAAAATACTAAATCCCATGTACATTAAAGCTTAATATTCAATTATATGAACACGAAACAAAGCTAAATGTTCAATCACATGAACACGAAACAAAGGTAAATGTCCAATCATATGAACACGAAACAAAGCTAAATGTTCAATCATATGAACATGAAACAAAGCTAATTGTTCAATCATATGAACACGAAACAAAGCTAAATATATGAACACAAAAGGAAGCTTAATGTTCAATTATATGAACACGAAACACAGCTAAATGTTCAATCAATTTTTTTTTGCGTTCGCCTTATTTCTCTAATCCCCAAGGCGGTGTGCGTTGCACTGTGGTTTTTATTTTTGCGCCTGTCGGCCCAGTGCATCCGACTTCAGCATACATTTTATGCAAGGGTCTGCTTCCTCCTGCATTTTCTATGGGTTTGCTTCCCCGGGGTAACGGTCGGTGCTGTGATGGGGATCGAACCAAAGCACCTTCGGGTTGTGAGCCGTGCCCCTTATCCATAAGGCCACACCGTCCCCGTTCAATCATATGAACAGGAAACACGAAACAGAGCTAAATTCTGAAATCCATGGACACAAAACAAAGCTAAATTCGTACTCCCACGCACACAAAAGAAAGCTCCGTCATAATCCTTTTAATCGTTACTTTCACGCTATAATAGGAAGCCTGCAACACAGAACCTATGCTCTTCTATAGCGGCAGCTTCTGTGGCAATTTGGTTTAATAATAATAATGACAGTTCCTTACATGCACAATCCGGCTTGATTGAATGATACTACACGTAGTGTGAGGTGTCTTGTTATGGCTTCATCAGTAAGGATAGGCGGGGGTTCATACTGAAGAAACGGTATTATAACCAACCTAATCCCTCCTCCTTTTATACTACAACAGATGTACTGGGATATCACTGCAGCGTGCCATGTTGCTGGACTTCTGTAGTGAACAGAAGCATGTGTTGAACCGAAGAGCATGTCGAACCGAAGCACGTGTTGAACCGCAGCATGTGTTGAATCGAATCATGTGCAGAACCGAACCATGTGTTGAACCGAACCATGTGTTGAACCAAACCATGTATTGAACCGAACCATGTGCAGAACCGAATCGTGTGCCGAACCGAAGTATGTTTCGAACCAAAGCAATTTCCGAACCGAAGTATTTTTCGAACCAAAGCAATTGCCGAACCGAGGCACTGGATTGTGTAGGGCCTTCAGGACGTCCGACTGAATTTTATAGGGCCTTCAGGACGTCTGACTGAATTTTGAAGGGCCTTTAGGACGTCCGACTGGATTTTGTAGGACCTTCAGGACGTCCGACTGGATTTTGTAGGGCCTTCAGGACGTCCGACTGGATTTTGTAGAGCCTTCAGGGCGTCACTTTTCGTGTTTATCTATTGTTAGGCTTACGCGCCACATCCTCGTCACATCTGTATTTTCTTAACAACGCAATATCTACGACGTCATTCAGGACGTTTCGCGCCTGATTTCTGTCTTATGAATTCGGTCCTGTGTAAAGATTGTCAGTGCTCTACGTTCCTTTGCCCTTTGAGCAACTCGAAGCCTGTCTCCGTCTATTTTTCGTAGGTTCTTCTTCTTCTTCTTCTGCGTACACAGTCAGACAGTAACCATTATTTTTTCGAAAAAAGCGGCGGTCATCCTAAGGCTCTCGCCACTGCCATAGAGCTTGTCTTGCAGTTCCACTGGTAATGGCCACATCTGCTCTCTCTGATCCTCGTATGTCGGGCAGTTTTGCAGCAGATGTTCAGTGGTCATTTTACCAGTACCGCACGGGCATTCGTCGGTACACCCTATCTTCAATTTGTTGAATAGGTGGTACCTCAGTCTGTTGTGGCCAGTGCGAAGTCTGAAGACAACGACCTGCTCTCTTCGGTTCAACTGGTAATAGGCATCGTTTTTGGTGTAACCAGTATGTTCGGTTTCCCATTTGGTCATGTATCTGGCTTTGATAAGCCGTTTTGACTCTTCGTACGTCATACTGGTATCTGTTTGTGGTAGTCTTGCACCTTCTTTTGCCAGTCTGTCTGCCTCCTCGTTGCCTTGGATGTTGCAGTGTGACGGAACCCACTGTACCACTACCCTTTTTGGTGCGGTCTGCTGGCACAGTTTGCAGAGTGCTGCTCTTTCGTAGGTTCCATACCATACACCATAATGTTGAAAGTCGCTTCTCGTCTGCTGAAGTAGGAGTTTCATACCTTTGACGTTATGCATTCTGTTGTTATCCTTAGCGAAATATGTCCATTTGTGTTATGTGGGAGCTCGTAATCTCTTGTCCCAGGTAAATGTGCGAATTCACATTTTTTTGACGTGATAAGTTCACTGATATGCCGGTAGGTTCGACAGGGAAATCGAGGCTAGGTTTCAGAAGGCATCTGCCGCTACTTTTCAGCTTTTGTCAAGCATTAGTTTGGCAACAAAGTAACAGCTGATAAACAGTATATGTATGCCTACTCTATGCTACCAGTGCCAAACATGGCCTCTGTTCAAGGCGCGTGAGAGCAGAATTTCGTCGAGTGAAATGAAATGTTTGAGGAAGGGCATCGATGTTACCAGGAGAGGCAGAATCCGAACGGCGTCATTCGAAGTATAGTCGGCACTACTTCTTGGGCAGAGTACATTTCCAGACACAAAATATGCTGGTTCCGTTAGCTCATGAGAATGCACCCTCACCAGCTTCCACGGATGGTTTACAACGCTGGTAGATCTGATTACGTGGTAAGAGAGAAGCCACGAGGCAGGTGAATGGCTTGGCATGGTTCGTTCTCAATCTCCCGCTACCAAACCCTGAAAGGGCTTACGTAGCAGAATTTAGTCCAGAACGGAATGCGTTGTGTCGTAGTTTACAGCTTGGCTGCGATATTTGCACCTTTCGGTCCAACACATCCGACTTCAGCAAGCATTTGTGAAGTACCGGGTTAGCATTCCCTCTTCGATCCCTTCTCCTTAGACAGTCTGCTCTGTTGCAGCCTATTATCCAGGATCACTGCATGGAGGTGTAGAAGGGTCTTTGCAGCGTCTTGATCCAAGGTGAATAGCTGACATGAGAATGATTGGACAACGACAAGGATTCACAATGACCGACACAACGCACTCGGCGCAGGACATACGACTATAGCTTTCCGCTCCGCTCAGCGACATAAGGGAAAGAAAACTTGCTTCCACAGTTCTCCTTGTGGCAAAACGTGTTCAGTATTTAATGAGTTTTATTTCTATTAATTGTAAGGCCACCTGCCACGCTGGCGTTGTTGAACTCATTTAGACATTACTCATCCTATCTGGCGCTGTGACTTAAGGGCGCTATGTCGTCAGCAATAGTTAAGTGAACATTTCTCCGTCAATGTTAATGCATTTATCTTCCCAATTATATTTTATACTGAGTTTATCAAGGTCTAGCGTGAACAGTTTTGGCAAGATTATATCATTTATCTTCAAAATTATATTTTGTAAAGACTTTCTCAAGAGCTAACGGAAACACTGTTGGCAAGATTGTATCACGCATCTAACGCCATCTTGCATTGGTCGATGAAATTGGGTAATATCGATAAAGTGGACTATATTCATCTCTTTAATGAACTTTCCATTCGTCTCATAATGCCTCAGACATTCACACCTGCCGTTACTTTAATTATGTCAAAGGCATTTTTCATTGTCCACAAACACAGGGCACAAAGACAGATGCACTTCACGTGCCCTCTCCATTATATGATTGGTTTTATATAGATGGTCTGTGTAGAGCAGCCTATCCTGAAACCTGATTGGTCTCGTGGTTGATTATCATCAAATTGTTTCTCTAGTGTGTTCACAATCTATCTATTATATATATCTATCATCAGTGCACTTATGTTGTTAAACGTCGTGGGAAGGTGTGACCTACTTTGTTTCATTTTTTTTGGCAGGTAAAATTCCACTGGGGACTTGCCAGGTCAATCCCAGCATCTGTTAAGTCCCTGGAATATACGATCGCCTATTTTTTTAGACAGGTGGAGGTGGAAGAGTAAATTAGAGCAAGTTAGACCCATAGCATGTCAGGCGCCATCTAAGCCGCTCTGCTAACCACATAACCAAGACCTGATGTTATAGCCACACAGTTCCCTTTTTGCGACATATTCTCTGTGGAGCGAATATCCCTAGAATAATTTTGAGTATATTTTCAACTTGAATTTTGCTCGAGCAGCGGCCGTTAGGCCTACTCTTTTCTATTTCCAACTGCTAAAGTATTTTTGACGTGCGCGCCACTGTACACGGGTGTCTGATCTCACTACTCAGAGATCAGGGAAAATATTTACCGGATGATCCACGTGAATAAATCCTGGTGTCTCCACCGGGATTTGAACCTGCGAGCTCCAGCACCTGAGGAGAACACTTTACCTCGAAACCACTGGGACGTGATCTAATTACATATGAATGCACAGATCGCCTGAGCATACGTGAACCGATTGTATGAGGATATACAGATCACCTAATTGAAGGTGATCTGACTATATGCGAATGCACAGAACGACAGTACGTAATCCGATTGTGAGGACGAGTTTGTGAGTGTGTGCAGATAAGGGGAGTGTAGCGGCGAGAGCTTGGGTTATGTGGTTTATGGAAAATATCAAAAGCTAGTGCTTAAAACCTCCGATGAAGTTAAATATATATATAATGGTTATATAGTTTAGATGTACTTTGTTATTTTTGTAAATATTGTTTTGATTTAAGAATTATTATGCCCAAGATGCCCAAGATACATCACAAACGTCTCAATAATGCCCCTACGACCTCTTAGGGTTATGAGAAAGCCAGGACAAGACAAGGAGTAGCAGAAACTGGTTGTACACAGACTCTACATAGTCTTCTAAACCAGTATAATGACTTTAGGATAAGATGCGTGTTAATGTTCCATAGGCAGAGAAAAATGTGCAATTTCAGTTTCCTTTTTACGTGAATTCTCAACCTTTCCAATTTGTTTCATTTATCACTGTTTTATTTCTTTAATTTAGCCAGATTTTCTGCTTAACGCCATTCAAACGTTGACAGAGTTTGTTTGATGATTGATTTTTTTAGCGTTAATTATGTTTCTTAATGACTTTATTCTCTGCAACTATTTTTAGCTAGGTCTATATTCGCAAGTTGCGTGTCTTACTATAATGATATGCCGTGATTAGTGACGCACATTGTCTGCTGGGAGTAAGGCATGCGCAAACTGGCAAGAAAATATGCGTAATTACGGTATATTACGTTTCGTTTGGGGAAGCACTCTACGTAAAGAAACACACATAGGTTACAAACGAAATTGCAGAAGGATAATAGCGAAAGATACACTAACATACACATACGAATACACACCAACACACACCGGTATACGTACAAACGCTTACATCGATACACTTCATCCCCGACAGCCGTGTCTGCTATGGGAACTATCCCTATATTGCCGTGCTCCTAAGGCAGAATGCCTTGTACTTGTTAGTTTATCGTGTTATGCTTCTGCGTTCGTCCAGAAAAAGGAGGTTGCAAGGTTGTGTGGGAATTTACAGCAAGGCTGTGATATCTGCGTCCTTCGGACCGACACATCCGGTTATAGCACAGTATTTTGAGGACCTGGTGGGCTTTCTTACTGCCATCGTAATTCTCTTAGCCATACTAAACTAGCGCAACCTGCTTCCTTAACCACCACTGGAACGCGGAATAAGATGTTGGTTTGCTGTAGCTCTTCTTCTGAGTTCTCAGAGGACCTGTTCTTCTACAGGGACGGATGTGCCTGTGCGGGTCCCAGCTCTGGTATGAGCTGGATGTAGCTGGGAAGAGGATTTTCTGCTCAGCGGGCTAGGCTAGATCAGCTTATTACTCTACTGCGTTGGAACACGTGTCCCGGAGGGTGGTTAACCGATGCGGCCATCAAGCACTAGAGAAAAGTAGACCTGCAGCCTGTTAGGCGCCATCTATGCTGCTCTAAATAAACCTCCTAACCATAACCGGTATTATGCAATGTCGCACAATTAATCGCATCTTACGACATGCTTTCTGTGTGGCAGTTGTGCTAGTCTTGTCCTTGTCATACACAAAGACCCCGGCGAACCACTCTGTAAATTGTTGTGGCTCACCGATCATCATATAAGCACACATCTGTGAGTCGCTGGCAACTGTCGGGTTCATTCACCGAGCGGCAGCTTAAACCTGAACTTGTTGGTTCATCAATCACAACACCGGTACAAAGTCAACAGAAGAAAGTCAATAGCACAACTGAAAAACAACAAAACAAACACGAATATAAGATGGATCATGGATGCAGATCTTAAAACGTAAAGTAACCCATAGCATTACTGCCGTAGTAGTGTGAAGTGCTAGCGATCTCACATTTCAAAGACTCGGCTATATGAGGGCGGTAGCCATTTCCTCTCCCTCGCCGCTTTTACCTCTCGGACTGAACCGGTACCCGTTTAAGGCTGGGTCGACCCGGGATCCATTGCGGTCTGAAAGAAACATTACCGCCTCAACTGGGAAATGAACCCAGGACCACTCAGATGCGAAGCAAGCGCGCTAACCACTGCGCTACGCGGCTCCTTTAACCTATCTTAGCCGAATGACAAATAGAAAATAGAATGAAGAAAAGTGATTCTTTCACTTCCTGGTCCACAACCTCATGATTGCTGCCTGGTTGTACGGTTACCATGGACGAGCACTGGAAATTACTATTCCCATTGGTCAATTTAAACAAATAAATTAACTGCTGAACATTCGATTCAGATCTACAACAACTAAGTAATAATAGTGGGGAGGAAGACTAACGTTTGGTCAGGCACACCATACTAGTGAGGCATGTTAGCCAGGGTCAGGCATGTTAGTAATGGTCAGGCATGTTAGTCATGGTCATGGATGTTTGTCAGGGTCAGGCATGTTAGTCAGGGTCTGGCATGTTTATCAGGGTCAGGCATGTTAACCTGGGTCAGGGATGTTAGCCAGGGTCAGGCTTGTTAGTCAGGGTTGGGCATGTTAGTCAGGGTCAGGCATGTTAGTCAGGGTCAGGCAAAATGTACTGGCCAAAACCATCAGCTCGACTTCCTGCCTGAAAACGAGCTATTTTCATGGCAGCCTAGCTAACGAGGTGAAGGATCGACGTAATCCCCGTAGTAGTTAGCGACACGCAGATGAAACCAAGCATATCACAACCGCCTGGAGACACTGGTCCCCCTTCATCAGCACGCTCGATATGTGGGGAAAGTACAGCAGCCCGCCACTTAACCTCCTTATCAGGGCGCGCAAAAGAGTAAACCTACTCATTGTTAACATTCGAAACAAAATAAACACAAACAACAACTAATAATAGTAAAGACCTCATGCAACTTCTTCTTCAGATCCGAACCTTTTAATTCGAAGGCCCGCTTCTCGGTTTTCTGTCTCAAATCAAAGTGTAGTTAACAATGATTGTGTCTTTGATCTTAATAACGCGAACTATAATTAACAAACACTGCCGCTAACTATTACAATAATCAACAGCAAATATTACATGACCGTATGTTTAGACGACAGTGCAATGAGATTACTATATTCATGGGTCAATTATACAAATGTACGCCTTCTGCACTTCCGGACCACCCATCCCTTCCCCCTCATCCCCTCACCTCCCCCACCGTGATTAGTACGTTTCACTTGACCCTGATTAATATTCGCCCCCACCGTGATCAGTACGTTTTACCTGACCCTGATTACTATTCGCCCCCACCGTGATCAGTACGTTTCACCTGACCCTGATTACTATTCGCCCCCACCGTGATCAGTACGTTTCACCTAACCCCGATTACTATTCGCCCCCACCGTGATCAGTACGTTTCACCTGACCCTGATTAATATTCGCCCCCGCCGTGATCAGTACGTTTCACCTGACCCTGATTACTATTCGCCCCCACCGTGATTCAATATGTTTCACCTGACCCTAATTACTCTTCGCCCCCACCAAGAACAGCACGTTTCACATGACCCTGATTACTCTTCGCTCCATGAACGGAATGTGAAGCTAATGGTCCATAGAACTCTCAACTTGTAGATCCTCCTGACACTTCCAATTAAGCACTTTTTCGTGCTCGAGCCACGGCTGATCGCAAACTCCTACAATCGTATAACCGTTGCTTTATCAAATTGAGCATCGCCACATAACAGACGATCAATGATTAATGTCTAACGACTCCTTTGCGCCGGCTTTCAAAGCTAGCACAAAATAGTTAGCGTCATTGCCGTAAACTTCGGAAATAAATTAGTAAAGATCAAAAATAGTTTTGCTAAACATATTTGGTAATGCTGGCACACAATTTGGTAAGTATTTCTTCGTTGTTGAACTTTTTAAATGCAACACGCAAAAATATATAAAGCCGCACACAACACACATTTAGTCGTATATAACACACAACATTCTTGTCCAAGTGTGCAGTTAGTAGCTGCTTGTTTATCCACAGCTCTCGTTGTGTTTGAAATCTCTGAGCTTAAATTTGATTTCATCATAAATATGTTATCAGCTGCCAGCCAGCTGGTGTGTACCAAGACAAGCCAAAACTCTGTTTACCAAATCGAGATTATTTCTTGTGACGTTTGTACGTGCTCCAAAGCTAGAGCAACAGACAGAAGCAGACTGTTGTTGCGTCTCGAAAAAGGACAAAACCGACTCCGCAGCCAAACTCGGCCATGTGAACATGACCGCCTCAGCAGCCAAACTCGGCCATGTGAACATGACCGCCTCAGCAGCCAAACTCAGCCATGTGAACATGACCGCCTCAGCAGCCAAACTCAACCATGTGAACATGACCGCCTCAGCAGCCAAACTCAGCCATGTGAACATGCGGACAGGCATCCCAGAGTGCAGAGCACATACCACAAAGCTGCCGCGAATATGATAAACTGAGCAAAAAACCTACTGGAAAAAAAAACTTGATGAACCTGTATGTGAGCTACAAAAGACCATTAAGATTATGCAAGAAACAACATTGCAGACACATACATTATATTTTCAAGCAAATGAGAAAGAAAAATAAGAATGCAAAACAGAAAAAAGGAAGAAGAACAAGAACAAGAATAAGAAAGAGAACATGAACAAGAACAAAAAGATGACGACAACATGAATATGGTGATAGGAGCTTGGACTAAGTGTAATAATAACACAACACACATACGGTTCAGCCGAGTTGTACCTGAGGACGAAAGATGTCAGTCACTGTTACCTTCTAAACGTGACGTAAAAATCGACAAAAGGGGATTGTGAATGGGGCTTTCAACCACTTCATTGAATCATGAATTGCAACAGAAATAGCTGCTACAAGCGTTCATAAGTGCTTTCATGTCGGCTTCTTGAAAAAGGTCAGATACATCGTAGATATATCCAGAATATGGAGTGAATAAAATAAACAAGAAGAAACAGCTATTTGACCTAGATAGCAACATTACGTCAGGAGAAGATAAAACAGCTATTTGACCTACATAGCAACATTAGATCAGTAGAAGAAGAAACAGCTATTTGACCTAGATAGCAACATTAGATCAGGAGAAGATTAAACAACTAATTTATCTAGACATCAACATTAGGAAAGGCGAAGATGAAACACCCATTTGATCTAGACAACATTAGGTCAGCAAATGAAGAAAAAAAAGTTATTTGATCGTCATGGCAGGACTGGTCAAGGATTCTCATAACCTATTACACGTAATGTCCCCACTGGCATAGGTCTCAATTGATTCTGAAAAATGTCCATACTGGGCCTAGACCACCTCGCGTGCCATGTGTTATATATGCCAGATCTGCCGGGTCCCATGTCTCTACATGTTCACCGTATCCATGTATCGCAAGTCTAAACAGTTCTTAGATCAAGTTTCCACAGGTCCCAAGAGATGGCCTCCACTTGTACCACATGAGGTCTCCACGGTTCGCAAATCTACACAGTTCTTAGATAAAGTTTCCACAGGTCCCAAGAGATGGCCCCCACTTGTTCCAAGTGAGGTCTCCACGGATTGCACGTCTACACAGTTCTTAGATAAAGTTTCCACAGGTCCCAAGAGATGGCCCCCACTTGTTCCAAGTGAGGTCTCCACGGATTGCACGTCTACACAGTTCTTAGATAAAGTTTCCACAGGTCCCAAGAGATGGCGTCCACTTGTTCCACATGAGGTCTCCACGGATCCCATGTATCTACTAGTCCCAGGCATCCATAGTCCCAACACAGATGTCCACGAGTTCCACGATGCCTTCACCTATCCGAAATCTCCAAGTGTCTTGTGTCTCCGCGAGTCCCACGTCTTGACGAGTTCCAGGTCTCTACAGTTCCCACCAAAGGTGTTCACGTGAGGTCTCCACGGGTGCTAAATCCCCCGGAGTCTCAGGTATAATCAACTCTCAAGTCTCCATGTTCAAGATCGTTAGGCGTCCCAGGTGTTCGCGCGTTCATGATCTTCAGGCGTCCTATATCTACCTCCACTAGTCTTATATCTACATACATCCCTTGTCTCCAGGTCCTATATCTACCTCCACTAGTCTTATATCTACATACATCCCTTGTCTCCAGGTCCTATATCTACCTCCACTAGTCTCATATCTACATATATCCCTTGTCTCCAGGTCCTATATCTACCTCCACTGGTCTCATATCTACATATATCCCTTGTCTCCAGGTCCTATATCTACCTCCACTGGTCTCATATCTACATGTGTCGAATGTTCCAGGTCCTATATCTACCTCCACTGGTCTCATATCTACATGTGTCGAATGTCTCCAGGTCCTATATCTACCTCCACTGGTCTCATATTTACACGTGTCCCATGTCTCCAAGTCCTATATCTACCTCCACTGGTGTCATATCTACATGTGTCGAATATCTCCAGGTCCTATATCTACCTCCACTGGTCTCATATCTACATGTGTCGAATGTCTCCAGGTCCTATATCTACCTCCACTGGTCTCATATTTACACGTGTCCCATGTCTCCAGGTCCTATATTTACCTCCACTGCTATCATATCTAAACGTGTATCATGTCTCCAAGTCCTATATTTACCTCCACTGCTATCATATCTAAACGTGTATCATATCTCCAGGTCCTATATTTACCTCCACTGCTATCATATCTACACGTGTCCCATGTCTCCAGGTCCTATATCTACCTCCACTGGTCTCATATCTACACGTGTCTCTGATCTCTAGGAGTCCTATATCAACTTCCACTGGTTTCAGGTCTACACGTGCCCCAAGTCTCCTCCTGCTCCAAGTCCCCACGAATGACCATGAATGATGAAGGAAATCTGGATTTAAGAATAAAACATGCGATCATATGTGTGAGCAACTACTGTATATTCCAGTTTGTCGATGTGAAACACATATGACTTCTTATTATACTGTTCATAACTTTAGTGTACAGCAGTGCTAATAAATCTTTGAGTTGCTTAAAAATAAGCAACATTTGTTACAAGATCACTACACAGGTCACACGAACGATCTCCACAGCCAAAAAATCTACACAGCCACACAAAAGGTTTCTACACGTCCCAGGTCTGCATGGGTCCCAGGTATCTATGGGTCATAAGGCCTCTATTGGTCGCATGTCGCCATGGGTCCAAATTCTCCACTGGTCTTCCTAAATCTCTTTTCGGACCTCAGGTCTCTGTGGGTTCAAGGCCAACAGAGATTCCCCTTCTCTACGGGTTCCACAAAATGTCTTCAGGGGTACAAGATAGCCTTATTGTCCCCATTTTTCAACGCGTCTCAGGTCTCTACTGCTCCCAAGTCCCAACCTGTGCCAAGTCTCCACGGGTCCTTGCAACAGGTTTTAGCGGGTCTCATGTATCTATGGGTTCCAGGTCAACAGAGATTCCCCGTCTCTACGTTTCCCACAAAATGTCTCCACCGGGCCCAGGTCTCCATGGGCCTCAGGTCTCAACGGGTCTTCATGTGCTTCAGGTATGTATGCGTTCCAGATCTCCAGAGATCTCAGCTCTCCATGTGTCCCACAAAATGTCTTCACGTATACCAGATTTGTATGCGTTCCCATGTCCCCATAGGTCGAAGGTCTCCGAATGTCCAAGATATGTCTGTTGATGTACGTCCAGATCACAGGAGTACAGTAACATCTACAATTATGCATATACTATAAATATTCTTGGATCAAGAACGCTTTCGTCTTTTTCTTTGTTCCTGACGCTGTATCATAGTATACAGCTAGGCTGCGAAATATGTGCATTTCGGTACGAAAAATCCTGTTTCAGCTGGCAGTATTAGGTCCGGAATTGTTTCCATCTGCGATCCCTATTCTTTTAGACAGACTACGCTGGCGCAGGCTGTTTCCAGGACCGTGGCTTGAAGGTATAATAGGCTCTCGATCAGCTTTTATTCGCTGCCGCTGATGCAAGCAGCCAGATATAAGTCGCTGTGATGTATCTTCGGTCCCAAAGGCATTTTCATTTCCACGAGATGTAACGCAGAAAATAATTGTAATTTCATAGCATTTTTTCAAATTCTACCCAGATGTAAATGGCCACTTTACTTAAATCTAGGCACGAAAATGCAGTGAGCAAGGGAATGGGTCAACCACGCCCGACAAACAGCTGACATCAATACAATTAACTATCTCAAACAATTCAACCCCGAAAGCAGACTATCTAAAGTTAAGTGGCTAAATAACACGGTAAACACCTTCATCAGCATGCTAGAGATGTGTTGAAAGCTGCTTCAACCCGCCACTTGACGATATTTTCTGGGCGCACACACGAGCAGACTTACTCATTGTGGACATTCCACAACAACAACAACAACACGGTAAAATTTGAAGGTAATGCAGCAAGGCAATACGTTTAGCGAATTCCAGAACGTTGAAATGGCACCAGTGTTGTCAAGCCTTCGCCATTGACTGACGTCACGGTAATCAATCTTCCTATCTATATATCTATCTATCTATCTATCTATCTATCTATCTATCTATCTATCTATCTATCTATCTATCTATCTATCTATCTATCTATCTATCTAT